>CM053767.1:36562097-36572832 GCA_028658305.1 Pachyuromys duprasi
CCTGTGTCTCCGCTGCATTAAAATCTCTATTGCTTTTGGGTGTTTCTGGTGGGGCCATGGTGTCCTGATTTTTGTTGGGTGAGTTCTTATGCCGATTTCTGGGCATTTGTTTATATATAATCAAGGAGCTGTTTGTGCTTCAAGGCTGAACTTCAGACTGGAACTGTCAATCTCTTGTGTCAGGAGTATTCTTCAAGAAAATCTGGGAGTTCTTGTGGTTTGATAATGTGTGTTGTTGCCTCAGTTGAACTCTGTTGTGGGATCTGTGTGTCTGGCTTCGTGCTCTGTGCTAGAGGCTGTGAGCACCACAGGCTGGTCTCCCTTCTGGTCTGGGGGTTTGGCTCTTCACTCTGTGCAAGAGGCTGTTTTTCCTCCTTTGATATGACCGCTGGGGGCGCTGCTCTGGTCAGAAGGCTCAGAGCTCTGCCCTGAGCTTGCTGCTAAAGGCTCTTTTCTGGACTGGAGCCTTGGTGCCTCCTTCTGGGTCAGGGGCTGTGCACCACGGTCTGAGATGGTATTTGGGGCACCTCGGTCTGGACCTGATACTATGAGTCCCAATCCTGGGTGGTGGCTGGGTGTGCCTAGGGGTGTGGGTCTGGCCGGTGTAGCCCGCAGTATCTGTGTCAAACTCAGTCCATCTTGGGTACTGTGTTCCCCAGCCCAAAGTGGCGGCCGCTGGCACAGAGTGTTGTGCGCCTGTGCAGTGCAGCCCGTGGTATCTGGGTGAAACTCAGTCCGTCTGGGGTACTGTGTGCCCCAGGCCAAAATGGCGGCTTAGGCGCCCAGCCCAGCTGTGCGCAGCCTGTCTCCCTCTGGAGTTTTTCCTGGGAATATCTGGGTGTCCCTTGGACTTTTCCACTTGATTTCCCCACTGTAGGAATTCCGCTCACCTGGCAGTCGCAAACGCTGGTGTTTTAGGTCCGAGATCTCAGTCTCCCGGTCGCTGTGCCTACACTACTGTCCTGCTCTTCAGACACAGTGTCCTCCTGGGGCAGCCATCTTGGATCCTCTCACCGTTTATTTTCTTTTATGTCCTTTATTTTCCTTCTAAATTTTTCATGTGGAAGAAAACATGTCATACATCTTCCTGTAAAAAGTTCATTTCTTTTTATTCTGAATAAAATTCCATTGTGTGTCAATACCTATTATCTGACACTCTCCTTGGGGAGACCTGAATGACTTGAACAACCATTTACCGATACAAAACTGGCAACAGACCAAAATATTGTTATCACCAAACTCAGTTTGGTGAACTCATGAGTATTATTGCAGTTACTTACAGGAATATGGGTGAGGGAATTACTTAGAGTAGCAGAAATGACTGAAAGACAGAGGCATCACCAAACCCATCAGAGCATGGGTTCACAAAAGCTGGAAACCTGGAGCACAGCTTAGCCTGCAGTCAGCTCAGCAGATTTGGAAGGTGCCCTTCCTGGTGGTTCAGGTGGTCTGAAACTCTTCCAGGCAGTGTAGCTGGTTTCTGCTTCTTCCAGGCGGCTGGGCTTCACTGAGCGTCATTATTGCCGCTTGTCTGTCTTATTTGAGGGAGAGTCTTTGCTGTCTCTATTCCTTATATGCTCTTGAGAGGGAAGGGGCCAGTTTTGGTGACTTCTTAAAGCCATCTTGTTTCAACTGTCCCCCCCTCCCCCAATATCCTTTTGTTTCACCTTCTGGTAAACTCCCTGTTCCAAAATACCTTGTTGTTTTCCTTCTCTTTTCCTATCTTATAGCTTAAAGAGTTCTCTCTAAGATGGAAGCTTTAACCTTGGAGAAAACTGCTATACAACATCACAATCTCATTCATTATCCGTTTATATGTTAATAGACTACTCTAAAGAGGGGATTCAGATCAAGCACAAAACATTCTCCTTATTACACAGTCATGATGCCTCTCTGTGGACACTTCCTCAGCTTGTGTGAGAGAATGAGCAACTGCGTGTGTGTGGTATGTGACTGAATGCATGTATGTGTGTGTGTGTGTAAGACAGAAGTTAACCATGGATGTTGTACTTCCTCAGGAGCTTTCCACTTTGTTTTTTGAGACAGGGTTTCACTGAACCTGGAGTTCATCAGTTTGGCTGGATTGGCATGGTCAGAAACCCCCAGGGACCTTCCTGTTTGTCCTCCCCAGCTCTGGCATTACAGGCAAGTATATAGTGGCTCTAGGGGAATCAGCTCAGGTCTGTATGCTTATGTGACAAGAACTTTCCTCATTTGAGTAATTTCCCAGGCCCTCCTCAGTGCATTTCCCCTCCTTTGTCCATCTTAGTTCTTCCCCAGATTTTAAGTATGTCACTGTCTTGTTTATACATGTTATACGCATGGCCACATACACAGGCATATATGTGGAATCCACTCTCTAGTCAGTCACTAAAGCCTGTTGGTGAGCTTCTTGACTCAATCTCAGAGCAGCTTTTTTTTCTTCTCCATTATTATTATTGTTCTTGTTGCTATTTACAATTTATTTGCTTTGTTTCCCAGTTGTTGTCCCCTTCTTTCATCTCCTCCCCATTCCACCCTTCCTCCCTCCTCCTCCCCTATTCTCTTCCCTGATCTACTGATAGGAGAGCAGCTTTTTTTTTTTTTTAATCCAAAGGGCAACATGAATTCTGTCCTCATGACTCTCCATGCTTTATAAGCTCTTCTCTTCCTCAAATAATTTGACATCTCAATAGTTATAAAATTTAAAAATATCCAAATAGTCTGGCTGTCATCCTATGTCTTTCTTCCTATTATTGACAAAGTTTGTTTTGAAGGACACATTATATTGTCTATTTTGTTTTTACAGATTCTCTCAATTTTCTGAGCTACATTTTTTTCAAACATTGTTTTTTCTGGATATCTCTTATAGAAAAGTCAACAACTTTTCTGATAATAGGGAGACAGATATAGGCCGACACCCAGACAACTTGGATTTAAATATGTTTTAAAAATATTGAAATAGCAAATTATTTCAGGAAGAGAAGAACTGCAAGGCAACATTATGCATTTACTTTTCTTTTGTGTGAGAAGAGGCTTGAAGTTGTTTTCAACCTAATGACTTTAAGACCTGAAGAGTAGGTCTTCTGTGACTAACCCATGTTAATGATTTTCACCTGCTGTTTGTATAGTAAAGGATATGATGTATGTGACATTTTGGCAGCTCCTGACTTTTGGTGAATTGGAACATCTGTGTCCTACCTCTTCTCCCTTCTCAAATCACTTTCCTGTAATTTTCCCCCCCAGATCTAAAGATTTCTGATAATCATTCTATATTTCTCTAATTTATACTATACAATAGAGCTTTTGAAAATAACTTAAACACAGCTTTCTCAAGTCTTTCTATCATTTCATCAGATAAAACTTTCATTTTTCCCTCCAATTTTCTTAATCCAATTTTCTTCCTTTAATTACTTTCTATGCATGACATCTCCAATACTGTTATCAAGATCCTCTTACTAAAGAATTTTTGTCATCATTTTCCTTAGAATGCTGTGAACAAGATTGAGGCTAATTTGGTCTGCCTGGGCACGCTAGCCCTGTACTAGATAGTGGTTTTTGCTAGTACTGTAATGTGCCAAACTTGTCCTTGCACAGTCTATTCCATTTGCCATGACTCATGACCATTCTTTGAAGAGAGAACTTTGCTGCCTGAAGGGCACACAACTCTCATGAAAATGCCAAAAGTTAACTCCAAGAAACTTTTCTCTTTCCTTTTTGGGCTGTCACACTGTATGTTTCATATACTTCATACTCTTTCTCATGCACACACACACATAGAGTTCATATTTCTGTTAAAATATTTGGCATGTGTGCTATGAGTTGTTAAGATTCTTAAAACATTAGGTTACAGACACAGACCAGGTAGAGTGCTTGCCCATCATGTTTAAGGCACTGGGTTTAATCTCTGGCACTGTAAATACAAACAAATGAGACAAATTGTAAGAACAATGTAAAAAGTTAGGGGAATAGGGGCTGTCTCTGACATGAACTCAGTGGACTGCTCTTTGATCACCTCCCCCTGAGGGGGGAGCAGCCTTACCAGGCCACAGAAGAAGACAATGCAGCCAGTCCTGATGAGACCTGGTAGGCTAGAGTCAGAGGGAAGGGGAGGAGGACCTCCCCTATCAGTGGACTTGGAGAGGGGCATGGGAGGAGATGAGAAAGGGAAGGTGGGATTGGGAGGAGGTGGAGGACGGGGCCACAGTTGGGATACAAATTGAATAAACTTTAGTTAATATAAAAAATAAAATTAAAAAGTAATATAATACACAAATGTTTACTTAAGAGCCCTTTTTATTTTTATTTAACAATACATCATGGGATCATTGTTTCTTACTTCTCTATTCCTCATTAATTTCTCTTTATGCTATGTGTTAAGATAGAAATTCCATAATTTACTTACTAGTTAGGCTTTTTTGTATAGACAGCTACGTTTTCCCCATTTTTAATTTCTAATATTTTACATTAGGGCAATAAATATCTTAGCAAATAGATTGTTTTCCATAGTGACAAATCTTATTAACATTTTACAGCCTATATTTTAAAATGCTTTTATTTTTAAATTCATTAATACTTTGAGAATTTCATATGATATATTTGGATCATGTTTCCTTCCTCCTCTCTCTAAGGTCTACCTGCACCTTCCTGCCCCCTGTCACTTCAAGTTTTCTTTACACAAAATAATTTCTCTTCCTTTGAGAATTTCATATAATGTATTTGAATCACTTTTCACCCCCTCCACCAACTCCTCCCAGGTCTATGTTGCCCTTATTTGAAAAAAAAAATCAAGTCCAATTTGTGTTGTTCATATACTCTTGGATGTGAGGCCATCACACAGTATAGTGATTTATCTACAAGGGACTACACCTTTAAAGAAAACGAATTTTCTTTCTTCTTTTCCCAGCTCTGTCAGTTATCTATGTCTTGTCATCTGAATGTGGAACTTTGTGACCAACTCCTAATCCCATGGTTAGGTTTTGTCTGCCTAGAGTTCACACAGGTCTGCGGCCACCACCACTGTGAATCCATTTGTACAACTGCCCGGTTGTATCCAGAAAACACCATTCTGTTGGAGTCAGCCACAGCCTCTGGCTTTTACAGTCTTTCTGCCTGATATACCCAGATGATTCCCCAAAGGTTTTGGAGAAGAAATTATATGGATGTCCTACCTAGGGCTGAACACTCTGCAGTCTCTTATTCTGTGCTTGTTGAATAATTTTCGGTGTTGGTGTTGATTGCCATCTACTGCAAAAAGAAACTTTTCTGATGAGATTTTCATTGAGATATGCCTATGGGTTTAGGGATAAGTCCTTTGTAGTTGGTCTAATACAATGTTCGTTAATCAGAGTAATAGTAGTAGGTTCCCTTCCAGGTCCTCAGACCTACGTAGCAATATGTGCTTGGTAACATTGTCAAGTATGGGTTCCTCCTTATGGAGAGTTAAACCCAGTCAGATAATGGTTGATAATTCCATCCTATTAATGCTACTGCACCAATGGGCATATTTTGCCAGACTTGTCATTTCTGGAACTCAAAGGTTCACCACTGGATAAGACTGATGGTTATTTTCCCTTCTCATAACACCTTCCAGCACTATGAAATCTATCAAGTAGAGATGAAGCCTTGAGACCAGTACTAGCCTGATGTCTCTGTGCTCTTTGATTCATATATATTTTATCTTCAGCAATAGAGTTCTATTTTGAAGTTCTGGAAGACGGCCAAGAGCAGTGGCAGTAGCCTGCTATATTTGGAGGTTATGAATCTGCATTGGTCAGCAACAAAAAGAGGTAGCCAATTTGTAGTACGGGCTTTTCTCTGCTGACACGTGGTGTCATGTTGTTATAGGATAATTCAGTTTAACCTCACTGTCTCTCTCTATCTATATACATGTATATATATGTATATGTATAAATATGTATTTTAGGAAGCTTCTACAGTAGCAGGTATATGTATCTTTTAAAATGCCTTTAATAGTACCTATCTCTCCCTGTATCTCTCTTCTACTCTGCATATCTATATCCTATCACATTTAATTCTTACTGTATCATTATTCCTTTTCTATGTTTTGTATCATTGAGTTTTATCTCTTGGGTGTGAGGCCATTCACTGGAGAGTGATCAACACATCAGAAGCCATACCCACTCTAAAAGAAAAATGACTCTTCTGTTCCCAGAAGCCACCAACTGTACATAGCTCCTCCTTAGGGCTGAGGCTCATGAGCCTCTTCCCACTTTATGTAGAATGCTAAGTGGGTTGATCTTCTGCAGGTTTTTTTTTTTTTTTTTTTTTTTTTTTGCTTGCTTGTTTGGTTTTTGAGACATGCTTTCTCTTTGTAGCCTTTGGCTATTCCAGACTTGCTCTCTAGAGCAGGCTGGCCTCAAACTCAAAGATGTGCACCTGCCTCTGGCTCCTTGAGTGCCGGAATTACAGTTGTGTATCACTGAGCCCAGCTTGTGCAGATTTTGCAACAAACAACCACAGCTGCTCTGAGTTCATGAGTGCAGAGAGTTGTGTCATATCCAAAAGACACTGTTTGGATCTAGCCATTTCTGACCTCTGGCTTTTATAATATTTCTACTTACTCTTCTAAGGTCCTTTGGGTAACCTTTAAGTACTTTTAAGGTACCTTTAGGTACCCTTGAACTTTGGGGAAGAGGGATTAGATAGATGTCATATTTGCACTGCACAAACAGACTTCTCTGATGGAGACTGAAAGCTTATAGGCCTAGAGATGGGATTTTAAATGGAGGTCTCCAGAAAACTCTTGTGATGAGTGATACGATTTCATGCATTGGTTCACATGTGTATACATATGTGTATGTATTTTAAAAATTTTTATTTTGTGTATATGAGTGTTTGCCTAGAGATATGTGTTTGCACCAAATATTTGCCTCGTGCTTGCAGAGGCAGAATACGGTGTTGGATCCTCTGCAGTCATGGAAGGTGATGGGCTGCCATGTGGTTCTGAAAACCGAACCCAGGTCCTTGAAAAGAGCAGCAAAAGTCATCAAGTCAGAAAATGCTGGGTCATATCCATAGCTTCTGTATTATTAAATTTCTTCTGAGGTATTTACAAAGATCACATAGATATTTTTCTATCTTGGGATTTTTGTTTGTTTGTTTGTTTGTTTAAATTGGAATTAACAATGGACAGAAAGTGCTCTTTTTGCACAATTAACTTATATAAGTAATACTTGTTAAAATATTATGACTTTTGGGGCTGGAGAGATGGTTCAGAGGTTAAGAACACTGGCTGTTCTTCCAAAGGTCCTGAGTTCAAGTCCCAGCAACCACATTGTGGCTCATAACCATCTAGAGTGAGATCTGGTGCCCTCTTATGGCATGCAGGCAGAACACAGTATAAATAATAAATCTTTAAAATATGACTTATAACAGTTTTAATTCATTTATTGATTGTCTCTGTAAACAGCAATGTTTATTTCATAATTTTCAAATTTATTTTCTTAATTTTTTAAGTTACAGATTCTTTTTGGGTGGTTGCTTAAATTTTATGAAATGCTTTTTGATACTCAGGGTATTCATATACATTTTAGTTTAATTTAGGAAAGCCTTCAAGATTAATAATATAGCAAGTACAGGTATTTAAACAAGGACTGAGTATGGCTGGCATCACACACACACACGTGTACATTTAGTTGTGTAAAGTTTAACTCTTTATATTTTCTACTATATTGTTAACTGTAACATAATTTCTTGTTGTTGACTTTATATGGACAGAAACCTTATACCTACCATTTAGTTATCAATTCTTCACACAGCAAATAATGTAGATGCTAAAGATGTCCCTATATTTGTTACCCAAAGACCTGGATTTCAGTTCCTTTCTGGCAAGTCATTTATTATACTTGCTTTTTCTTCCAAGCTGTGTTACCTTTTCGAAAGGTCCATAGCAGGATCAAAGAAGGAATATATATATAAAGTATTTGCTATAATATGCATCGGACATAAAAAGCATTTATAATTGACACATTTCCTTTAAATAAATAAAAAAGTTTGAATTTTCTGTCACCAGAAAAATTATGTTTCTTACTTAATCCTATTGTACATACATGCACAAGGACAGAAAGACAGACAGATAGACATACTCACATCTTTTAGGCCTTTCTTTTTAAATGTCATTTATTTGTCACATAAAGATAAAATTGATACTGACTTGTCACCACCAGGACAGCAGCAAGCTCGAGTGGAATTTAAAATCAATGTTGTACTTTTCAAGAGAAAAAATATTTTGTTTGTTAAATCTCAAACCTTCCTCCACTAAACTTGAATATGAACATTTCCTCATACACAGGAGAATAAATTCTATTACTCATGTATGATTCACGCTCAATCAATGCCTCAGTAAAAGCCTCTGGTGTCATCTCAAGAAATGGTTTCAAACAGGAATACAAAGCCCAGATGAAGCGAAGATGAGATAGTAGAATTGTGACAGGGCTATTTTTGAAATGATGCTCTTAGGAAAAGCTGCTGATTGAAATCAATACCTCAAGACCCGGAATTTGAAAAGACCATTTCTGAGACCTGAGAGGGTCACTGACTAGGAGTGTCAGTTGATGGTATTCAGACCATGCAATTGCTTTCACCAAGGTGCCCATGTGTTTACTTAAGTGACTTGCGGTAGCTGGTGGCTGAGCATACATTGAGAGAGTCTCTCCGGATTCAGGCACCAGGGAGGAGGAGACTAGAGGGGACTTTATCTGTGGTTTAAATCAGTCAGTCCAAGAGGGCTATAATGGAGGAAATGAATTGAACTGGATTTTCTGTTTCATTTCTCTCTGAAAAAAAAAAAAAGAAAAGAATCTGTGAAGGCTATGATGAATATAAATCTTTTAACTGTTAAAGAATTTGTGTACTCCAAACCTTGTAGTATTAATTTCAGGCCAAATTCCATGTAATAAGTTATAATTGATCAGAAAAGCATTCATTTGTACAGATCTGAGCTAATGTTTCCAATTTCCTCCAAGGCACATGGAGTAATTTTCTTTTTGTTAAGTGTGAGATTTTGTTGGTGGTGATGTCCTGGGGTGTGGAATTACACAAGGGCTATTCATGTAATTTCAGGTTGCTTTATATAGAAGTTGCCAGATCACTTAATTATTTCAAGTAAGACTTAAGACTAGATTTGTGGGGATAAATGCAGTTTTTAATGATGCTATTAGCCTTTCAATTTTTTACAGCACCAGATTTAAAATTTTAAACCATAGAGAAATATAATCTGTTCTTTTCTGGTATATAATAAAAAACAATCAGAATCTAGCATCGCCAGCATATCATAACTATGAAGTTTTTAGGTTCACTTGAATAAAGTGGAATCTCTTCCTCTGAGTGAGCTGATCCCAGCTGTCCACTCATAGAACGACCCAGATTCATATTCAGATCCCACTACAGGTGACAGAGGAGTTTCAATTTTATCCTCCATCCCAGAAGCCATCATACGCTACAGGTCCAGATAAGTTCTTTGGAACTGTACACTCTGACAAATTGCATGTCAATTAAGCTTTGAAAGCTGAATTAAGGTCTTAAAGTGCCAGAACAACAGTTTGGACAGCAAAGTGGCCATTGGTTGCTCTAGTCATGAAAGACCGTGTTTAGAGGGTGGACTTGGTTGCTATGGTTACCTTTCTAAGACACCCTTCAGCAACAAAGTTTTGGCCTTAGTGGCTGAGAATGAGTTAAGGAAGGGATGCATATTAGTTTTCTTGCACAGATTTTGCGGGTGGCTTTCCTGTTGCTTCTTCAGACTGAAGCATCTGACCTGGACTAGAAAACGATGCTTACACATTTACTTTATGAAGCTGATGGAAGAATTCTGAAAAAAAAAATCCTCCAATGTAACTCTGTGTACTAGGTCTTTCTGGCTTGTATGTGTACAAAAAACAAGTTAGTGTGTAGAGAGGCTGGGAATCTATATGTCTTCCATTTCTGTTTTTGGAGCTTTTGGGATCTGAGCAATTAGATTACATACCTTAAATATTCATGATCTCAAGATCTTTTCATTTAAGTTTGTCACCCTAGCAATGGGCCTTAGCAAAGTACTTAGAGCACAACTTTAATATGGGGGAAAGTATACCCACTTTGAAGAGTTAATAAAGGATTGTAAAAACAATGTCATCTAAACATGCAAGCTGAGAGATTATAAGCTCACCCAATAAATATCATTTATTGCAATTAATATTTTAGTCATTAGAAAGATCATTTGACACTTTTTTTAAATTTATTTATTTATTTTTATTTATTTTTTTGTTATCAATCACAGGTTAGGTACTTTGCATCCCATGCGCAGCCCGCCCACTCCCTCCCACCCTCCCCAACCCTCCCTCATCTCCTCCCCGCCCACTCCAAGTCCACCAATGGGGGAGGACCTCCTCCCCTTCCATCCAACCCCAGCTCATCCTGTCTCCTCAGGGCTGGCTGCAATGTCCTCCACTGGGATCTAGCCAGTCTGTCACTCCCCGGCTTGTATGGGGGAGGGTCAAAGAGTCAGCCATCAAGTTCAAGGCTGAAACAGTCCCTGTTTCCCTCACTAGGCCTTCTAGTCCTACACCAAGCTATCCTGGGTCCCATCTGCACAGGGGTTCCAGGACACATCCACTCGTGGTCCTTGGTTGTAGAAACCGTCTCATACAAGACCCCTGTGCCCTGCTCAGTTTAGTCATTGTGGAGCTCTTGTTCTCTCCAAGTTTCACCAACCTCCTCCATTTCTATCATCACTTCTTGCCCTCTACCAAAGGCT
>CM053767.1:36572932-36649250 GCA_028658305.1 Pachyuromys duprasi
CTAGTGTTGCTCTGAAAGAATGGAAATTTGTGGGTTTGTTAATTTAGAAGGGTTTAGAAGACACTGCATATTATTGAAAGCATTTTTCTTTGTAAAAAAAGGAAAATGACATTGGAATATATGTGATAGCTTTATTTTTATTGCAGTTCTTTAGTGGGAACCCAGCATTATTCAGCATGTTTTATGCTTACAGAATTATTTAGGGTACAATCAAGAATACCATAATGCTGTCTTCATAAATGGGGACTATTTTAAAAACTAGGCATAATTAGCAGGAAGATATTCACAGTGTAGGTCTGACATTATTATGATTGTAATATAAATTCCATGAGGCAGGGAAAGAAGCCTACAGATTTATCATGGCATGATGTATTTGCAATATGATTGTACTTATCTTTTTATTTGCCACAGACAATGTAAATTAGCAACATCTGAAGAAGAATTCAAATAATTTAGCATCTGTGACTCACTATAAAATATGCTGCTTTGGTGCCCAGAGAGAAAGCAGAAATACACCGTTTCCTACTGATACATTTGACCTGGAGTCCCAGAGGAAGCCTCAAACTCAAACCCTCCAGAAAGAAATGGGGTACAAACGTATTCCCTCCAGGCTACAGTGCAAGAGTCCTCTGAAGGATACGTTGTTGTTTTAGCTAAGATGTCACCAATGAATGAAACCCATTACCAGGAGTGAAGTTTGAAGGAATGATGTTATTAACCTGTCTCCCAACTTCACGTGACTTACAACTCTGCTGCTGAAATTATGAACTTTAAGAAAAATCAATGATCATTTAAGTCCAAATCAGTAGCCAAGATTTGGTCAGTGTCTTTAACGGTGCTGGGCATTCTGGGTGGATACATTTCCTGGCATATATGAACTCCACAGTGTTCAGAGTGTGGTGTTAGTGACCCTAGCAATGGACAAAGGTGCAGGGCCTTGAAGGCACTTTTAATGTTTGCTCTTCACCTATGTGTTATCCCCTTTGCACTGATAGGACCACTGAAGCGTGAATGTTTTGAACTACCGAACCTAGGTTATCTGAGACATGACTTAGACTTTTCTTCCCTTCTTTCGTTCTCTTTCTTTTCTTTTCTTTTCTTTCTGTCTCTTTCTTTCTTTCCTTTATTTCTTTTTTCTTTGTCTCTCTCTCTGTCTTTTTTTCCAGACAGGGTTCCTCTGTGTAGCCTTGGCTGTTCTGGACTTGCACTGTAGACCAGGCTGACTTTGAACTCACAGAGATCCCTCCTGCCTGTGCCTCCCTGAGTAATGGGATTACAGGCGTGCGCCACTGCTCCTAGCGAGTTAGACTTTTCACTGGGTAAGAATGTCAGGTAATTTGGGGCGAGGCTCTGGGCATAGATAAAGGGGTAAGCTTCTGCTTGAATGCAGAGGGAAAGCCCAGTTTGCCATAGCAGCTGTGAACCAAGAAGTGTATGTAAGGCATGAAACTTCCATAAGGACAATATTAGCTCTGGAGCTTTTTAGGGGGATGGCCAGAGAGCTTTCAAGGAGAGAATGGGGTAGGTGAGATAATTTGAAGAGCTCATGTGTTCTCGTGGAATGTGGCCTGCTCAGCTACAAGGGAAAAGCACCCAGTTTAAGACCTGATGCCCGGGAAGCCCGATGGAAGCTGTGCCTGTGTGCATATTTGAAGATGCCTTCATTTTCTCATTACCTAGCACCAGGGAACGTTTAGTTCAAAGCTGCGCGCTCTCTGAGGCCCAGGAGAGTATGGCACTATTCGTCTAATCGGAAGTCTGATTGAGGCTTCCCTACTCTCTGATGGTTCCACAGGGGGCAGAGGGCCTCTTCTCTCTCCTCATTTCGTAACAAACACAGCTGGGTAGTGTTGATCCAATTACAGGCACTAATTTGCAAGTGGCTCTATGCAGACCCGAGGAAGCCCAGGACTTTCTCTTAGCTGGGTGTGTATTGAGTTCAGAAAGTGGAAACATGTCATCCCTCTGGCCTCCCAGGCTACCACGAGAGCCTCAGCTTAATGCGGAACTGATTTCTTTCTTTGAGCAATAATAGCAAAGCAAGCACTTCAAAAAGACCAATCCATCTTCTCTCCATAAAACGTTAATACCCTTCAGCGAACTAAAAAAAGAACAAGTTTCTCACCCTTTGCATGGCAAACACCAACTGAGAAAAGTAAAAAGAACTGAGAACATTTGAATATCCTTTTTTGCCACCCATCCGTTATTCATTTATCCCATACTGCAAGAAAGCATATCCTCTCTGCGGCTTGCCTGTGAGCTGGAGTTCTGCCGACACTTAGGGCTGGGGGAAGGGACAGAGCCCTCGCTGGAATGGCCACCTCATCCTCCCTGCCCCTGGATACTCATTGTACCCCCGCATCAAATGGATCCAGACTGGGACTGGAGGTGCTGTAATCAAGATGTATGTGAGCATGAATCTCTGAAGTGATTGCTACACCACATGTCCTGTCAGCTTAAGGTTACTTCTCTTCTTTGTGGTCTTCCCTACTTGCTCTACAGCTCAGGGTCTGTGAGAGAATTTCGGGTATCAAAAGAGAACTCAGGAACGTTTTCACTCTTTTATTTCTTTCCAGGGCTGGAGAGTTTTGGTGCTTGGTTTTGCTTAGCACGTCATCAAGGACAGCAATAGGGTCTGCTACCCATAAGTCCTTTGGAAAGTGGGAGAAAGGAAGTCACATTACAGACTCTGGGCTAAAACTTTTAAAATAAATTAGACATCTTAGATGTTTAAAACATATTTTAAGAAATGGAAATAATGATGACACGTTATTCTAATTTCATCATAGCCTGCTAGTGGAGGAAGGCGCTTAGGAATTTCAGTCTAACCCTCTATGTAATAAAAATGATGTAATAAAAAGGTGTAATGTGTAATAAAAAAGAAGCTTACTGTGTGGAAAGCTCTGCGGTGAGGACTTTAAATGCAGTGTTCTCAGATCCTCACTACGGGCCTGTGAATTAAGTTTCACTGTTACAGGCATTGTAACGAACACACCAAAAAATGTGAGGCTAGATTCTTGCTCCAGTCCTCACAACAGTCATTGATGTGGTTGCATTCCAGAGCTCATGATCTGAACCACCATTTTGCAGAAACCAAGACAGGGAGTTTCCTATACCCACATACCCATCAGTATAAAACTATTGCCCCAAATTACTTCCTGTACTTTGGTTAGGAAGAACTGAGAGAGTTTATCAGTGACATCAAATCACGTTAATGGTACATTCTACCACAGAAAATATAATTTGTACTGTTTGCTTGTGTTGTGAGACAGAGCTTTCTATCATGCCTGGCTCCTTGTTTTTAAAATTTGTCTTGCTCTGCATTCTGGTGCATACCTGTAATGCAGCACTGGAGAGGAAGAGGAAGAGCTAGAGGCAGATACCGTGAGGCTAGAAAAACCATGTCCTAAAAGGGGTGAAAGAAAAAGCCTAAATACATTAGTTTGGAAATTTACAATTAAAAAATTATTCACACAGTGTACATGTGGAATAGAGCTGAAGGGTGGGAAAGAAAAGCAATGTTTGAGGAATTGTGTGGGGTAAGAGATCATGAGGCCTGTGCAATGGGCTCTGGAAGGTCTAGACAGGCATTCTACAAGCTAGTGGTTCGTTCTTAGAAATTATTGCAGCAGGAAACCACAGCCCCACTAAGCATTTGTCCCTGAGGGAGAACTAGTTCACGCTTTTCTTTCATTTCCATGGCAGAGTTTGAGGATTTCCTCGGGAACTAAGGATGCGTACTAGAAGCATAACAAATGAAGGAAAATGGCTGAGGGGAAGTACGTATGTAGATCTGTTTGTGTTGGGGGAGGTTCTGGGCTCTGAGGCCTGTGTGGCTTTGAAAGGACTGGGCCTGTGAAATTGGACCTCTTTCCAGAATTTGAACGAGTCTTTGCACAAAAGAAAACGGTTTATACCTAACCTCATCTAGTATATTTGAGACCATATTCTTCCTTTTACCAACTCTGTGATCAGTTATTTTAAGATTACTAATAAGAGCACTGAATGGCTCATTATTTACAAGGCAGCATCATTTTCAAACCCTCTGAGCAGAATCCAAGGCCTGATTTAATGTGTCACAAAATGGTGGCTTTTAAGCTTCCTTTAATAGGCAGAGTTAAAGATGTGGACCCAGCATTTATCAAAAGTCCCATCCGCTGGTTACTCAAACAAATTTATGTCCTACTGTGAAAGGGATTTTGTAGGTATAATTACAAGTCAATTGATGTTCACAAGTTGGAGAGGTTAGTGGTCTGGACACACTTAGAACACCCCTTTAAAATCAGGGGTTCTCTCTAGCTGGTGCCATAAGAGGAAGGCAGAGGTTCAAAGCAGAAGTGAATTTTTGTGTGCCATGGCTATTTTGAAGATGGACAGAGCCGGCATGGAATGAAAGCAGATTTTTAGGAACGGACTGAATCTACACCGATAGCCAGAAGGTAGAACCATGAACTTTCATCTTACAACCACAAATAACTGAGTTGGACCAATATTGATAATGGATTCCAGAAGTAAATCATGAAATGAGGTGAACTTCAGTATTTGGTGGCGCTTTAAGATAAGTAACAACAAGGTACCGTAAGCAGCTACAACATGCTATAACTTTCATAACTGAAAATAGTTTAGATAATTGGGTAATTATTACATCGCTGACAATGGTTAATGATTACATCACTGACAATAATGTAAATACACATCAGATCAAGCTATCAGGACTAGGATGCCTTAGCTTAGGTGTAACATCTCAGGATTTTCTATTTGATGTTTGATTTGTCTGGGCTACTTCTTTATTTATGCTGGTTCACGTCATTTACCTCTCTTTCTGGACTTCAGTTGTCAGAGGAAATGGGTTATGTAGATCTGGGAGAGCAGCAGAAACGGCAAAAGAGAAGTAGCCATTCTACAAACACCCCTCTACATTTTCATTCCACAGGAATTCGGTTTTCACAATTTATGTTTGTTAATCCTCCTAAAGATCATTTTTATCTCCTAAGTGAAAATATATTCATTACATGGCCCTTGATCTTAAGGAATTTTAAATATGATTGTTATATGGCCCTTATAGAAAATTATCTTTAAAATAGAAAAAGGAGTTTGTTTTTGTTTTCATTTTTTTTAAAAGTTAGCTTAGAAACAAAAAAGATATGAAAACTCTGGAACGTATACTTATAGAAATAGTTGTCAAAGACATGTGTTTTCCTTTGTAACACAAATGTGTCAAAAGACCAAATATCTCCAAAAATCAACTACAAAGAAAACCATGTGAGTTAATGCATATCAAACCATTCAGTCATGAGAAAAATTTGGAGACGCCCACACAGGGTCATTCTCTGCTGTGGTGATTAAAACTCAGATGTGGTGCCAGCTTCCTGTGTGAAGGCACCTGGGTAGAGGAACTCCGGGGATGTATGTGCCTGGGGAGAGAGGGTCAAGTCCAGTTCGGCCTCACTGTTTAGAAGCTTCACACAGCCTGCTTAGAATGCTAATGGGTTCTGCTTTCTGCTGGGACAGAAGGTACATTTTCTTTCTGTAAGCCATTATTAGATCCTCCCTTCTTTCATGATGTTTAGTACTCTGTCAAATTCTGACAGTTTCCTTTCTAGAGTTATTTTCACATTCTAACTTAGCAAATATCTGCCACAATCCATAGGAATATCAGAGAAGCATAATAAGGAATGCTGGCCAAAACAGCAGTAAGATGGCAAAATGCTAAAGAGTAACTTAAGAACCTCTTGGAACAGAGGGAGGGAGAAAGAAGGAGTAGAATATGGGTGTCATTTTTGTAGGCTTGAATCATGGAGTTCCTAACACATAATGAACCATTGCCTAATAATATGATAATGTCAATATTAGCTGTGGTTTAGACGTCTGTCATAATATGTTAATTTATATATAGAACACATATTGCAAACAGTGGGAGCTGGTTTTTCATATGACAGACTGTCAAAGGGAATTGTGTTAACTAGAAATTTCACACATCTTCAACCAAATGATAAATGGTGCTAAGTGATGTTGTGCCTGCCACAAAATGAGCTTCTTAGAGGCCCCTCACACTAGTAAGGGAAAGAAAAATGTAGTCTATTTAATAAACATAATACATGCATGTAGAGAAGGCCTGAAATAGTTTGTGCCAACTCATGTTTTTTTTTAACTTTTTATTTATTCTTTATGAGTTTTACATCATGTACCTCAGTCCCACTCATCTCCCTGTCCTCTCATATCCACCCTTCACTCTTGCAACACACACACACACACACACACGCACACACACACACAAAGAACAAAGCATAGAAAAACATATCATCGTAGAAACTGTAGTATGTCACAGTGTGTACCACAGTATATCCCCCTGTCCATATATCTTTACTTGCAAATGTTTGTCACAATGAGTATTTGGTCTGGTTTAAGGTCTCTGGCTTCTGTGACACCATCAATACTGGATCCTCCCTGGGCCTCCTCCAGGTTACCCTGTTGTTGCCCTGTGTCATGAAGATCCTGCAGCTTTGAATCAGCAGGACTGGTCCTTTTAAGCATTCTAATCATTTGCAGATAATGTAGACTTGGGGTGGGCCAAGTCAGAGCCCTGGATCTGGGTTTGGATGGTAGCTGAGCTGTTCAGCTTGCCAGCTCTCCCTTACTTGCACTACCAGGGTGAGCTCTTCAGCGCTGCTCCAGCTAGGCCACCCAATGGTGTCAGGAGGCAGGGTAAATTCTCCAGCTCACCCCACCCATGCCTCCAGAGCCAACTCCACTGTGCTGCCCAGGGGAGGTTTAGGTTCCATTCCGCTGAGTGATACAGCCAGTGAGGAGGCAGGGCTAGCTTTCCCTCTCTCATGCCCTAGGGAACAGCTCTCCCAAGTACTTACTATAACAGGTGTTGAGGAGAGAGTGAAGGAATCATCCCTGCAACCAGCCACCACCCCCACCCCCCGCCACCAAGGCCAACTTTACTGTGCAGGGACACTCTCCTGAGTACTGTAGCTACCAAGGGGCAGGACCAGCTCTTCTGATTGCTGCAGGTGATGCCAACCCATGCTGAAGAAAGATACGCGTTCACATATTAAAACAAGTAAATACAGAATATACAATAACCATGGTGTTTCGTTAGCCATGACTAATTTATTAATTTTATTTGTAATGAGACTATGAATAATTTTTGCTCAATGAACTCTAGGTTTCTGACTTAGGTTCTTTCTTATCTCCAAGCAGAATTCTTTTGGCAGAGTTAGCTGTGGCATCTGAGGAGGATGTCAAGACTCCTTTGCTGACTTCAGAGAGGAAAAGCATATTTTAGGGTTTCCCACTGTGTATTCTTCCTTAAATTCCAGGCAGCCTCTTCCCTTAGAAAGGCCTGTGATAACCATATTCAGATTGCTCTTCTACCAAATGCTTATGTTCAGCCCCACAGGACTCCTTTCCGGTTTGTTTCCAGTTCCAGTTTATCCTAACCTCTGAACTTGCTTCTAATCTGTTGACACACTAGTGACCTTTGCAGTTCCATACGGAGTGGGGCTCTCTAGAGAAGGCTAAACTAAGGAAAGACTCACCTCTGGGGGAACTATATGTGCAATCTGAGAGCATCGTAAGACCCCGCCCACGTCATGGAGAGAAGTCTTGAAATGACAGCAGTGACTCTGAAAGGCACAGGGCAGCTCACTAACACTATCTTCGAACTATGGGAAGTCCCAACTCCCAAAGGAAACTGGTAAATGGTCAGTGCTGAAAGGCTGTTGCAGATCAGTGAGGACCAGCACATATAACACATCTCTAGCCACATAACCTTAGTGTGGGAAATCACTGGGTCCTATACTTACGTCAGACCTGGAACAATGCCCCTATCACACAACTAAAGCATTTTATTTTTCAAGACAATTTTATATCACTTCCAGATTTTTAAAACTTTTTCCATTTTACTGAATTCTTGGTTTACTTGTTGTCAGATCAAACGCTGCTCTTAAGTGCACATATTTTAAAATTAACTGTTCCCTAACTTCAGTGAGCAAAACCTGGTTGGAAAGCTTTTTCCTGTAACAAAAACTCTTTTAATTCTTCCTCAACGTACATAAACCAAAGGAGAATTTAATTCCTAGGACCTGTGTATTGAGTGTGTCTCTCTGATAGTGTAAAGCATGAATGCTTGGCTGCCTTCAGGGGCCATAATTATTTGCCTTAAATTGTTGGTGAGTTTTCTGTTTTGTGGCTTTTCTTGGAACATTGATTTAAGTTAGTGTGTGTGTGTGTGTGTGTGTGTGTGTGTGTGTGTGTGTGTGTTGGCCAGAGGAAGATGCTGGGTGTCTTCCTCAATTGTTGTCTGCTATTTTGCCTGGAGACAGAGCCTCTCACTGAAACAACGCTTACCATTTCAGCTAGGAATCTGTCTATCTCCATCCACCAAATGCTGGGGCTATACACATAGTTAGCCAGGCCTGGCTTTTCACCTGGGTGCTGGGATTTCAAATTTAGGTCTTCATTGAACTATCAGGGAACCGTCTCTCCAGCCCCTTCAGTTGCCATTTTGAAGTTTAACACAAGTACTTTGCCTCATGAGGAAAGTAAGTTGAGCTACCTCAGCCATATGTGAGGTGTGCTGCCCTGGCTGTGAGGGGGCATCGGCAGAGCCCACAGCATCTCTGGAACAACTGTGAAAAAGAAAAGTAGTATGGGAATATCCTTTCAAGAAGTGGACTCATGAAGTCGGAAGCAAAGATGGTGGAGCAGAGCAGCCTGCTCAGCAGAGAACGGAGAAACTAGAGATGTGCAATGTAGCAAAGAAAGCGCATGGCATTATTGAATAAGGGTGGCCCTCATTCACAGGACACACACACACACACACAGTGTGACACACCGCAGTTTGCAATGCCACCTTGATGAGTAGGGCCGGCAAGGTGGTGGGTAGCAGCTTGGAGCTTTAGTAGGCTCTGCCCCCGCCTCCCCCCAACACGTTGCCCAGCCTCGCTATTTCCCTGGCCCTGAGCAGTATGTCAGAGATGGAGTTTTTCTGGATCGGGCCTCCTCAAAAGACCTCTCTGGTACATGCTGCCCCTGGAGGCCACGTTGATATTCCTGAACTGTTACAGCCAGGAAACCTGCTGGTGTCCCTGGTCTGTGCTGCTGCCTGAGGCCATGTTGGTATCTGTGGCCTGTGTTGCCGCTGACACTGCCGTCGGAGACCATTTTGAGGTCCGTGGTCCATGCTAACACTGAGGGCATGGGGCAGCCCACGATCTGCAGACTCAGGGTTGAGGATGAGAGACATGAAGGTTTCTGTGATATCCACCCAGACTTCCCAAAAAGACAGTCTAGACAGGAAGCCATTGACAAGAACTCTTAAAAATTGGGATAGAGAGGCTGAAATGTAACTCTTCACAGCTGATGACTTCTGGCAGAGATGGAGGTTTGTTTTTAAGGGGCTGGCCACTATGAGTTTAGCATGCTCTCCATTGAGTACATGGCTAGCCCTTACTGGACTTAGTATTTCTCTTTTTTTTGGGGGGGGGGAATGCTCTAGGGAGGAGGTCCCAAGGTGGACCTGGAAAGACAAGGAAGTGAATGTGATCGGGGTGCATTATGTGAAAATTCCAATTGATCAACAAAAATACTACGTTGGAAAAGAGAAGAATTAGACATTTTTCTTGCTACTTGAAATGTATTCATATGCTCAGACAAGAGCGACTGTCACAGTCACATCTGGATGACACCTTACTATCCCAGATACCATTGCAAATTTACTACAAGTAAATTTGTTCTTAGGACTTTCCAGTATTAGTGTTAGCAATGGCATGGACAAATCTTCCCACATCCATGGGATTTAGTGCCTGTCCTGTTTTCTGTAAAAGAAAAAATTGCCAAATCACAGCCATAACACCTGCAGCAGATACTTGAGAAGTTGGTCTCTCTCTCTTTCTCTGTCTCTCTTTAGTCAAGGCTTTTCAAACAACTGACACAAGCTGAACCAGTCATATACTTTCCCCCAAACAATTTGGCATAGCATCTGAAGCCTCTAGCAGTGCACAAGGCTGGAACTGTATTTGGTAACCAGGTAAACCTGGGGCCAGTACACTGCCTTAGTATGCTATGGATGGCAAAAAGTAGAGAAATCCCGTCTGTGGAAGAAACAAATGGAGTAGGCAGCAGACAGAGGCAAAGTTATAATTTTGAGGGCTTTGAAGTGAGGAACCTCTTGCAGTGGATTTCCAGCTCATTATTGCCCTCCAGTTTTATGAAGCATTCTCTGTATAATTAATTCTCTTTGTATTTAATATGTCTAGTAGCAACCAAATACCTATACTTCTGCTTCTCAATAGTCATCATCAAAAATCAGGACACAAGTTCATTCTCTCCCAAATCTCATCTATCTTTTTTGTTTTATTTCCATGCAGTCAAACTTGATCTCCTTTTGTTTTAAACAGTTAATTGTTTTGGCACCCAAAATACAGAATATTTCTACTTTAGTCATATGTTGTAAGTGACTATTAATATTTATTAATAATTATCTTTTAGTAAGGCTGCTGTTAGTTCTAAGCAGCTGTATAACCAAATCACCACACAGAGACTGGGTTTATTTAGTTAACCTAGAACACAATGCTGGGCAATAGTTACTCCCTCCTAAACCTCCAAGCCCTCACAGTTTCCTAACAGTTAGATTTCCCACATCATACTTGCTCTTTGTGATATATTAGGTCCAGTTCACCTCTCCACCTCATTACATGAACTCTCCAACTCTGCCTTCTAGCTCTCCTTGCCCTTTCTCCTCCTACTCATTTCCTGCCCTCTGGCTCCTCCCACTGCTTAACATTGTGTTTAGTTGCTTTCTTTTGGCCTGTTTACACATAGTTGATACAGGATGCTTAGAATAAGTATCACAATACAATATCCGGATTGAAACTGGAGAGAGAGAGTGTGTGTGTGTGTGGGGGGCGGGGATCAGCATTTAAATGAACAAGTGTAAGCTGTATACATTTCAAAAGAACATTATACCAACAGTCATACAAATCCAGAATTTGTCTAATTTTGTAATTGTGTTGTAAGCTTAAGAAATGAAAGATGATTAAATTCATTTATCCCTGATACAGTTTTTGTGAGGACTGTTGCAGATTTCTCTGTTCTCAGAGCTCTTGTTTTGTGGACAAGAGCAGAGCTACAGGAACAGGAATAAATCAAGTAGTGAGGATGTTAATAAGTGAAAGACCAGAGAGAAAGCTCCCAGCTGATACAGAGAGGTCTCAAGAGACCTTTACAATCTTGGAGTAGAGTTTCTAGGGTTGAATATATTTGCAGGTAGAGAAATGGGATGGTCGTACATGACAGGTAAAAAACAAACAAACAAAAAACCAAAAAAACAGGGAGGTTCTCAATAGGATAAGAGTCTGGGCAATGTCATAGCCATTTAAGAAACTGCTGTGTAAAATACCTATTATACATAGGAATGGAGAAGTTCAACATAAGGATGTAGTTATAGAATTTAAATTGGTCCACATGGCAGAAGTTCTGTTGATACAATTCTATTGGGTGAATAGATGGTGCCATTCCATGAAGAAATGCCTTTTCCTTCTCCATCTGCCTACTGTCAGACTCCAACTGTTTCCTGTGTTAGTGCTACACATTTTGTGAAGAATATTTGAAATACTTCATGCTGACTCATGTTTGAGAAAGAGTTTGCTTAATGTTTCTGATACAAATTGAAACTGAACCTCAGAGGTAAAGAATCTCTACATTGGTTCATCCTAGCACTCCATCCTTGAGGGTGAGCCACAGTGCAATTTCCTAGGGCGATTGCTTAGAACTATTGTTTTTTAGGGACATTAATAGTATAACAAGTTAACCAGTTAAAATAGGGGTCTCTTACTCATATATGCTGTAAAATGCTCAGTTTAAGCAGAGTTAAGATCTTTCTTTTCTTGCAGGCAAATAGTGGGATCTAGAAAAGATCATCCTGAGTGAGGTATCCCAAATGCAGAAAGACACACATAGTATATACTCACGTATATAGTCCTATGAGATAGGATAAATATACTAAAATATGTGCACCTAAAAAAGATAAACAAGAAAGAGGACCTGGGGAAAGATGATCAATCCCACTTAGAAAGACAAATAGGATGGACATGGGAAGTAGGAGAAAACAAGAAATAGGACAGGAGCCTACCACAGAGGGCCTCTGAAAGACTTTACCTAGCAGCGTATCAAAGCAGATGCTGAGACTCATAACCAAACCTTTGGTGAGTGCAGGGAATCGTATGATAAAAGGGGGAGTTAGTATGACCTGGAGAGGACAGGAGCTCCACAACAATAAAATATATTAGGGCACAGGGGTCCTCTATGAGACTGTTTCTCCAACCAAGGACCATGTGTGGATATAACCTAGAACCCCTGCTGGGATATAGCCCATGGTAGCTCAGCATCCAAGTGGGTTTTCCTAGTAAGGGGAACAGGGCCTATTTCTGACATGAACACAATGACTGGCTCCTTTACCTCCCCTGGCCCCTAAGGGAGGAGGTAACAACCTTGCTAGCCCACAGAAGAGGACATTACAGCCAGTCCTGAAGATACCTGATAAGCCAGGGTCAGATGGAAGGGGAGGAGAACCTCCCCTATCAGTGGACTTGGGGAGGGGCATGGGTGGAGATGAGGGAGGGAGGGTGGGATTGGGAAGGAATGAGGGAGGGGCCTAAGGCTGGGATACAAAGTAAATAACCTGTGATTAGTATTAAAAAAGTAAAAATTAATAAAAACATCTTTCTTAGGTGTACAGATTTTAGTATGTTTATCCTATATTATATGTCTAATATCCACTTATGAGTGAGTATATACCCTGTGTGTCTTTCTGCTTCTGGGATACCTCACTCAGGATGATCTTTTCCAGTTTCCACCATTTACCTGCAAATTTCATGATTTCCTTGCTTTTTATCTCTAAGTAACATTCCATTGTGTAGATGTACCACAATTTCTGTATCCATTCCATAACTGAGGGGGATCTGGGGCTGTTTCTATCTTCTGGCTATTATAAATAAAGCTGCTACAAACATGCTTGAGCACAGGACTCTGGCTAAGATGCTCAATACCTATTCAGAAAGGCAAAGAGGACGGACATCAGAAGAGGGAGAAAACAAGGAACAGGACAAGAGCCTACCACAGAGGGTCTCTGAAAGACTCTACCCTGCAGGGTCTCGAGGCAGATGCTGAGACTCATAGCTACACTTTGGGTAGAGTGCAGGGAATTTTATGAAAGAAGGGGGAGATAGTAAGTCCTGGACAGGACAGGAGCTCCACAAGGGCAGCAACAGATCCAAAAAGTCTGAGCACAGGGGTCTTTTCTGAAACTGATATTCCAGCCAAGGACCACTCATGGAGAAGGCCTGAAACCCCTGCACAGAGTTAACCTATGGCAGTTCAGTATCCAAGTGGGCTCCATAGTAATGGGGACAGGAACTGTCTCTGACAGGAACTGATTGGCCTGATCTTTGATCACCTCCCCCTGAGAGGGGAGCAGCCTTGCTAGGCCACAGAAGAAGACAATGCAACCACTCTTGATGAGACCTGATAGACCAGGATCAGAGAGAAGGGGAGGAGGACCTCCCTTATCAGTGGACTGGGAGAGGGACGCAGATGGGGAAGAGGGAGGATGGGATTGGGAAGGGATGAAGGAGGGATGTACAGGGGGGATACAAAGATAAACAAGATAATGCAATATGCAATGATGCACAGTGTAATCTTGTAATGACATAAGGTTTTAGTAATTTCTAACAGATTTAAATGATGTAGAATTCTTTACTGAAGTAAACATCTAGGCTAGTGTCCCATATAATGTAGTGTGGATGCATAATCTTGAAAGAAGTCTCTGGGGAAGGCTGACAATTTTTGGTGTTCAAGGTTTGCTCTGCTCTTGTATTGTCTGTGTATGGCCCTTTCACTTGTACATGGTGTCAAAATGCCTTTGGAATAAGTAGGTTTTAAAGTACTTTTATTGCTGTTTGTGGCAGTGGAATAACTGTACTGCCATTGATAAGAAATTATTTTTCTGTTCATATCATTTCTGAGATAATCTCTCATACTGACCCACTCTCCAGTTCTCTGTGTCAGACAGGGTGTTAGTACTGTACAATTCAATGCTGATATGCTCTGCCTGGAGTTAGTATCATAAAACACAATTCGAAGAGGTCAGCCTTACAAGACTGTTTCCACCTGTGCCACCAATGCTAAGTCCTATGCTGCTATTCAAACTTCTGACCAACTGCTTCTACTGAGAGTTCCCACTTCAAATTCCATTATTTGCTAGAGTGGCTCAGGAAAACTGAGGCACTCAGGAAAATGCATTATTTACATTTAAAGTTTTTGTTTTGTTTTTTTTTAACAGAGTATATAACTCAAGTACACCCAAATGGACAAAAGTCATGGGTCATGGTATAGGAGAAAGCTCCTTGGCCTTTCCTAGTGCTTCGGTGTGTTTGCTCATCAAATCTTATTCACAGACCAAGAAATTTTAGTTTGATTTCCAGTTCCCTTTCTTCTGCTTGGAGTGTGGTGAGTGGGTTTGAAAGTTCTCATTCTCTAGTGACTTATCTTCCTGGTTACCAGATCAGTCTCCATCATGGTCCATCTCGAGTCCATAGGAGCAATCTTGTGAGTATAAACTCAGGCATGATCAAAGGGGTGCAGAGTGAGTAACAAAAACCATGCTGCCATGCAGGAAATTCCAAGGCTTTCAGAAGCTCCATGCCCGATCTGAGGAGGAACTAACCATATTCTTGTGTCACAGTACAGAACACATCGATCTACCTGACAACCCTGACTACATTTACAGACTTCTCAGAGTACTTTCTCTTTGGTCTTTGCTATGAGTCAAGTTGCTATTAACTATATTGGTTAAACTGAATTATTGAAAAGTTAGTTACATATCTTTCATTTTTAAAAATAATTTTAGCTAGGAAGCTACATATTTCTCATGCCAACTACATTCTCTTTTAAAATAGTTATCTGAATGTAATAATGATGTTCATTATTGAATTGTCTCCAAGTTACCACACAAGTCACAAAAGAGTGCCCTAATCAGTTACAAATTTCTTTTACATTTAGTGAAATATTACTTACATTTTTGCTTATGAGAAGGTACCAGGCCATTTTTGCCAGAATTCAAGACAACAATAATAAGAATGTGATGCAGGTCATTTTAAGAGCTTATTCTTTCATCATTAATAGGATTGAGGCTGTCTGTATGAAAACAATCTGGGCAGAGTTAAAATGCTTTAGATTATGAGTACTTGTACTCATAATGCATATAACATATGCATTGCATTTTAATTTATGGGCTTTGGGGAACGATGATTAAGTAGGGGAGAGAAGAGCTTTTTAAACACCTTCTGGAGAGTGATTTCTATTCTTTGCTGTCACATCTCCAATTATTCTTTCTCTTCAAATCCTTATTCTCTTTCTTTGAGTTTTCCTGGTACAGGTGGCTGCCATTTGTAGAGCTATCAATTTTGCTGCTCCCTTTTAAGGCAGCTGTTATTTATGCTAGTTCCTGCTTATTCTTCTTCTGATTCATTTAGACAAGAATGGCTACAAAACATTTTAAACAGCTTGAAAAAAAGATTAGCTTTAGGGATCACATGTTATGCATAGCCTCCAAATAAAATGCCTATGTCTGTCCAGGTCAGCTCTCAGGGATCGACTTTAAGACACTTAGAATTTGAGCCACTCCTTCAGACGCCAGAAATGTGGGGATCTGCACTCTTACAGCAAGGCCACCCCATATAAAGGCCAGAAACATAAGCTCTGTCTCAGAAAAGTCTTTCACCTTCAAAAGACGATGTGAAACTGATGTTATTCAGAATTGTTGTTTTGCTTCTGTTCATTGCTGTTGCCCATTCTACCCTTTCCAATCATTTGGTTTAAAGTCTGTATGTTAGAATTAATGGCAGGTTTTGCAGTCTGTTAAACCATAAATTACCACTCCTTGTCTTGGTTCTGAAAGAGATTACTTA
The DNA here is from genome assembly GCA_028658305.1 of Pachyuromys duprasi. Classification (NCBI taxonomy): domain Eukaryota; kingdom Metazoa; phylum Chordata; class Mammalia; order Rodentia; family Muridae; genus Pachyuromys; species Pachyuromys duprasi. The sequence continues at coordinate 36,588,910 of CM053767.1, forward strand.
CCCATTCACAATTTTTCCATGGGATGTTCTCCAGATGTGTGACATTTGAGACTTCTGACTTCTTTTTCCAGTGGACAAAGCTGACCCCTTGTTGAAGAAACAAAGAACCAGAGAATATATACATCAACATTCAAGCATGCTGGTCCTTAGGCAGCGTTAAGATGCCGTCACACTTGGAGTCCATTTGCGTTTGCTAACAATGTCACCACTGTGGCGAGCAAGTGCATGGCTGGCCTAACCCTCCTTCATATATAATTTTATGCTAATCCTTGAATTGTTCAAGGATCCTTTAACAATTCGCTGTCTTTTTCTGTCTTTTGAGGCATCAAATAATGTTACAATTTGGAAATCTCATAGAGGTGGGCAATTGTGTCTTTACACATTTCTGGGTTATTAGGTTTCTAATGTTATATGTTAAGGATACAGGCCTTTCCAGTCCATTCTGGAATGTTGCAGGGATTCTCAGTTTCAAAGTGGTCCAAAGTAGATGACCATTAAGACAATGTTACCTCTAATCCAATTTCCCATAATCTCAAACTATGCAAAGGCAAATGTTTGAACCTGTGGCTGAACTCACTCTTTTGAATACCAAATCAAGACCCTTAATGTATTATCTTAACTATTTTAGCAGGAGACTGATTGTTTGCGAAATATCTTTGGGTTGCCATTAGTTTGGGTTTAATCCTTTAGAAATATTCAGCTCTCAGGTCTATTCAAGAGCTCAGAAAACCGGCTCATCGTAGCAGCTCAGCTCAGCCTGTGCGATTGCTTGTGTGCTCAGACTCCGTTTATTTTGTTCAGGTTCACGATCAGGCGAGACAGCACTGTCAATTCAAAAAGACATTCTTTTTTCAAACTATTGATCTCCATTGCTCTTGCAAATCCTTTAGTATTGGCTCTCAGGATTACTATAATGCTATAATCATTCTGTTAGGGATTCAGATTTGTGGTGAGCTAAAAGATGGGAACATCAAAGGATTGAAATGCCCTTGAAGCAATCAATTTTTGTTCATCAAATACAAATGCTGAGAAGCTGCTTTTGGCTAATAATTTATAACTGAATTAATGACACATGGCTTTTTTTCTTGGATCGTTTTCCTCCTCTTAAATGATCTGATTTTATATTCTGGGAAGTGAATTTAAATTGCAGAGTGTTTTAAACAAGAATTCTTTGGAGGGTAAAAAGCTTGTTTCACTTTCTTTCAAGCTGTAAAGGCAATAGAAACCTCTTTCTTTGGGCTCTAAAGGAAGTTCAATTGTAGCATCATATCTTGTCTGCTTTCTCTGGTAACTAAACATATGACTGTAGTTTGTATGTGGGTAACATTCTTTCACAAGTTTCCTCCAGCAAAAGTTTCTGTTAAATAATGCCCTGGTGTGTCTCAATTGCTTTCATGTAAAATGGTCAAGCAACTAAAAGTTTTCAAATAATACTATAATAAAATATTATTAAAGCCAGGTATATATTCCTCTGCTGCTAAAAGTATGACTTAAGAATTTTTGGTAACATAGCTATTAACAACAGTGAACATTTTAGAAAATAAATTCTTTGGAATTATTTTCATTTGCAATCTTCTGTTGGACTCTTCCAATTCTCTGAGAATGTCAATATTTACACTCTGGAAATTTTTCTATTTGGAGCACTGAATATCTACATATTTCCATATGCTCAGGTCTCTTCAGAGCTAATCATTAAATCTAAATTGAAAAGCATTCTAGATGAGATATGAGTATCATTCAACAGCAGATTGGGGAAAAACATGTAGGAGTTTGACCTTTAGTGAAAATTTTTATTATTTAGAGAGAAACTGAATTGATAAAAATTAGATCTTACTAAATTGTAAGATAGTAAACAGTGATAACATGAACAAAAACCGTGGAAAAGGTAAAAAAAACAACTTTCTTAAGAATATGTCACTATCTATTGAAATTTGCTTAATTTTGTCAACATTTTAAATGAATGATTAAAATTTGGTTTTGTTATTATGACCTGAGTTACTATTTAACAATAGTAAGACGCTATTAAAAACATTCTAATGAAAGCTTTCTAACTCACAGCATCTCTTTGTCTTTGTGCTTCTATTGCTCGGGGTTGGTTTTGGCATATAGTATATTCTCGGAAAAATAATTGTTGGGCGATTAAAAGTCCATCTTTGATATGGGACAAAACATGACAAGATCTTGAGTCAAAGTACTAATTTTGATTTTTCTGGTAACATGGATTTGAGGAGAAACCTATCTTTAGTTGGTCCGAGTTGGTATCAGTTTTCTTTTACAAGTGAAGACCATGGATATACAGCTCTATCTTTGCTGTGGGCAGGAAGAGAAGTGCATGCTGGGGCTGTTCTCATAAACTGTGAAGAGGGAATTCCAAATTCTGTTTTTGGATCTTAAACTAATTTTGCTTGAAAAGACTGCTTTCAGGTTTCCAAAGGTTAGTGTTTCTAAAATATTATTCCTTCCCACCCAGTACCTGCAACTGTCAATTTTTCTTCACTTTAAAGACTGGTCTGGTTTTAAATTTACATTTTCTGAAACAAAAATCCATGTTCAGATAGGGCTAATTAAAAAATAAAATGCATTCTTTTAATATATGTAACTTAATTTTAAATGTTCATTTTGTTTTACATGTATTTATGTTCTGCCTGCTTTTTTATTTTTATTTTTCTTTTCATTACTTCTGACTTCTGGGAAGGTATTAGGTCTCTTTGCTTGCTGAGTTTCTCAGTGTTATCTGCCTTAATCTTTGTAAACTCAGATTTATCTAAGACACTGGCAGAATGTTGATTATCCTTTGTGTCATGTGTTATTTATCTAGCTTCAACAGTTAATACTGTTAGGTGTTAGAAAACAAGTAAAAGGCCACTTGCTTTGTAAACATTCCTGACACTTTTATGCAGGTATTGAGGATAACAGAAGGCTTCCAATCTCAGGATAACTCAGTTATCTTTGAAATATAAACTGTTGGCAGCTAATACATTTACCAGCTTACAACATGCAGGTGTGTGTGTGAGATCTATCTATCTACCTGCCTACCTATCTATCTACCTACCTACCTACCTACCTACCTACCTACCTACCTACCTACCTACCTACCTACCTATCTATAGAGAGAGACAAAGACAGAGAGACAGAGAGAAAGATATAGAGAGATACAGAGAGAATGAAAGAGAATTAATTTTGCCTGTTTTGGTTGGGGCTGGAAAAATTCTTAAGTAGCAGCATGTATAGATTACAGTACAAAGAGTGTACAAAAAAGTTTTCTTTCTTGTAAAGTAAGAACCATTGTTTCTTCATTCATTTTCTCATGTATTTCAAACATATATGTAACTCACTGGAGCAGAGGAAAATCATACACATGAGTCACATACATTGTTGCTTCAAGAAACAATTTAGTCTTTATTTATCTTTTACCTTATATTGATTTGCCACCATCTAGGAACAGAAAGTAAACGAGAATGATCCAAATATGGTTTCACAGAACGGAACTGACTCACCTCCAGAAACAATTTCAGAGGGTGAGCATCTCCGGAAAAGAAATGCTCACCCTGTAACTAGTGCGCACCAAGCCTAACTTTTCAGGGCTTCTGCACTCTGGCATCTGGGACCATATCCTTGCATGGTGCATACATTCTAGTTTAGTGCTTTCGCTAGGGTTGTTGGCATGATTTAAAGTCAAGTCTATAGTGACTGAAATAGGACTGAACAGTTTGCTGTAAACATCTATGCATATAGCTTAGTACAACAACCTTGCTGTGGTTGATACCTTTATCGCAATCCTGTGACTCTGTCCTGAGAACACACTTAAGCAGAGGGAAGAAGAAAAGAAAAATGGGAAGTACCCTTTTTTCTTTCTAGTTTTGGATTTCTCTCCTTTTTCTGGTGTTTGATATCATAATGCTTTTCAGTCTTCTCAAAACTGACTGATTTGATTTCTATAACAGCAATTTCTGTAAGAAGGAGAAATGACGGTATTATATCAACCAGTTCAGAGAAATAACAAATTTCTCTTCACAAAACCATTGTATTCTGTCTTTCAAATTGCAAGGAACAGAAGCATGTTCTGGGACCTCAGTGGTCGAGTTTTCCTAGGATCCCAGAGGAAGGTAAGGAGTTTGGGAAGTATTGAAGAACCATCCCTCAGTGAGAACTGGACAGTCTCCGGGGCAACGTGCATACTCCTGCAGTTCCCTGTCCCTTTCTGTTTCTCTTTCTGTTTCACAGGTCCATCATCTTATGCTGCAGTTCATGTTGACTCTTAGTCACCTGGTAAGATAATGTCCACAATGTAATTATGTCTGTGTTTTTGTTGTGTTTCGTTTCATTTCCTTCCTTTTATTGTTTTTGTTTTGTTTTCAAAATAGGGTTTCTCTGTGTAGCCCTGGATGTCCTGGAACTAGTTCTGTAGACAGATTGATCTCGAATTCACAAAGCCTGCTTCTACCTTTCAAGTGCTAGGATTAAAAGTGTGCACTACCACTGCCCAGCAAATGGCTATGTTTTTCAAAAGTTGTGCAAATAAGTTGTGCTTATATCCTGTAAGTACCTGGCTAGGATGAAGAGTTCCACCATCTGATGTGATATGTCCAAGCAGGAGCAGAAAAGGACTGAGAAATATTTCTACGAAGTCAGAACTCTGTAAAGGTAACATGTGTACTCAAGATGTGAAGAGTGAAAAGAAAGAAGAAAAGACTCAGGGCAAGAACACAGGTGGCAGATGTGTGTGACTCAGGGTTGGGTAGTCAGCTCTGCTTCCAGTATGGAAGCAGATACAGGAAAGGAGAATTTTACTTTTAGTATGAGGAATTTAATCCAGGGTCTCCGGCATGCTGGGCAAGTACTCTACAACTGACCTGTATCTCCAATCTAGGAAGTATTTAAGATGTTTATTGTACAACACTTTTCTAACCTCTCTGTGCCACACATATTTTCTTTATATAACAAATGAAAACTGGGCTTTTAAAATCCATTTACTGGAGGATGGGTTCCCAAAGCATCAAATTATTCAAATTATAGTATTTTCGAAACTATGACTCTTTGAATCAAAAGACAGTAGACGAGCACCTACTATATCCTATATTTTGACAATATTACTTTGTAAAACTCATGCACTAGCACACAAGTAAGGCTGTAAGCCAGGAGCAGTGGCAGCACTCATGAATCCCAGCATTCAGGGAGGCTGAGGCGGCAGAGTTTGAGGCCAGCACGATCTACAAAGCAAGTCCAGGACTGAGAAACTCTGTCTCAAAAAACAGAAAACAAAACAAAGAAAGAAAGAAAAGCTGTAAACTGAGTATTCTCAAATTTCTGATCATTACAGTAATTTGTAACATTTCTCAAAATTCAGATTGTTGGGCTGGTTTCTGACTCAACAGAAGTGGGAAAAGCCTGAGACTTCGCATCTTTAACATTTTCCCAGGATCCTGAGCTATTATGCTTTGATAATTGCTGGCCTGGTGTTCCTTCTACTTAAGTACAGCAGCCAAGATTATGAACTAATTTGTCTGGCTACAAAACCCATTTTTTTTTTCCTCATTGGATTTTAATGCCTATGCAATCTGAGACAGGGACATTCAACCTTGATTGGACATTGGAGTCGATAGTGGTTAACAATGCCTGTCCATACCCCAGGGGCTTTTGAAGTTTCCAAGAATCAGTCTCGGTCAGCACTCATAGTTGTAAGGAGGAGAGCAACACCAGGTATGCTGGTAGGCACTTGTAATCCTGATACTGGGGAAGTGGAAGACAGGCAGATTTTTGGTCAGCTAGCACAGACTAATCAACAAGCTCCAGGCCAGTGAGAGACCTTGTCTCAAAAACAAGGTGGATGGTTCCCAAGGAATGTTGCCTAATACTGACTTCTGGCCTCAACACACAAATGGATATACATGTTAATGCACACATGTGTACAAGTGGACTCACACAAACATGCATTCCCTCCCTTTAGATACACAAAACATGGAGTGGGATTTAATCATTTTTGGAGCCTCAAAGCCATCCTCCTTCCCTCACCCCCTCTTTTTTCCCCTCTCTCTGTCTGTCTGTATTTGTGTGTGTGTGTCTGCATGTGTGCATGTAGACCTGCTGTTCTAGATCCGCACAACTGTCCTAGATCAAAGCCTAAAGCAGCTCATTAAAAAAAATTCATTGGTGTTGTTCTTCCTTTGTTCATTTAGTTAAGGATTATGTTTGTTTAATATTGTGGTAGTTCCAAAAATCCATGATTTCAGTAGTTCTGAGTAGTTGACTAGGTTTGTTGAGCTGGTGTTTAGACCAATGGGAGAGCTGTTGGTTGCTGTTAAAGTTACTTTTATAAAACTGTGTTTGTTTCTCTGTCTCTTAAACCAGCTATCACACAAATAATTGAGATTCTATGATTTTGTTTGTTTGTTTATAAGCTTTACAACACAATAACTGAGCAGTTATTACTCTATTCTTAACCCTCCAAGATAATCTGATTCCTCTTTGCCAAAATCCCCAGGATATTTGCACTTTGTGTCTTTCCCTGCTCCTACGCAGAATCAATCTTCCTCCTTTCTCCTCAACCTCTGCCTATTTCTCAATCCCTCACTTCCTCCTCTAACTCCTCCTCTCCTGACTGGCAGGAAGTCCAGCCTATTTTGTTCCCTGCTTAGCAATTGACTATAACCTGCTTTACGGGCGGGCGTATCAGGGACAGTTAGGAAGCAGTGTTAACACATTGAGAAAGGAGATTCCCAGAACATGGACTACAACCAGATGTGACAGTGGGGTGTAAAGAAATCAGCGTTTGAATTACACAATAACTTTATGCCTACAGACTGTTGCCAGGGCATATGTGCCACTACTACATCCTTAGGGTTATGGTGACATAGTGGTCATTTTTGTTCATAGGCATCATAGCTGGGTAGGAGTGTTGGTTGTTTCAGTTGTTTGGAAGCTTGCATGGCACCTTCTGGAACCATGAAGGACAGTACTCAGACAGGAAGCTTTCAGATCAGTTCCAGAACAGGAACCTCTGGGCCCTGTGTCTGAAATACACGGTGTCTTCAGCAATTGAGGCCTACCTTCTATTTCTAGGGGCCACCAAAGGCAATTACAATAGTCGATAACATTTTGGGAGTTTCTTGGATAACCCTGACCAACAACTCAAAAGAGGGCTTCTCATGTCTGATGATGAGGGTTTTTTTTTTAGATAGTCTTCAGATGCTGGAGGGAGACTTGTCAGCCCAGATGGAATTTTTTTAAATCTAAACTTCATATGTATATTTATATGTCAACTTATGAGTATTATAGTTATTTTTAGGTAGAGAGTTAATAGTATGATTTATTTCCTTTTCAGACATCCTTATTATCATTTTTATCTTCCTCTCTTTTGTGTTTATAAACTAAACAGGTTGTGCAATTAATGAAAAAATAAGCCACGAAATTAAAAGAGAGTAAGAAGAGGTATATGTGAAGGGTTTGGAGGCAGAAAAGGGGAATTATATAATCTCAAAAATAATATAATTAATAATTTTTATTAGTATGTATTCATTGTATACAATAATGGGTTACATAAGGACGTTTTCATACAAGTGTATAATGTATTTTGAAGATATTTTCTGCTGGGCTTGGTGGTACATGCCTGTAATCTCAGCACTCAGGGAGGCAGAGGTAGGCTGATCTCTGTGAGTTGGAGGCCAGCCTGGTCTACAAAGCAAGCCCAGGACAGCTAAGACTATACAGGGGAACCCTGTCTTGAACAAACAAAGAAACGGAAAAGGATTTCCCTTCATATCCTCTTATCTTCTCCTTTCTTATTCCTCTTATTCACTGTCAATTCTTTTTATTCCCACAGACAATTTGTTTTTACTTTCATGTTACATATACATACATGGTTTTATTAATCTATTTAAAATCAAGAACTAAAATAAGAGAAAATGTATATTTGTTTTTCTGAGACTGACTCAATTTTCTTGCTGTAATGATCTACGTGTGTCTATTTTCTGCAAGTGACATTATTTTTCTTTATGTTTGAAAAAAATTCTATTGTGTATATGTATCATCACTTGACCCTATTTTTGTTTATTGTTTATTGTTGCGGTGATAAAACACTCTGACCACAAGCAACTTGGGAGGGGGGTAGGTTTATTTCAGCTTACCAAGTACGTCATGATTTAATCATGAGGGAAGCCAGCGCCAGAATTCAGGACAGCCACATGGAAGCAGGAGCCATAAAGGGATGCTTTGTCCAGGCTTGCTCTCCGGCTAGCTTTTCTATACAACTCAGCCACAGGCTCATCTGTCTAGGGAGGGAACCGTCCATAGTAGGTTGGGTCTTCCCCCGTAAATCACCAGCCGAGATAATTCCTCACAGGTAGGGCTATGAACCGACACAATCAAGACAATTCCTGAACTGAAATTTTTGCATTCCAGGCATCTTCAGATTGTGTCAAGTTGGCAATAAAAATGAATCGGTACAATTTTCTTGTTTTTTTTTAAATTTCAAATTACAGTTATTATGTTGTAAAATGTTATTAGTTTTAAGAGTAGGTGTGTTTTGTCTGCATGCATGTCTATGTACCATGTACATGTTTTGTGCCAGAAGAAAGTGTTGGATCCTCTGAAACTGGAGCTATAGACAATTGTGAGCCTCCATGTAGGTGCTGGAAACTGAATCCTGGTCCTCTGGAAGGGGACTTAATCACTGACTCATCTCTCTAGGTCCTGTACAACTTTCCTTACTTATTCTTTTGTTGATAGACACACAAGCTTGCCCTTTAAATTAGCTATTATTACTGGTAGACAAGCATCTCTGTGGTATATTGATTGTCCTTTGAGTGTTTTCAGTAATGTTTTCTTTGAAGGACCTTCACACTGATTTCCAAAGTGGCTAGAGTAATTTATGTTCCTATTAGAAGTAGATAAGGGTTTCATTTTGTCTATATCTTAGCCAACATTTATTTTTTAATGACTCCCCAACTGTCAGAATTAGATAGAATCACCATGTAGTTTTTGCTTGCGTTTTTCTGATGGTTGTGACCGGAAATTTTTTTGATGTGTTTATTGGCAATTTGTTTTTCATATATGGAAAGTTACTCTATTCAGTATTTTTTTCACTTGTTTGATTTTTTTTTGTTATTTAGGGTATTTAAAATTCTTCATGTTTTACAGATATTAATTTCTGCTCAGATAGCCAGCAAAGATCTTATCCTAGTCTCTGGTTTGTCTCTCTCCTGGACTGTTTCTTCTGCTGTTCAGCTTTTTCATTTCCCTTGACCCCATTAGCCAATTGTTGTCATGCCTTTCTGTGCAATTAGTGTGTTATGAGAAAGTCTTCTCCCATACACGTCTTAAAGTATTCTTTCTTCCTTCCTTCTTTTCTTTCTTTCTTTCTTTCTTTCTTTCTTTCTTTCTTTCTTTCTTTCTTTCTTTCTTTCTTTCTTTCTTTCTTTCTTCTTCTCTAACAGTTTCAGGTTATTCATTCACTTACAAAAAGCCCAAACTCTGAAATCAGAGTAGCTGGAACTAAATTCCCTTTAGGTAATGTTGTGGCTGAGTTACCCAAGGGAACTTCATTTATCAATGCTGTTCTGTTGTTTATTTGAAATGAATTTGATGGAGTGACAGTTTGAGCATTGCTGGATCCTCCTTACAGTGTTCCTCCACAGACAGATTGGTTTGGTCAACTGTTACCTAAAACCATTCCCAAATGAGCAGAAAGTTTAAACATTAGTGATAGGAAATGTTTAGTTGTACTTTCAGATGGGATTAAATAAAAGAGGATTGCATACTAAGGAATTTTCTCTTTTCACTTTTCCAGCTCTTCTTATTTATTACAAGGAATTTTTGCTGGGTATGGGGGCATATGCCTATAACCCCAGCACTCAGGGAGGCAGAGACAGGCGGATCTTTGTGAGTTCAAGGCCAACTTGGTCTACAAAGTGAATCCAGGATAGCAAAGGCTACACAGAGAAACCCTGTCTGGAAAAACAAAAACAAAAACAAACAAACAAACAAACAAAAAAAGACGTTTCCATTCTTAAATGGAAGACCAAGTTTTATACTAAATCTTGACAGACCCCTGTTTCTCGTTAGGATCACTATCTTTCTTAACAATGTGTTTATTTTTATGCGTACTTCTGTTTGTGGTCATGATTTTTTTCTTTTTGTAAAATTAAAGTCTTTACTTTGAATATATCAACATTTTCTTGGAAAATGTATAAAGTTTTCTAAAAAACAAGTTTATGTGACTTTCAAACCAAGTTTTATTCAGTTATGTAAAAAATAGCATGTGTCATTATGAGATTTGGCAAAAAGCTGAATCCAGGCTTTGGGCCATAGGGCATGATGCAGTGAGCTGATTCACATAGACTAACTCCTGGAAGGCCAGGTGCCCAGAGCCCTGGCAGTGAATTTCGTAGGCACACCTCTATTTCCATTTTGTCACTTTCTGGCTTCCCCATCACAATTCTGCTGGTGATGACATAGCCTTATACCTTTTATATACGTATTTTCTTTTCCTTGGCTTGTGGTCCACTGAGGAGGAGAGAAGGATTCTGGATTCCTAACGCAAGGTGGAGTCTCACCCCTCTGTAGAGGACTTATTTTGTAGTGCAGCCTGTGGCTTGGTTTCAAATGAATATTTATACTGGTGGAAGTAAGGGTATCAGGCCTTTGCAGAAGAAAATGTTCAGAATACTTCATATTAAGTACAGGGACACTAGGGTTCTGGTCAGGTCTGTGACAGGTTGGATAAAATTACCCTTCTTCCAAAGATGCCTGTGTTTTAGTTCTCAGAATCTTAGTGACAAAAGAGAACCCTTCCTCAAATGTGAGATGGGAAGATTATCTTGGGTAATCTAAGTGGGTCTAATATACTCATAAGGATCTTTGTAAGAAGAAGGCAGGGAAGAATCAGAAAGACAATTATGTCATATTTTCTCGCATACACTGAACTTAGATTAAATTACATATATGAATACGTATTCGTATAAGTCTTTGTGTGGATCATAAATCTAGAAAGGGGATCATAAGAAGAGACGAAAAGAGCGTGAGAAATTTTGATGATCATCAAATACATGTAAAAAGTATAAGATTGGAATAACAAGAGGAAGAAAGAAAAACAGAGGAGGCATGAGAAAGGTCAGTGGGGAAGGAGATAAGGTGGTAGAATCTCCCCTGACATGGACTTGTTCCTCATTTAAAGGCGTAACTACAAGAGCTGTGAGTTAAAGAGCTGCTATCATTTCTTACAGAGGCTACAGGAAATTAACAGGCAGGCCTATCTCAGGAGAGGCCTCAGACTCTTTAGGCAGAATGGTTAGAGCTTCTGGTCCCTTCATGGAGCTCCTGGTGCTGTTGTTTTGTGTTCTGTGGTACACTGTACTTGAGGCTAATGGATACTGATTCAACCAGTTCTAGGTAAAGAGGAGGTTGGTGGCTGGGGACTAACAAGATAGGTTTGGATGTGTTCATCTGAAGGGTTAGCATTTGTTGTCAATCCGAAGCCTGTTTTTTTCACCCTCTTACGCATGCAGAAATTACTTTATTCAGTCCCCTTCCCTCTTCCAATCTGAGATGTTCTGCTAGGAAACTTTCTTAGTTGTTGTTTTATTGCTGTGAAAAGACGCTATGACCAAGCCTTTCTTATAAAAGAAAGCATTTAATTAGGGGCTCGTTTATAGTTTTAGAGGGTTTTTTGTTTGTTCGTTTGTTTTTGAGACAGGGTTTCTCTGTGTAGCCTTGGCTGTCTTGGACTCACTTTGTAGACCAGGCTGGCCTCAAACTCACAGAGATCCACCTGCCTTTGCTTCCCTGAATGCTGGGATTACAGGTGTGCCCCACAGATTACCATGTAGGAAGCAGACAGGCATGGAGCAGGAGCTGAGAGCTTTATATTGATCTTCAGGCAGCAGGCAGAAAGCTAGGGAGACATTGAGCATAGCATGGGATTTTGAAACCCCAAAATCTGTTCTGTGTATAGAAAAGGGGCTTTCTGTATCATGAAAAAGAAAGCACAGTCCTATAATTGACAGCTGCTCTTTGATAATGAAGGAGACTAATTTTAGAAGGAAGTTGTTACTGAAAACAGCAGAGCAGATGGACAGAGAGAATCTCAGACTTGGATCTGCTTGTTATACAAGATACTTGATTATTCAAACCAGTTTGAATTGGCTAATTCCTACAGCCAGAATTATTCTGTTAAAACTTTTTTTTTATGACTGATTCCTTGGCAGGCAGTAGATATGGCTTTAACAACAAAGAGCTGCAACAGATTTTAAACAGAGAACACTCATCTGGGGCAAGTGACGTGGCTATCGATTGACACTGAGCTTCTCGATTTGAAGACAAGATTATAAGAATGGCTATCTTGCAGTATTACTGTGAGCACTGAGTTCATACCTAGGAAGTCACTTTGGAAATTCAGAAGTGCCTCCGGGCTAGAAGATAAGAAATTCGTCTTCCTGATACTATGTCTCAAATACTGTATCTCAGTAAATAAGAGAAAAAAAAATAAGCTTTTCTCATTTATTTTTGCCTGTCAAAATCAGTTAATGCACTAAATAATAGAAAATATAGCTATTTCTTTAAGGTAGTCAATCTATGCTTATTTGGATTAAAAAAACAAACAAACAAAAACAAAACCATGAGGCCTGCTGACACATGCACAGCACAGGCAGGCAGTAGACACATAGAAAGGCCATGTGGTATGGGCAGAGGATGTTACCTTGGGCTAGGAGTGTGGCCTAACGGTAGCAAGAGCCACTCCAATGTGCAAGTATGGGGTGCATAGATGGAAGAGAAAGAGAAGCAGAATAGTTTGAGCATCATGAAGACAGATGAAACTGGAGCTCCTAGGGTGGAGAGGTGTAGCCTGTTTTGAGTAGCTAGCCTAGCTACCTGAGGCCATGGTGAAGTCTGAGCCCATGCTACCATTTGCCTGGGATCATGGCCATGCAGTGGCAGGTTGGTGTAGATGTCCATGCTCATATTACCATTAGAAACCATTGCAATGTCCATAGTGTGCAGAGCTGCCTGGGACCACATAGATGGGCAGAAGTGGCCCAGCCCCTCACTGGTTGTTGCATTCTGGAGAGTTGCTCCTACCTTTCCCCTGGGGCAGCACTCAGAGAGCAGGCCCTTCACCTAGGCAGCAGAGGAGAGCTGGCCCTGGTTGTGGGTGCTCAGGTGAGTTGGCCCAGAGAATGACAGTGAGGGAGAGCTGGCCTAGCCCCTTGCCAGCTGTAGTACTTTGGAGAGCGGCCTGTACCCTTGGACTACACAGCACAGTGACCTGGCTCTGGAGGCATGGATGCTGGGGAGCCATCCCTGAGGGCATGAGAGCAATAATGCTGACCCTGTCTCCTACTGATGGCAGCATTGGTTGGGCTAGCCTGAGCAATGCTGGAAAGCTCGTCCTGGTAGTACAGATGAGAGAGAGCCTGCAGGCTGGCCAGCTCAGCTATCACATGGCCTGGATCCAGGGCTTTGAGTCAGTTCACCTCAGAAATCTACATCATCTGTGAACTGTTAGAATGACAGGGCAGTCCTGCTGTTCCAAAGCCACAGGATCTCCATGACAAAGGGCAACGATGGATAATAGAGAGGAATTCTAGTGAGGATCTAACATTGCTGGCTTGACAGATGGCAGACACCTTGAATGAGATCAATGACTCATAGCAATGAACATTTGCAAGTGATGATATGTGAACAGAAGGGTATACTGTAGGACACACTGTTAACACAATACAGCTTCCATGATGAGATTTTTTTATGTATTGTATTTTTTCTATGTTTTTTTAATTTTTTGTTTGTTTTTTATTTTTTAGGGGGACAAAAGTTGCAAGGGAGGAGGGAAGATAGGCATGGACAGTGAAATGATTGGAACTGGAACATATGATATTCACAAAGAATCAATAAAAGTTGGGAAAAACATGGGTTATCAATATTATTCTCTTTTTAAAAATTAATTTATTTTTATTTATTATAATTTATTCACTTTATATCTCAGCTGTAGCCCCCTCCCTCATTCCCTCCCAATGCCACTTTCCCTCCCTTTTCTCCTCCCATGCCCCTCCCACAGTCCACTGATAGGGAAGTCCTCCTCCCCTCCCCTCTTTCCCCAACTTATCAGGTCTCATCAGGACTGTTTGTATTGTCTTCCTCTGTGGCCTGGTAAAGCTGCTCCTCCCTCAGGGGGAGGTGATCAAAATGCCAGCCACTGAGTTCATGTCAGAGATAGCCCCTGTTCCCATTACTAGGGAACCCATTGGGAGACTGAGCTTCCACGGGCTACATCTGTGCAGGGGTTCTAGATTATCTCCACTCATGGTCCTTGGTTGGAGTATCAGTCTCAGAAAAGACCCCTGTGCCCAAATATTTTGGTTCTGTTGCTCTCCTGGTGGAGGTCTTGTCCAGGTCTTTAAAAATGCCAACACCATTCTTTACAGAACTTGAAAGAACAATTCTCAATTTCATACGGAAAAACAAAAACCCAGAATTACTAAAATAATCCTGTATAACAACAGATTGTTTGGAGGTATCTCCAACCCTGATCTCAAGCAGTACTACAGAGCAATAGTAATAAAAACTACATGGTACTGACATAGAAATAGAATGGTGGATCAATGGAATTGAATAGTAGACCCAGAAATAAACCCACACACCTACAGATACTTGATTTTTGACATAAAGCCAAAACCATGCAATGGAAAAAAGACAGCATCTTCAACAAATGGTGCTGGTCTAATTGGGTGTCTACATGTAGAAAAATGCAAATAGATCCATATTTATTACCCTGCATAAAACCAAAGTCCAAGTGGATCTAAGACCTCAACATAAAACCAGACACATTAAATCTGTTAGAAGAAAAAGTGGAGAAGAGCCTTGAACTCATTGGCACAGGAGACAACTTCCTGAACAGAACACTAACAGCACAGGCTCTAAGATCAACAATCAATAAATGAGACCTCATGAAGCTTAAAAGCTTCTATAAAGCAAAGGACACTGTTGTTAGAACAAAATGACAGCCTACAGACTAGGAAAGGATCTTCACCAACCATATACCTGACAGAGAGCTAATATCCAGAATATATAAAGAACTCAAGAAGTTAAACAGCAACAAATCAAGTAATCCAAATAAAAAAATGGGGTGGAGAGCTAAAAAGAGAATTCTTAATGGCAGAGAAACACCTAAAGAAATGCTCAACATCATTAGTCATAAGGGAAATGCAAATCAAGATAACTGTGAGATTTCACCTTAAGCCCATCAGAATGGCTGATATTAAAAAAACTCAAGTGATAACACATGCTGCAGAGGATGTGTAGAAAGGGGAACCCTCCTCCACTGCTGGTGGGAATGTAAACTTGTACAACCACTTTGGAAATCAATCTAGCGCTTTCTCAGACAATTAGGAATAGTGCTACCTGAAAATCCAGCTATACCACTCCTAGACATATATCCAAAATATGCTCAAGTACACAACAAGGACATTTGCTCCACCATGTTAGTAGCAGCTTTTTTCATAATAGCTCGAATCTGGAAACAACCCAGATGACCCTCAACGGAGGAATGGATACAGAAATTGTGGTACATTCACACAATGGAATACTACTCAGCAATTAAAACCAAGGCGATCATGAAACTTGCAGGCAAATGGTGGGAACTAGAAAAGATCATCCTGAGTGAGGTATGTCAGAAGCCAAAAGACACACACAGTATATACTCACTTATAAGTGGATACTAGATCTATATTATAGGATAAACATACTAAAATCTGTATACCTACAGGAATATTTCTGAAACAAGAATATAAGCCCCTTGAAGTCATTTGCCATGTCTGATATGCTGTTTGATTTTAAGTGGCATTTTCTGAGAAGTTTCATTTCATGTGGCAAATCTTACTTATTGTCAGGGACTTCTAAGGAACTGTGCTGAGAACGTTTAGTCATGTACGAACAAAATGAGAAAGAATGCTATGTAATCTATTGACAGTGTCTGTGTCTGAAGTGGAAGAGGAGCTGGAGAAAGTTCTGGTAGTATCTATTAATGAGTCTCATAGTAAGTGAAGATTATGTCACTTGAGTGAAGGGAATTCTAAGTGCCTGTGTGCTGGCTCTGGGTATCTATGAATAGGAGTGGCTTTTCTGATAGTAGGTTATAGTTACATGGGCAACTTTCCTGCCATTTATTAGTCCTTTTTATTTTATGTGTTCTAGTTTTCTTCAAGCAAAACTTCCAGACCCAGTAGAGGACAAATCTGGGGTTAACCTCACTTGGGATTGTCCCCTCCTCCCCATACCAAATATAATAGGTAACTAAAATAATATCAGCATAGCAAGCAGATTTTAAAGTACCAGAGATTCCTGTCCCATGGAAGGAATTCCTGTCCATCTTATATAATTCCCTTTCTTTGTGCATAGAAGGAACTTGTGAATATGATGTGATGCTGTGATTTAAACTTGAAATATACCCCAGGCTCATGTGTCTGAACATCTGGTCTCCAGCTGGCAGTGCTGCTTTTGGGATCTTTTGCAAGTTTAAGAGGTAGGACCAGGCCAATGGAAGTAGGCGACTAAGAGAAGGTCTTTGAGAAAATACTCTCTTTGGTTTGTTCTTGTCACATTCTTTCTGACTCTTGATCTCAGAAATGTGGTGATCCTCTGGCAACGCTTCCTTGCCATGCTTTCTGCCATGCCTTTCCCATCACAATGGTCTGAGAACCATGAGAGAAATGCATCTTTTTTTTTTCCTTAAGTTGATCTGGTCAGCTATTTTTTCACATAATGAGAGAAAATAATGAATACAGATGTCACTCATATGACCATATTATGTTGTGACAAAAGCAAAGTGGTTTTTTTTGTAGAAGTAATTAAGAATCAAAATCTACTAATGGAGTTATTACAAGGCAGGTGATTTTTACTCAAGTGTGATAATGGTTTGCATATGAGATTCCCATCTTCACTCCCAGCTCAAAATATTTGTTCCCACTGGTTGGCACTGCTTTGGAAGATTGTAGAACTTTGGGGACGGTGGCTTCAAAAGCAGAGATAGGTAGACAGTGGTCAGCTTTGAAGATTATAGTGGTTTCTGTCTCTAGCTCCAGCTCTCTGCTTTCCAACTTAGCAAGATGTAACAAGCTGTGTAGCAAGGATCCCATCCATTGACGAACCAATCCAGTCAACACACCTTCCCAGAATGAGGTACTGATTCTGCTTAAACCAAACTGTTAGCCAAAATGATTCCTTTCTCCCTTAAGTTTCTGCTAGCAGAAACTTGGTCATAATGATGCAAAAGTAACTAACACAAAGTAAGAGTGCATTTAAGAGAAACTAGAGAACTGGTTGCTTCCTGAAGAATCAGACAGGCTGCTGGCATCAAAGAAGTCACTACTGTGTTTTACGAGGGCTTGCAAGAGAGAGGAGCGGGAGACAGAGAGAGAAGAGACAGAGACAGAGAGACAGAAAGAGAAGGAGAGAGAAAGAGTGAGAGGGAGACAGAGATAGAGACAAAGACAGAGGTAGCTCAAAGGCAGCTTCTAGGATTTGAGAGCAACCCTAGTGACAGCCAGTAGGAAAGCAGGGACCTCAGTGTGGATTTCAGACCTCTGAAGAAGAAAGTACGGCTTACATTCCCAGTCAAGGCTGGGTTGAGCTAGCCATGGCATGGACGTAAACTCTACCAATAGATGCATAAACTTTGAAGAGAGAGCAAGTTTCAGAAAATGGCATAGTGCATTGTTTCTCTAGAGCACTCATCAGGGGCCCAGCAATGTGTGTTTCTTTCTGACTTATGGGAATAAGAATATTTTTCTCAGCTTTGAATTTGTTGTTTCATCAGAGACATTCACACAATTTCTAAATGACACAAGGGAGAGTGGAAGAATCAGAAATTATACATGGACTTTAGAGTGATAAAGAGAAAATCATAGTTTACATTTTCACCCAGAAGTGTATCAACTGTATCTTGGATCCACCAATATATTCATCTGTTTCTTTCATGCTTATGTGAGCAGCATAGAAGCCTCACAGTTGCTTATGATTTTTGCTACAGCAGAGGCATTCCTAGGCCATGTAAGATTTCTTTATTTCTTCTAAGAAAAACATGATAGTGTACACCAGCAGTAAACTTCCTATGATATTAGTGCGTTTTCCAAATATAACAACTTTTCCAGTAGTCCTTCAACTTTAGGTATGAATGAACAAAAATCTTTCAGATGTGTTCCATAAATAGAAATCTGCATTATTTAACATTATATAATAACAGTTTTTAGTCTTCATAGTTGCTTTTAAATCATTAAATAATATTGTTAGTGAATTGGCACATTAAGATTTTCATAGTAATTTTCTATTATTGGAAATAACTGAAATGATTTATTTTAGGAATTTTTGTCTGCAACTCTAAATAATACTTATTCTTGACATCAAAGTTCATATTTTTCTAGTTACATAATGTTTCTGATATTGGTATGACTGATGGAAATGGCCTAATCCAACTCCCCATTTTCAATATCTAACCCTCCTGTAGTATTAAGTACTATGTTTTCTTAATTTTAGCATCATTTTTCCAGTCTTATAAGTTTATTTCTAAATGTATGCCTTCTTCTTCTTTTTATTTTTCTTTATTATTATTCACTTTGCATCCAAGATGTAGCTCTCTTCATCATTTCCTCCCAATCCGGCTCTCTTCCCCTTCTCTCCCTATGCCTCTCCCCTGGTCCACTGATAGGGGAGGTCCTCCTCCCCTTCTATCTCACCCTAGCCTATCAGGTCTCATCAGGACTGGCTGTATCATCCTCCTCTGTTGTCTGGCAAGGCTGCACCTGAGCTCCACAAGGAGACTAACAGAGCCAAAAATCTTGGGCCCAGGTAGGCCTGCAGAGGCCGATGCTCCAACCAAGGACCATGCATGGAGAAGACCTAATATCCTGCTCCATTATTGTCCATAAGGCAGCTCAGTCTCCAAGTGGGTTCCTTCGTAAGGGAAGCAGGGGCTATCTCTGACATGAACTCATTGGCCGGCCTACATTAATTTTCAAAAGCTATCTGTATTTAGGTATAATCCAACACCATACACTGTGAGCAATTCAAGAAAACTTGACAATTTTATGAACAACCACACAGTTATCACAATCAAGTTAAAGTCTTTTGGTTACTCTCCTTATTTTCTTGTGTCCTTGCCCAATATGCTTTCTGTTTTAACAAAATATCCTGTAACTGTAACTGTACAGTCAATATTTTTTGAGTCTGTCTTATCTTGGTTTACAAAATACTTTTGCTATTTTTTCCTTTATTGTGTGTATTAGTAAGCTTGCTCATTATGAGCAAGAATGCATGCATCACAGCTTATTTGTTGTTTGATATTAAACTTGCATGATGATTCTGGCTCTTGGGTGTTATAATGTTGATCTAAACATTTTTTGTGTGTGGGTGTATGTTTTCAGTTCTCCTACGTGTTTATTTAAAGGATGGCTGAATTATATAAAAAACATGTATTTACCTTTATAGAGCAGGGCCAAGCTATTACTAAAGTTTCTCAATTCATTCATAGTATATGAGGCATGTGTCAAAGTTCATTCTAGCCATCCCACAACTTTACCAACACTTGGTATTATCAGTGTTTTACTTTAACTATTTACTTTTACTATTGTAAAGGGTAAAGACTGAAATCTCATTATGGCTTGTCATTTAAGCTAGATATACATTTTAACATGTTTTACTATGTATTAATTGTACACTATAATATTTTCATACATGTACATAGTATGTTTTGATCGTATTCCTCTAGCCCTTTCCTGTTCTTCTGCTTTTGGTGGTGCTCATCCTTTCTCTTTCCATGTCTGTTTTTGTAGCTCAATGAGTTTTCACTAGGGTAGTGTATAAGTGAAGTGTGTGTGTGTGTGTGAGTGTGTGTTACATGGGCCCCAATTGCTACACTAGTGAAGAAAGTGTGTCTTCCTTCACCAGTATCCATTAATATCAATGAATCCTTTTGGAGCCCTATTAGGCATTTCCATTTAGCTATCAGTAACTACTTACAGATCCTCAGGAAGGATCTAAATTCCTCTCCCTGTGACAGGGTGTTGATAAGTCTAAACTTGTGCAGATCTTGTGCAGGCAATCATGGCTTCTGTGAATTCAATAGTGCCATGCATAGAAGGCATGTTCTACAACAACATGCTGCTTCCTCCAGCTCTCACATTTTTCACTCTCTCTTCCATCATGCTTCCTGTTCCTTGTGAGATGGTGATGGAACCATCCCACTTGTGCCTGGGTATTCAATAGTAACTTATTTTCAATACCTATTACTATGTTTACTATAATAAGCCTTGGCAGTTACCACTGTCCACTACAAAACTGAGTTTCTCTGACCAAAGAGGACAGCAGTGGTAATTCATGGGCACACATATAATTATCTAGAAGAAAAATTGACAGGTTCATCATGTTCATTTAGCACAACAGCTGTGGCTTCTGAAATGATTCCTATGTATAGTTTTAAGGTGACAGTAAGGCCGTGAAGCTTAATTTCTATCACTCTAAAAGAAACAAGAGACACCATACTTTGCAGAGAAAAGACATTAGATTTTTATCATATAAGAAGGTATCAAAATTTGTTGATATTTTGATTAGTCAGAACTGAAAAGATCCCAGTCACGTGCACATGAGGCCTCAGAGGCACAGTTGAGCTGCACGGGCAGGCTTTTATTTAGTCTGTAAAAGCAGGAAAATGTTCCGGACAATGTTTCTTCTCTTACTGTGCAGGGAAAGGCTGCATAAATAAATATGAAATGCTACTTCTTAGACTGACTTTTACTCAGTAAACCTAGAAAGAAAGAGAATGGAGTTGAGTATTTACCAGATTTGGACAGTGATTCCCCTTTCAATTTCTGTGAAGGGTGTGCTGTATTAACATCTAGATTACAACAGTAGGAGAAGAAAGGACAAAGCTAGTCTTCTGGGGGGAGTTAGTATGTCCTGGAGAGGTCAGGAGCTCCGCAAGGTCCAAATATATCAGGGCACAGGGGTCTTTTAGGAGACTGTCTCTCCAACCAAGGACCATGTATGGTTATAACCAAGAACCCCTGCTTGTATGTAGCAAATGGTAGCTCAGTACCCAAGTGGGTACACTAGTAAGGGGAACAGGGACTATTTTGGACATGAACTCAATGGCTGGCTCTTCGACCTCCCCATCCCCCGAGGGAAGAGCAGCCTTGCTAGGCCACAGAAGAGGACATTGTAGCCATTCCTGAAGAGACATGATAAGCCAGAGTTAGATGGAAGGGGAGGAGGTCCTCCCCTATCAGTGGACTTGGAAAGGTGCAGGGAAGAGATGAGGGAGGGAAGGGGGGGGATAGGGAGGGAATGTGGGAGGGGGCTACAGCTGGGATACAAAGTATGTAACCTGTGATTAATCTAAAATAAAAATGAAAAAAAAAGCCAGTCTTCTGGCTACCTGCACAGGAGGCAAGAGAAAGAGCCAATATGAACTCCTTAGTCAGCAATGACCATGACCAGTCTTTGGACTCCAGTATAGATGCTCAGGAGACTTGAATCTCTATGAGGACCATCCTCTGAGCTATGGAAATTAACTTACTGCTTTATGAAAAACTTGACAAAACATGTAGAAATATGTATAGACTTAATTTTAATGAGATGATATTTTTAAAGACATCCCACAGAATGATGAGACTTGCAACATTCCATTCAGGAACTCTTATACACCAATAACACAGTCACCTGAAACAGCACCTAAACCTATATGTTTGATCATATATTATGTCCTAACAGACTATTGGAGATTTATAACTGGAGAGAGATTTTAAAGAATAGTGATTTTTGAGTAATTTGTTGTTACTGATAGGATTGAAGTTCAACCAGTAAACAGTATGGAAGAAATTGCTGTCATGAATTATTGAAAGTATATAATTTTCATTGCCTGCTTATATGTTATCTTATTGAGTTCTGGTTATATTTTTAACTAAAAAGGATTTGAGTTATATACCTTGGTCTTAGTTCTCTCTGTGGGCTATAGTCAAAGCACATAGATTTCATATTGCTCCATTCCTTGTTCTATTAAGATTATATTTTCAAAATGCAAGCAAATGAATAAATAGTAGATCATATGAGCATTTTTAAGTTTTTGAGACATGTTCTTCTTCAAATACTCCAAATAAAGATTTATAAGCCCACTTTATCTGTTTCCTTCAAATTCAGTTTTTATTAACTTAAATGCAACAAGCTGATTGTTTTAAAAATATGCAAAGTGTGGGATAATTGTAAGGTTCCTATGCCTACATCCCAATGGTGCTTTATATCTTTTTGCATATGTGAAAACCCTATTTACACTTCAATCTGTCTTAGAGATTCTGGCAGACTCATATATATTAAGTCTTTCTTTTCAACGGCTGTCTAGGGTTCTTTACCATAGATAGACATTACTGGATTTAACCCAGATTCCTATTAATGAATCATGGCACCATTTTTCAGCATAAAGAAATGGCACTTTATTGCCATTTTTTTTCACTTTTAAGGAATTTCTGCAGAAAAGCTAACACTATACATATGATCTCTATTTTACATATGCTATTCTTTTTCATTTTTAGTGTTTGAAATGTCTCAAGGCTCCATAATAGAATTCTGGGTCTAAATCCCTCTGGAGTCTTCTTTGAAGTATTCATCACTTGGAGGCATATGCTTCAACTTATACATTTGGTGGCAACAGTAACCTTACAATTATCTTACACTTTTCATATTTTAAAAATCTATATAATTGTATGGCAGGCACACAACACTATCTACCAAGGGGAGTATGTGAGTATGCATAAAGATGTGTGTGTGTGTGTGTGTGTGTGTGTGTGTGTGAATGAATGTCTGCATCAGGTACATGAGAGGTAGTCCTGGGTGGTTCTCTTTGAATATTTTACAAGAATATGTGTGTACTATACTACAGCGAGCTACACTCTAAACAAAAAAGTAAGTGGCTAAAGTAGATATATTTTCTTCCACAGAAGGTTATAGAGTGATAGTGATGGATATCTGAAATTTGCAGCAACTCCTTGAAAAAAAGAAAAAGCTAAAATTTTCTTATTTTACTCTTCGTCACCCATTTTGCCTCACAAAGTCCCAGAATGAGGCAGGGGTTACAGATTTTTTGATTTTGTAGAAGGCAATGGATTTCCTGCGTTAAAATGAAAACGTGGGACAAATGATAGTAGTTAGCATATTAGAGACATAGTATGAATTTTCTACCTGGGTTATTTGCTTTCCTCAGCAAAGATAACCACAACGGAATCACCAGCTGAAGGTACGCTGTGAGATAGGCAAGCGTGAGAAAATGTGGTACCCAACCCCACACCAAATGTAAGCTCTCTGACAAGGCAGTGTGGACACAAAAAGTTGGACACAACTTCCGCTAGCCGAGCTTTCCCTCAGCAGCATCCAGCAAAGCCACTTAGCGTGAAACACGAAGTGGGATCACCCACAGTGCAGTCCTGGATCTCCGCCAGGCTATGCGCCCTGTGGCAAAGCTGTCTGCAGCACTAGCTCTTTGGGGAGGAAGTGTGTGGAGGATGGAGGGCAGACTACGCACCAAGCTGAAATGAGATCGCAGCAAACAGGGTGGGCAGAAGAAACACTGTGATTTAGTATCAACTGCTGGGCTGTGCTAGCGGACTGCTGGGAAATCAGACACCTTGGGCACATTCCTTTCAAGCCAGGAGATCTGAAGGGGAAGAGAAAAGTGAACAAAGAAAAAAATGTTTGAAATTTTAGCTTGTTAAAAAGACATTAGTGGGCAGGTGTTGCTGCTGGTGACGATCTGCTGGTCAATGGCTGTGTCTTCAGAAGAGTCATCGCCTCAGACAGTGCGAGTGTTAGGCCCAAAGTGATTTTACACAGTCAATAACGAACATGTCTGTAAGTGTTTCGTTTGTGTGAAGAACAGCCATTGCATAGTCACGGTCTTCACCTTGGCTGAGATTTGTAATTATGGCACATTTTGAGACTTGGGAAAATGATTCTACATTAATAACTTCCAACGTAAAGTAAAAACACCAGCCATCTGTATATTATCAAAATGTTATGTAAAGGCAACGGCGCCATTTACTGCACAGAATCAATTTAGCACAGCAATAAAACACACACACACGGAAGTATACGCTTTGAAAAAGCAGGCTATTTTTTTTTCTCTAAAACTTTTCATTTAAATTCTGCTGTCATTGTTGTGCAGTAAATTCTGTTGTCATACAGCTATAGCTAAAGTGCTTTTTATTTGATGTAATCCTACTGCATCATTAAAATATCAGTATTTTTTATGTTTCGCAAATATTTGTGGATACCATTAAGCAGCACAAAGCATAGTGCAGTAACAAATGCCTTTTTTATGGCCACTGTCAGACTATATATTGTATAACACCCAAATATTATCAGCAACCTAGACTTAAATTATCACAACCACAAGTCCATGAAACACAAGACACATATATAATCTCCCTTAACCCATGCACTGAAATGTTAGAATTAAAAACTCAAGATATTTATTTAAGCCAAACATGCCCCCCCCCCAGAGGAATTAAAAAATTTAAAAAAAGAAGGAAAGGCAAAGGAACAAAGGTAGGGGCTAACATCATGGAAAATTCTAGACCTGAAAGAAGCATTGTTTGTCTGCAAAGAGAAAGCAGGTGAGGCAGGAAAGGAGAAAGCATGAAAGGCTGCTTTGTCGTTGGCCACAGTGCCTTATCATTAATAAACAATAATTGTTTTATGATGTTAGAGATTTTTCTCTCAACTCAAAATTATCCTCAAGAGAAGTCAGAGATGCTGTTGTTTCACAGAGAAAAGCACCCACGGCAATATTGTTCATTTCGAATATGAAGCGAATCATCTCTAAGTTGTTGAGGAATGTAGCCAACTCAGTGAGGTGTAGCAGGGAACAGCTACAGGCTCTGCTCCCAACTGGAAGGATTATGTTATGTAACCAAGCAGAACTAGTGCAGAGGTACTGTGACAGAAGATTTAACTCACTGCTAAATATTTCTTTCTTCCAACAATTTGTTTCCACTTGTGTAAATTGTAAAAGACAAATAACCTCTGCCACATAGGCACCGGCTTTCTTTTTGTAGAGCTTTGTTGTCGGGGAAAGACTCGTTTCCCCTGATTGCAAATGACAATATTAATCATAAGAGGGTGTCAGGACAAATGTGTAAGTCAATGTGGTAGAATAATTGGCTCACTGTTGTTTCCTTCTCTGCCGAGGTCTTGGGCAAAGATCTGTCCTATTCTATGTTGCCTTTAAAGGAACAGAAAGGAAGGGAAAGTGATGAACATACTCTAGAGAAAGTGTTTTCCGTTGTCAATGCACTTGTATTTTGGTTGGAGAGCAAGTCCAATCACTAATCATGAGAGATTTCAAAATTTCATACAATCTGCTCTCTGTACACTCTGCTTTTAGTTTCCATCATGTTTATTTATTGTAAATTTCAGGGGTTTCTTGTAATTCTCACCTCTGATAGAAGTCATCCCATTCATCAGATGATTCTTTTAAATTAGTGTCCCCACCAAGAGTTTCTGAAAACAAATGCCCATTAAGAAATTTAATTTTGACTCTGAGGCATTGTACTGCTATTAAATGTATGACACTTGTTATGAGTTGTCTTGACCAATAATTACCAATTAACACAAAGTGGCAGAATTACTTGGAGAGTATTTTTTCCTCTTATGGAACAAATTGTATTGTGGAAAATTATTGTGGGAAGCATAGATTTGTATCTATTCCTAATAATATGGGTTTGATAAAAATATTATTTCTTATTAAATAAGATGAAATGAAAGAATAATTCTTATTTCTATAGTTGAACAGAATTGAGATCTTTCTAAAGAGTTAAAACTGATGTCAGAATTATGAATTGTTTTCTTTCTTTCTAAATTATTATCATTTATTACAATTTATTCAGTTTGTATCCCAGCTGTGGCCCCTCCTTCCCTCTTCTCTCCCTATGTCCTTCCCCTCATCCACTGGTAGGGGAGGTTCTCTTCCCCTTCTATCTGACTCTAGCCTATCAGGTCTCATCCGGTCTGGTTGCAAGACCAGACCTCTGTGGCCTGGCAAGGCCACACCGACCAGGAGTAGGTGACCAGAGAGCCTGCCACTGAGTTCATGCCAGATAAAGCCCCTGCTCCCCTTACTAGGCAACCTATTTGGTGACTGAGTCTACATCTGAGCAGGGTTTTAGGTCCTCTTCATGCATGATCCTTGGCTGGGGTATCATTCTTTTCAGAGCCCTCAGGGCTCAGTTTTTGTATTTAATTTTATCACAAAGATTTAGTAGGATTTGGATGACTGAATATGGACACAGTTTGCAAATAGACCCAGTATGTGACAATGAAGATGTATAAATGTGATTTCTCAGGGGACAACTTTCCGTTTCTGAAACTTCTTTTTAAAATGTATTTTTAAATCTAGTTGGGAGTCTAAAGAGAATAATGAAAGCAATTTCGAATTGCAAGTGGTTTCAAAATAATCTGGATTTTATTTTTTAGAATTTAATTTATGTGTTATTTGGTATTTATGACATTAAAGTAGATGTGACCAAAGGTCTTTCTTAATTTCTGTGTCTTGTTATGTCCAGTGTTAACAGCGAGGATGAAGGCAGTTTTCTAAAAGGTTATTTTTAGTAGTGGCTTATAAAATGGATTTTATTTTATTATGTTTCTTAGCTTACCTAGCTAATTTTAAGTCCTACAATTAGAGTTAAAAAAATTTTTTTTAAAACAACGTGAGTTTTTGAGGATTTATTTGACTCATTTTTCTATAGACGTATGAAGAATTATATGGATAATTCTCTCAAAGTCATGATGGAAGTTTGGATGCTCTGCATATTATAAATCATCAGAATTAGTTAGCGGAGGAGTCCCAGTCAACAGGAAACAAACTTTATACAATCGAAGAATTCATTTCAAAACTATGAGTTTTGACAAAATGTAAACGAAACAATCATAAAGATAATATTAACGTTTTTCTACAAAAAAATTCTAAGGATTTGAAGTGAATAGTCTTAGCATTTGGGTTTTAAAGTTGAAGAACACTGTAAAGCACAAATAGGTTGGTTAGTACGTATAAACTTGGTCACAAACGGAAGCATAGATTTATCTGTGAACATTTCAAAAACTTAAAGGTATTTTAAATCGAGACACTTTGATTGTGGAGAGAGGAGGGAGAGTTTTAAGTCTCAGTTTTCGCCTGTCTGAAGAGTTAGAATTCTTTGTGTGTCGTTTTGCTTTGTTTTTTTATAAGTGATTAAAATCAATCTGCTATGTAGGATTATGTACTCTTTCTGTAACCTTCACACTTTCTTTTGTTAATTTATAAAATATTAGCAATAAACTTTATATTACAGGAATATAAACACGTAGAATATGGAATTAAACAGTCCTGATACTTCTCTTTTTAGGGCCATATAAAAGAGCAGTTTGTGCATGTCCAAACATTTCGGTTTCCTTTCTTTTTTACTTTGAGATTTATTTTGTGTGTGGTGAGGAGGGTCACAGGGGACACAGCCAGGGTGCGAGTGTGAAGGAGTTGGTTCTCTTTCCACCACGTGGTTGCTGGGGTGGAATTCAGGCTTGCTGGTCAGAGCCTTTACCAGCTCAGCCTTGTATCTCACTGGCCTCGGATCTTTAAAGCATGGTCCTTGTTGCTAGCGTTTGTGTCATTTCTTTCATGTCTGCGCTCTTGATGCTCAGAGCTTCTCTTTAGAAGTCTGCATGTTTCCTGATGAGTTTCTCTAGTGTAAGGTGCTGCTGAGCCGTGGTGTTCTCAACAACTGCCCCGCGCTGGCTGTTTGGGAGTTCACTGTCAACCGGAAGCTGAAAGCCAAGGATAAACCCAGAGAGACTGCCTCTGTTCTGTAGTCTTGAGGATATAAGATTTTCTGAATTAACTTCATGGCTTCATTTAGACTTCTTCTTTGTTTGGCTTATCGTTCTGCTCTGCCTTCAGACGCAATGTGACATGCCTGCAGCGGGCCTCAGAGTCTTTTCTAGTTCTAAACACCCATCAGATGTAATTAAATTTAATCTTTACATACAGCAAATAGTGAATAAAGTGTAATTAATAAAAAAAATTTAAAAAAAGAATTGCAAAAAAACCTGCCAAATTTTAAAGATAACATTTCCCTATGTATATATTAGGAATTTAAACATTGGTTTACTTCCACGATACAGTTTTGTTGGCAAAAGTGCTGCAGTTGTAGCTTGTGTTGAAAAGTTGTAAAAATGACTAGTCATTTTGGAAAATTAAAGAAATTTTAGCTGAAACAGTGGACCAGCTGAACGTTTTAGTTTTCAAAAGCGTTGTATGGGACTGAGGCATATTGATGCAATAAGCCATGAGAGGTTTTAATATTAAGTACATACTGAAAATATCTTAAAAGTAAGATTATTATCTAAGTATAAATTTTGCCTTAATCAAAACACAGAGAAATTGGTGGACAAATTTTATCTCATGTGGTAAGTTTGGCAAAGCTGATACTGAATATTGTGGCAGAAGATATATTTTAAGTTTTATTCATGTAACTTTCAAGATAAATATGTAAGCACAAATGTATCTTTGTTCAGTTGTTTGTTATTGTTAGCATGAAATGCTTTCTGGAAAGTAACAAGCAGACCAAATTTTAGTTCAGATTAATTTTGCTATGAATACTTGGTGAAAATTATTATCTTTCTTCTTCATTCATCCCTCTGTTCTTTGTACAATTGATAGATATTATGAAAGATCAAAAAAACTTTTTCCTAAAGATGAACACTGGAGGTCATTTACATTTACTTCACAATAATTTTTATTTTCACCGATGTTTATCCCTAATCTTGAAGTATAAATCTTCAATTATTGGTAATGTTAGAAAGATATTACTTGTGATTTGCTGTGCACAGTAGTCTGCTTTAGAAACACAAAGATTGTAATTTTTTTTTGCTCAGAGTTTAGTAAGCCATTTAACTTGTATGTCATTGAAATCAAGCACCATGCCAGCTAAATTTTTATTTTTTAAGAAGAGTCACACTTTTGGTGCGGTTTTTTTCAGCACTGTCTGAATTTTAAATAAAACCCAGGTGTATTTTCTGTATTTCCCAAGACAGACACTGCTTAGGATTCACAGTCTTACTACACAGCTGTTCATTAACTTTCTAGATACCTGATTCAAATTTGACATATAATTTCCATTTTATGTTAGACTTATAGCCTACCAGAATTACGGGCAGAAAAAAAATAAAATCCTGAAAAAAATTACTTGTTTAATGTTTTTTCTATTGTTTACTGACTGGCTTTAAATTTATACAAAAACTTGTATGCCAATGCAGAGTTAAAAAAAGGGTTCTTCCATTAACTAAAGGGGGCATGAGTATAAATTGAAAATACGCTTTTCATTGGTTAAGTGAATGCCTACTGTACACCGCCTTCTGCAGTCCGTTGATACATGGAAGTAAAGAGCAGTGTTGCTCTTACTTAATCCTTCAGTTTGGTGGATAAAATCAGATGTGTAATTATAAATATGAGCTGGATGAAACCAAACCTCAGTTAAAACAATCACCGTCTTCCTCAGTTTGAGGAGGTATATCAGGGAGGCAGCATGCGAAGGAGGTATGTGTGGAAGATATCCGGGAAGAGGGGAGTTATGATCTCACAGGCAGAGGACGACCACATAAACACAATGACAGAGGAAGAAATGAAACCACACACCTGAGTATGGGATAGGGGAGCAAAGGTCAGGAAGCTGGGGAAATAGAGCATAGCGTAAACTGCCTCTTAGTAAAGATACAATTTGTTTTGTTTTGTTTTGTTTTGTTTTATTTTTGTTTTTTAACGGAAGGACTGAGACTTGTAAGATTTTAAATAGGGAACGTAAATTGCTCCAGCAAGATTAAGGGGTGGGGCAAAACTGCAGTCAGAAGGCAGTTTAATATGATTTTAATATTCCCAGTGAGATAGAGCATGGGTTCCAGAAGTGGAAGTGGGAACAGAACAGAGGACAGGCTTGAAAATGACGTCAATGGTTAAACTAGTACTTTCTTGAAAAGGTAATGAACACACACTCTGGTTTACTTTAGCTTTGATGCTTTAAATTGTATATAAAATCATAAGATATTCTCTGGAGAGGATTCTGGATTTCTTTCTACTCAGTGTTTACATTATGTAATGTAGCTGTTGTTTGTCCTTTTTCAATGCTACGTTTGATAGCCTTGCATAACTGTATCACAGTTTATTTAGCTTAGCTGTATTGATTGGCCCTTGCGGTTTCATTGTTTTTGTGTTAATGTAATGGTACATAAATATGCTTGTACATGCCTTGGGTACACTGGAATCGGTGTGTCAGTCATGGCTTATAAACATGTTCAGCGTTAGATGAATTAGATCCATGCTACAGTTCCTTTAGATGCTGAGGCACATGTTCCTTACTCACAAGTAAGTGGAACTTTAAAGTCTCTAATTTCAGCAAATCTAGTAGACATATGTTGGTGTCACTTTGTGCTTGGCAGATGATGCTGTGGAACCCTTGCTAGCCTTTTTTAGAAATCCTCTTCACGTTTCCATTCACAAATGACTTGGCCTGGCACTTTCTCAAAGTTTCTGGGAATCAGTTTTTATTGTAGATACAAGTCCTTTCTTGGACCTATGTTTGAAATACCTTCTGATCATCAGTGCCATTCGTTCTGTTATTTGTGATGTATCCATGATGAACAGAAGTTCTAAGTATCAATGATATCTGTTTCATTTGTCCTCTGAGGCTAATGCTTCTTATTGCCTGCTTAAAAACATTTGCCTATCTCTATCAGAATTTTTTTTATATTTTTCCATCTGTTGTATTTTTCCTCTGTCATAAGCTGGAATTGGCTTTTCTGGGTATTGTGAGCTGTTTTTTTTGTCAGAGATATAGTAAGTTCATCCATAATTTGAAAATGTTATCTTTTATTTTGCTTTTCCTGCATATGCTATTAATAGTTTTTTGAAAACTCTGTTTGCCCCATCACATTTCAGTGTCACCATCATGAGTCAAGAAGGCATTTACTAGTAGGTGTCTTTTATGTAACTTTGTTTCACTGATCCATCTGTGCATCGTTACTTTAAAAGGATATATTTTTTATCATGAAGTTATTATATCCTAATATCTGATTGTATTGGTCTTCCTCATATTATCTTTGTGTTTGTCTTTCTTCCCTGCCTTTCTCTTTTCTTTCTTTTTGTGTACTACTACAGGAGATTGAGATCAGAGCCTCACACATGCGAGATGAGTGCTTAGCTTCATTTCCTGAGTTTACATTTTTTTACATTAACATTTATAATTGCATCATCAGTTCTTTTAAGCTTGCAAAGGCTAATGCAGATTGCTGAGCATATTCATTATGTAAATAACTGCTGGCTCTCAGGACAGAATTTACAGGAACAAAGTTGTGCATTTTCCTTTCCCATTGCATATTACTCCTAATGCCATTCTAGGCAAAGAATCTCTGATCTTGACACAGATCTGTTATCATAAAGTTTCAAAAAACCAAACCAAAACAAAACAAAAACCACTTCATTTTCACATTTTTATTTTGTTCTTTGGTTATTGTTATTTAGAAGACTATTCCTTAAGTTCCAAGCATGCATTTTGTTCTCATCTTTTTTTTTTTCACTTTTAAATGTTTATAGTGAAAGCATTGATGATTCCATCTATCAAATTTTGTGTCATGATACAATTTTTAAAAAGCATGTTCAATGATTAAATCAATGTAGACAACACATGTAGAACCTCAAATGTTTCATATAGTTTTGTGGTGAGAACAGTTGGAATTTTAAAGTTAAAACTTTAGGAATGTAAAATACTCTGTTGATAGTGTAGTTACCTGTTACTGAACACAAAATACACACTTCTTATGTGAGACGAGACTTTAGCCCCTTTAACTATGACTTTTTCATTTCTCTCAGTAACATCAGACTCTGTAACATCCATTCTACTTCCGTGAGTCCTCAGTATTTTATATTCCACATAAATTGAAAAAAAAAAAACCAAACATGCTGAGTTTTCTAGCCAAACTTTGGGTAGAGTGCAGGGAATCTTATGAAAAAAGGGGGAAGATAGAAAGACCTGGAGGGAACAGGAACTCCACAAGGAGAGCAACAGAACCAAAAGATCTGGGCACAGGGGTCTTTTCTGAGACTAATATTCCAAACAAGGACCATGCATGGAGATAACTTAGAACCCCTGCACATATCTGATGCAGACTTTGTCTATAATACTTTGAAATTTGTTGGACTTGTTAGTTATAGCCATTTTCTATGAATTTTTCAAACCAATAAATTTTATTTAATCAATCATGTTCAAATATGTAGATATGGTGATTTTTTTTCTTGTTCCCTCTATATCACTGAGAACATGTAAAATATCTTGTGATTATGATTTTTTTTCCTTTGGACGCAGAGTTTTTTGTCACGCATAATAGATTGCTATATCTTTCTGCTAAATCAAGTCTTTTGTTCCTATGAAGTACCATTCTTTATTTTCAGTAATTCCTGTTTTTCTAAGATTTACTTTGTTTGATATTTATTGCCCTGGTAACCTTATTTCAATTAGCTGTTAGATGGCAAATCACTTTCATAGTTCTGTTTTGCAAATTTTGATGTCATAGTAATTAACACATGGTTCTTCTGAAAAATTATATATCATACATGATATACATATGACGCATAGCATGATCCATATTTTCTTGAGATCAGGTATCATATAACTCAGGCTGGCCTTGAACTCCTGATCCTCCTGGCTCTACTGTCTCAAGGCTGAAATTCCAGGAGTATGCCACCATGTTCAACTGAATTTTCACCTCTCTTTTTACCTTCAGCATTAAATCTTATATTAAATACTGTTCATTGATAGTATTCTACGTTTATGGAAGTAATTTTTGGCATAGTTTAACTTAAATTTTTCATTTTTAGAAGCACTTTGGTGTCATGTTTCTTTACAGTTTTTGCATTTATTTAGGTAGATTTCTTTAACTATTCTGCTTTTTCTGTATTTTAGCTGGTGACAGATTGTTCAACAATCACTCTAGCTTACAATATGCACCTGTGTTTTATAAGAGCCTCCCTTCCATTAGATTCTAATTAGGCTTCAATTTTTTATATATTTTAAAGAACTTAAATGACTTAGTTTTGTTATTAGTTATATTTGTGCTATCGCCATTCATTTACCTCTATGTTTGTGTGGATCCTACAGTGCATTATTACTCGTGCTCTAAAGAATGAATCCATGAAAACTGGCTTGTGTGTCTTTGAGCATTGCAGCCCATCCATCATTTTTATTCTGACAGAAAGGCTTATTAATATTTCTTTTTATCAAAACGTTATTACTAGGGAGTCTCTAAAATTTTGTCTAAATACTTTTTTATTTTGCCTCATTGTGAGGCAACTATTTGCAGTCATGAGTCTGCGTTGGTAGCCAGTTTCTTTTTGCAATGGAGAAGTTCCTACTGAAACATCCAGTTTCTGTCCTCCTATGACTTCTCTAGAGAAAATGCCCCCACTGTTGGCCACTTACCCAGCTGTGACTCTGTTTGTGTTTATGGAGTTTCTTGAATTAATAGATAAATTATTATGTAATTATAGTTCTATTCCCCCGACTTTGCTTCTAAGTCTGGGAAGATATTTTCTGTGTAGCTCAGACTAGTTCCTTACTGTACAGTTGTGTGTCACCATGTCGGATTTTTAAATCTGATTTTCGTTTTTTAATCATGCTTTTCAGTCTTATAAATTCCATTTGACTGTTTCCTCAAAGGTTCTAGTGTTCTGACAAAACACTGTTTTTCCTTTTTAATTTATTTTAGGTAGGTGTAATGAACTTTTTTGGTGGTATTAAAGACTATAGGGTTCTTTAGTTCCCTCCTCCAAAGTGTTTTTTTCTTAGAAATACTAAAAGTAATTATTTTAATCATTGTATTCTATAACTCTCATATTTATATTGCCCCTTGAAGCACTTATATTGTTTGCTTTTTCTTTTGTTTTTAGTCATTGGGTCCTGTTTCATCTCACACATTTTTTTTTTGACAGGGTCTCTCTATAGTTCTGCCTGGCATGGACCTCCCAAATATCAACACAACAAACAATAAGGTTATGAATAGTGTGATCTTCCTGCATATAAGAATTCACTTCCTTCTTTCAAGATGATGATGCAAGTAAGCATCACATTGATTTGGCTGAGTCCTAACTATTTACAGTTGGCCATTACTCCTACGGTTTCATTCTTTCTCAAAAAAGACCAAGAACCTCATTTGGAGAGCCCTGAATGCCAACTTTTGTCTTTCAAATACTGTTAAGAGTAATATACTTTCAAATACTGCCTAAATCTGTCTTGCTTTTTAGTTCCTAGATATATTGTACTTCTTTCCTCTCTTTCTCCTTCTCTGCTTCTCTCTCTCTGTCCCTTCAGTGTTGTCTTTTTATCTGGCCTTGGATTTGACAAGATGTCCTGAGGAGGAAAGCTGATGTGAACATAAAGATCATCATTTTAAAGTCTGGCTGTATTGATCACTCCTAGTTATTTTAGATTGATGTTTTTTGTGGGGGGAGGCTGCTTTCCCAGTGTTATAATCATATCAACTAGAGACTTAGTATCACATGCTGCATGTGTTGTTTTGGGGCACCAAACCAAGTGGAAATGTTCATTATGATAATATGTAAGAGAAAACTCAAGACTGACATTTATGTTGTAGTCAGGAATTAAAAGTCACCATAATATTAAAGTTCTCAGAGAGTATTATAGTAAACGAGTCTCCCAAAGAAAATTTAGAGTTTGCAGAAGAACCTGAGGTGCTAAAATATAAAATATTGTATGTGAATAGTATAAGAAAAGTGGCCACATTTGTTAGAGGAAATTTTAACATCAGTCATAATAAGAAAGAAGTTTCAGTATGTTTGCAGTTAAGCTGTTGTGCTGAGCAAGGCAGATGTATAGGCAGAAGCCCAAGCCTGGTCAGCTTGTAGCTGAGATACAGGCTTGGCAAAGCCCAGGCCCAGTGGGCCAGAAGGCAGGCCCAGTGAGGTGCTGTTTGGTAGGGGATAACTGACGAATCTCAGGTGGCCATGGTAAAAGGCTGATGGTATCACATAGCACACAACTAGCCAGCAGCAACAACACCCAGCACGTTTATTTGAAATCAGGGGATTTATAAACCTTGGGCAGTGGGAGAGTTTTCAAGGGTGCATGTGTTTGATTCTCTGAGGTCAAGGGGTGAGGGATACTTGATTTACATGTGGTGGTACAGTGACTCATTTTCCATGCAGTAGCATGTCTTATCATAAGAAGGAAAACACAGTACTTAATTATCCTATGAATGGAAGTATCTTCAAGTATAATTGAAGGTTACTACTAAAGACTAAGATCCTTAGCTGGGTGGGGTTTTTCTAGGAATTTCCAGATGCTTGCTGAACCAGTTTTCTTTTAAAGAAAGGATCTGGTTTGTAATCTGCCCTGAGGGCTATGTGATGCTCCTTAAAAATCTGGGGTCACTTTTACAATCTTGCTGAGAAAAGGGAGCCCATCAACAGACCAAGCACAAACAAATGGCTGTACTGAGATGTCAGACTTTAACCTAATCTAGCAAAGCCCCACAAAAGCAAAGAGTTTAGAATGAATATGATCAAAATACATTGTGCAAAACGCTTAAAGAATTAAAAAAACTATTTTAAGAGATCATGACATTACCAAATCTAATTTTAATTTTTATTACATGTATACAAGAAACATGAATTAATGTAAAACATACCTTCTGGAAGCCTCTATATGAAGTCAAGAGAGAAACTGTAGTATGTTCCAATATTTTTATCAGGTTCCTGATTAAAAAATTTGAATTGTTACTTTCTTTCCCTTTCCATCATCCACCTCTCCTTTGTTTTCCATTTTCTAAAGGTGGTATACATTAACGTTATAAATTTTAAAACTTTTGTTATTAATGTATTTATTCTTGAACATTATATAAGGTTGATGCTACTTCAGAATTTCACAATTTTACAAATTTAATCAGAATCTTTTATTTGTTATATAATCATATTAATTCATTTAAGTCAGCAGTTTTAGCTACTGTATGCTATATATATCATTGTTTGAATACAACTAGTTCTAAATTTTCTGTTATAAGCAGTGTTTCACTAAATGCTTCTGCACATGGATCTGTCTACAAGAGTTCCTCTAGAGTATTGGTACAATTTCTACCACCTAGGAAGTACATGGTATCGACATTTTTTTTTTAATTGCTAGGTTGCTTGCTAAGAAATTGAGAATTTATAATAGAGCCACGATATACTTGTATAAAGTCTCTCACTCTCTCTTTGTGTGTGTTTGTGTGAAAGAGAGAGGGAGGAGACAGAGACAGAGAGACAGAAAGACAGTTCTTTTAAAAAACACACTGTAGATCTTGTAAGGGCAAAATTAGATGTTTAGTCTGTGATTGAGTTTTTATTGGTAGAGAGACAGAGAACATGTGCTGACAAATTTAAAGAGATAGCAAGAACTGGAATATGGGTTGATTGAACAGAATTGGAGGACCAAGGAACTGTACATTTTATTGTAGTCAAAAGGAAACAGGAAAATATGAAAAAAATGTGAAATGTGATGTTAAAGATTTTGAGCATATGTCAGTTGCCCTAAAGATTAAGGACATAAAGCAGAGAGTTGCTGAATAGACTGCAACAGTAAAAGAACAGGGAGGATGTATATTAAACACACCACGAACAATAGTCATTGCATTTGTTCAGGACAATGGCGGACTTCACCCCAGATTATGGCACCCATTTTAATTGTCTTTTTCTGCCAGGTAGCAGATGGCAGGCAGACCCTGAAAGCCCAGTACAGCAGTACGTGATCTTTGTGTAAAGAAATTGAGGATCGTCTTTGTTTTGGCAGAGTCTTCATTTTGGCAGAGAGAAGGCTTTGGAATAAGGAATGCTTGAAATTAAGACAAAGGTGTTAAAGATGTGGCTATCACATATGCTCACGCCGAGGACTGGTCAAGGCTGAGTTGGAGCAGATGGCAAGGAAGAAGGGACTACAAATAGCAATCTTGTCACATTTTGCTCTATAACTTTGTGCTTTGTGATCAGCAGGGACTTGTTGCTCAGTTGGGATCTCTGTGACACATTTCTTTGCTTGTGAAGGAGTCCCTCCCAGAAGCTGTTGATGCTGCTCTATGGAAAAAATACATGAGACACTTGGAAGATACGTGAGCAACTTCAGGGTTATAGGACTTTCTGACTTTCCTCTTTCCACTGGAAAGCCACACATAGACCTGTAGTGACAATAAATCTCTAAAGAAAGGCAGTGCCTGATTTGAAATTTGAATTTACTAAGAAGCTTGATAAACTGAGCAGCCCAAGTGTTATTTTGATTAAAAGGATTGCAGGAAAGATAGGTGTCTTAGTCAATGTTCTATTGCTGTGAAGAGACACCATGAACATGGCAACTTTCTTTCTTTCTTTCTTTCTTTCTTTCTTTCTTTCTTTCTTTCTTTCTTTCTTTCTTTCTTTCTTTCTCTCTCTCTCTTTCTTTCTTTCTTTCGAGACAGGGTTTCTCTGTGTAGTCTTGGCTGTCCTGGAACTCACTCTTAAGACCAGCCTGGCCTTGAACTGAGAGATCCACCTGCCTTTGTCTCCCTGGTGCTGGAATTGAAAGTATGTGCCACTACTGCCTATCCAACAATGGCAACTCTTATAAATGAAAACACTTAATTGGGGCTTGTTTATTGTTTCAGAGGTTTAGTTCATTGTCATCATGGTGGGTAGCATGACTGCAAGGAGGCTCTCACGGTGCTGTAGAAGTAGCTGAGAGCTCTACATCTGGATCGGCAGGCAGAAAGAGAGACTGGAACTGGCTTGTGCTTTTGAAAGTCCACTCCCAGGGTCATACAGCCTCCAACGAAACCACACCTATGCCAACAATGTTGCACCCATTTTGATAAGGCCACACTGAGAGAGCCTGGCCAAATAAGCCTTATTGACTCTATGACAGGCTTTATTTTCTTGCTAGACAGAACAAGGGTGGGCTCCCTCTCATGACGTGGGTCTCAACCTGGGCCAGTCATTGGTTGGCCATTCTCCCAAATTCTGTTTAATTTTTTTACCCCTGCATATCTTGTAGGCAGGACGAATTGTGGGTCGAAGATTTTGTGGCTCCACTAAGAATATTGTCTGATACAGAAGATGGCTGGTTCAGGCTCTCTACTCCGTTGCTAGGAGTGTTAGCTGGGAGTGTTAGCTGGTCACAGTTAGGACCATGAAATGAGGTTGCACACAGCAGAGTTTATATGAAAGTGGTTTATTAGATGAAGAGAGAGAAGGAGAGAGCAAGGCATAATTGGGGAAGGAAAGGGGAGGACTGTGACAGAGAAAAGGGGAGGGAGCAAGAGAGTAAGAGGGCAAGAGATTGAGAGAGTGGCAGGTTGATCCATTTAAGGAGCAACTTATTCCCCTCCCACCCCACCCCCACCCCACCCGCCAGGTGCAGCATCTGGCAGACAACACATGATGACATCATAGGTTGCTAGGCAACCCAGAAGCAGGCTGCCAAAATACTAACAATCATCCTCATAGATTCCTGGGTGTTTCCATTGACCTAGGTTTCTAGCTCCTCCCAAAGATGCTTTCCTCAATCCAGTTGTCTCTTCCAGTACTATCCCTCCATCCTCACTCCCCACAGACCTCATTCCTCAAGTTCTTATCTCCAGCCTCTCTCACTCAGTAGCCTCCCTCCACCTACAACCCTTGGCCCCCATCTCCCATCTGCATCCTCCATCTAATCTGTTTCCACTTCTCATTGAGACTCAAGTGTCTGTAGAGACCTTTCTTATTCAAATCAACACAGTGGAGTCTTCAGTTCTGAAGACAGTTGCTTATTCCATGCAGATGCTATGGAATCAAATGGCAACACAGCATTATCTTGGAGGATATTTTTCTTCTGCTTTCACTTCTTTTTCTTAGTACAACCCAGCTGTGTTTCAAGTTGTGTCTCTCATGTCTTTGGACATTTGCTTGACAATAGGCCAATGATGGTATCATTTTTTTCATGCTTGAAATTGGACTAGTATAACACAGATATAAATCCCCCAACTTGAGAATCTGAACATGTAATACTGATCATTTTCCATTTCTCATTGGTGGCTTGGCTAGATTCCAAAGTCTGTAATTAGGTGGATGTTACATTTCAAACTCAGGGCCAACCCTGGGGTGCCTATTTAACACATCAAAGCAGACCTGGTTTCAATGTTCCCCCAGTATCTTTCAGTTCCTACCTTTTATGGGGTATGGCTTGCATACTCTACCTCCTGCCCTGAGCTGTCCAGCTCAGGTGGCTGGGCTACTCGGTCTTATACAATACAGACATTTTAGTTACCTGCTCCTTCTCCTTTTGTACATTTAGCCTCCTGGCTGCTGCACCTGGTTCTTCTTTTCCCCCTCTTCCTTCCCTTCTGCTTCTCCTTACCTGGCTCAGGGTCATGGCCATTCTGGACTATCCCAGATATGTCTTCCTCTAGCTATGTTCTCCCTGTCGTCTACAATAAGTTGTTTCCCCACCATACCTAGGAGCAGTCATATCCTTTCCTTTTTATTTCTTTTTTTCGCTTAGTCGAAAGTTCTTTTGAGTAAACCCACTGAATTCATTTCTGTCGTTGGTTGTCTTTCTTTTAAAAGTACCATCACCTCCTCCACCAAGTCTCTGTATCTAGCTCCAGCGAGAGACACAATAACTACTTCTGTATGTATTCTTACCAAAACATCCACTGCAAGGCATACGGTGGTCACTTCTCCTGTGCTGCTAACACTGTGCTGACACACTGGGTATTTGTGCTTTCTAGGTCTTTGCTAGAAACACTCCTGTGTAGAAACTTTCTTCTGACTGTGTGGACTCCCCCACATCTCCAGGCAGGCCTCTTCATAGATGTTTGTTTGTTTAACTCAGCAGGATAGGTATCTTTCTCTCTGAACACTATCTTAATTCTCAAGCTGTATATTCATTTATTATCTCTAAAGGTTGTATAGTGAGAAAAAACCTATCATATATGTGAATGTATCTAATTTAACAGATTCCTTTAGAACTTCACCTATAGTAAGGCATATCTAGTCCACAGCAAATCTGTCAGAATGTTAGGGTCCAGAAAAAACTGGAAGAAAGACCCAAAACTTGAGTAGCATGCAAACAACGAAAGGCATTTATTTTGCAGAAGACTACCCTGCTGGGGCTACTGCTTTCACAACCTGGCAGCGTTGTTGAAGGCCCCTTTTAAAGCCAGAGAGGGAAATTCCTACAGTGGCTATGGCAACCTCCGTTGGGATTGGCCCGTGCCCATGAAGGCTCTGTGACTCTGATCAGGGCTTATAGGCTTCTCAGACCAGTAGCTAAGCAACCTTATCTTCCCCAGGCTAGATGTCTTGACTGTTTCTGATTGGCTGCCTTTTTTCTGTGTTTTTTTTTTTTCCTGTAATTCTTAGGCCCGTTCTGTCTAGCAAGAAAAGGAGTATTTAACGAGGCCCTCTCAAGAAATGCAATCGTTTCCTAGTAGTAGGTTTGAAGAAGGGATATAACAAGTAAGAATTTCCTCTGCAACTCTTTAATGACTATATCTTAATCTTTTACTCATTTAATTTTTGGCAGGCCTTTAAGTTTAACACTGGAACTATTAGGAATTATTGGCACTACACACTAATGGATAATTCTGTGAGGAGTTTGTGAACATTTAAGAAACAAGGTTAGGCGACTCTAAAATGGCTTTTTCTGTGCAAAAGGACAGTAAATTTCAAGTTTCTTTACATTCAGAAAGAGGTCAGATGAAATAACTGTATAATAAAGAGTTTGAGAAAGTCTGACTACTCAAAGCTGAGATCAAAATACTAAGTAAAAGAGGTACACCCAGATCAGGGAGGAGAAAATGGAGCTTCTAAGGATCAAGAACACAATCTGTGTTCCTTCTGAGCCTTGCTTTAGAAATAGGCAGATAGATTATTGAGTCCATTGCAGCAGTTCTCAGCTGTTTCAAGGCAGTGTCCTGTCTAGCAGCCAATGGCGTAATTTACACCGCGCTGTCTGGTTCTCCTTTTTTGTTGTGAATACCTCTTTTGGCTTTACTGTTATGAAATTTAACTAGAAAAATGCGCAGTTACTATTCTATACTGTCCAAAGCTCTGGGACTATGTAGCAAGACAGGCTCTTGTTTGTTTGTTTGTTTAAATCTGTCAGGCAAGCAAGTGGGTAGATGCAGGTGGTGCTCCATTATTCTGTAAATCAGATTTCACGGCTTGTGTTTATTGGTTGTTCTGCGTCATACAGAGGAGAAGCTGGAACCTGGAGAAGGTAAGTTACTTAGATCAGTACACCAGAGGAGCTGGATTTCACACCCACAAGCCTGTCTCCACAAACTGAATGTTTAACAGTCTGAGGTTTCTGGAGTTAACTCTAAGTACTTCAGTAAAGGAGGAAATTGTTCCCGAGGCTTGAGAGAGTGTTCATACTTACACTTCAAAGTACATTGAGAAAACCCAAAGTTTCCACAGGACATAACTGAGATAATTTATATGGTCCTTATGAGGCTGAATGGAACAATAGCTAGAATTTGAAATGGCAAACAAGATAATAATAGCTTTTATTGTTGATTTAAATGATAAAATTGAAATGTTACTTACAAACTCTACCTTTTCAAAAACCAACCAAGTAAACAATATAAGATTTCGTGAGGGAGTTTATTTAACTTTTTTCCATTAATGAAAGTAATTTGAATCTAAATATTTAGAATTAATTAACACAAATTTATATGGAGCCTTCAGTAACAGCACCTGCCCTTTTATAGGAATGAGAAAATAAAAGTGAGACCAGTGTTATGACTAAGCACATGTTTCTCTGGTGGGAGGAGCCAATACAGAGAGTAAGGAATGCCTCAGGGAGTGGGGCATGGAAATAAGTGAACTCCTTACAGAGGAGTTCAAGCTTAAAGCATGGATAAACCAATCCAATTATATTGTCAATTATTCTATAATCTAATGGACCTGGGAAAACATGCACTGAAATAGATTTCCTCTACCTTCCCCTCATTATCATCCTTACTTTTTGAGACATGATCTTATTATGCTACTGAGATTGGTCTTTCAACCCTTGATTCTGTGCCTCTACATTTTATGTTCTGTTTTTTCTTAGTAAAGTTTTTTTTATTTTCCCTTTTATTGAAAATAGATTTGTTTTCTTCTCATATAACATATATATGGTGTTTAATGTTTTCCTCTCCCTCTACTCTTCTCAGTTCCTCCCCAAGTCCTCCTATGCAGATGTACTCCCTTTCTTTCTCTCAATAGAAAACAAACACGCTTTTAAGATATAATAGTAAGACGAAATAAAACATGATAAGATAAAACAAAAGCTAACACACAAGATTGGGGAAAACAAACAAGGAAAAGAACCCAAGAGAAGGCACAAGAGTCCCACTCATTCACATACTCAAGAATCTCATAAAAACACTAACCTCGAAGCCATAATATATATGCAGAGGACCTGGTGTGACCCCGTCAGGCCCTGAGCATGTTATCTCTCTATGGGTTCATATGAGTTTTGTTCATGTTGATTTAGAAAGACTTTTTTTTTTCCTTGGTGTCTTCAATCACCTCTGGCTCTTATAGCTTTCTGCTAGAATTTTGTACTAAAACCATCTGACTCTAGGATTTTGTTGTTGTTGTTTTGGGTTGGGAGATTTTATTTACTATTTCTGTATCACTAGGGGTTTATATCTATTTGAATTGCTTACCTGATCTTGATTTAACTTTGGTAACCGTCCTGTACAGAGAAAAATTTCTATTTATTTTATGTTTTTCAGCTTGATAGAGTCCAGTTTTCTCTAGTGTGTCCCCATTATCAGGAGATCTTTGATGTCTGTTGTTATGTTCCCTTTTCATTTTTATTTAGATAATTATTGGTTTTCTCAAGGAGCAAACTTTTTTTTTTAAATTAAGCTATTTAGTTTATATCCTGACTGCAGTTCCTCCTCTCTGTTCTTTTCTCAGTCCCTTCACCCCAGTCCACTCCTCCTCAGTTTCTCTTCAGAAAAGCGGAAGCCTCTTATCAATATCAACAGCCCTGACATATCAAGTTTCAGTAAGACTAGGAGGCAGTCCAACAGGAGGAAAGGGTTCAAAAGGCAGGCAATAGAATTAGAGACAGTCCCTGTTTCCCACTCTTTAGAGTCCCCCTTGAAGACCAAGCTACACAGCTGTAACATGTGTAGAGGGTCTAGGTCAATTCCATTCAGGCTTCCTGGTTGGCAGGAACCAACTCTTTGTTTCACTTATTCTTTGTATTTTGTTTGTTTGTTTCCATTTTATTGATTTCAGCTGTGAGCTTGATTATTTCTTGGCATCTACTGATTTTGGATGTGATGAGGTCTCTTCATTTTTTTTTTAAACATAGGCACTTGGTGCAGTAAACCTCTTAGAAATATCTTCATTTTTGTCTGATAAGACTGACCAGTTGTTTATTCATTTTTTTCAGTTCTAGAAAGTCTTTAATATCTTTCTTAATTTCTGTCTTTGTTTATTTTTAATTCCGTCAGTTTTAGAGAGTTTATAAGCTTTCTTTTGTTGTTGGTATTCAGCTTTAATCAGTGGTGATCAGTTAGTTTGGAGAGTGTTATGTCAATTTTTTGAATGTATTGATATTGACCAATTTTGGCGTATGTTCCGTGAGATACTGAGAAGGTATATTCTTTTGTGTTTGGGTAAAATGTTCTGTAAATATGATAGATCCATTTGGTTGATAATGCCTGTTAGCTGCTCCAGAATTTCTCTGTTTAGTTTTTGTTGGATGACCTGTCAGTTGGTGAGAGTGGGCATTACGGTCTCCCCCTATCAGTGTGTGAGGCTCAATATGTGATTTAAGCTGTAATAGTGTTTCTTTTACAAAAGTGGGACATCGA
The DNA here is from genome assembly GCA_028658305.1 of Pachyuromys duprasi. Taxonomy (NCBI): domain Eukaryota; kingdom Metazoa; phylum Chordata; class Mammalia; order Rodentia; family Muridae; genus Pachyuromys; species Pachyuromys duprasi. Next base: position 36,632,836 of record CM053767.1, read on the forward strand.
TGTTAAAAAGTAGGATGTCCTTTTGATGAATTTTTCTTTGACAAGTATATAGTGCCTCTATTTCTTCTGATTAGTTTTTGATTGAAGGCTATTTTACCATATATTAAAATGGCTACACCAGCTTGTTTTTTAAGTTCATTTGCTTGGAATATCTTTTTCTATCCTTTTATCCTGAGGTGTTGTCTATTCTTGGTGTTAAGGTCAATTTCTTTCATGCAGCAGAAGGGTAGATCCTGTTTTCACATGCGTCTTGTTAGTCTGTGTTATTTTACTGAGGAATTGAGACTGTTGATGCTGTTTTTATGCCTAGTGTTTTGATCATTATGTGTCCAGGGGACTTTCTTTTCTAATCCCATCTATTTTGTGTTCTGTATGCTTCTTATATCTTCATATGCATCTTCTTCTTCAGGTTAGGGAAATTTTCTTTCATGCTTTTGTTGGAAATATTTTCTGTGTTTATGAGCTCGGTTTCTTCTCCTTTCTCTATGTCTATTATTCTTAGATTTGGTCGTTTCATAGTGTCCCAGATTCCCTGGATGTTTTGTGTTGTAATATTTTTAGATTTAACATCCTCCTTGACTGATTTCTTCTATTATATTTTCAATGCCTGGGATTTTCTCTTCTATTTATTTTATTTTATTTCATTGGTGAGCTTGCCTCTGAAGTTCCTATTCAAGTTCCTAAATTTTTTATTTCCAGAATCATCTGAGTTTGAGTTTTCTTTATTGATTGTATTTCCACTTTCATGTTGCTTTTCTCCTACTGTCTGTGTTTTCACAGATTTCTTTAAGCAATTTATTTATATTCCAATAAGAACCTCTATTAGAAAGGTGATTTTTAGGTCTTTGTCTTGTGCTATGTTGCCATATGAACAGCCTGATGTGGTAGTATTGCTGGGCTCTCGTGGAAACATTTTGTTCTGGACTTTACTGATTGTGTTCTTAAGCAACCATCTAGGCATCTGGTTTTGGAAATATTGTAATTCTATTTGCTCATTTCTGGTCTTGTCTTTGTTGAGTGAGTAATTTGTTTCTTGTTGTCTTTGTCCTCTCTGGTTCTTAGGAGAGTTTGTAGCTGTGTATTATACAGGAGGGTAATTTTTTCTGGGACTCTGAAAGGTGTGGCCACTGGAGGGTCTTGGTAAAACTTGTTTATTGGTATTGGTAGCTGACATTTAGGAATGGGGATGGGCTAGGAGAACATGGGATAAGAAAGTCCACATGAGGGAAGAAAACGGTGTTCCCCTACAGTCTTCTTAGACCTTGTGAATAGTGAGGAGAGGCCACAGCAGGCGGTCAGAGATGGAGCTAGCCTACCTGACTCCCTGGCCAGAGTGACTAGTTGGTTACCAAAGACTGAGTGCTGGGCTTTGGGTTCTTAAATAATAAAGGAAGTGGCTAGGAGGGGAACATTTTTGTAAACCACTAGAGATAAGGGTGGGGGGCAAAAGGAGGCTGCAGAAAGAGGTCTTTTACAGGGCTGGAGATAAGACTAGGGCTACCATCTTTCATCCTAGTAGAAGCTTGTAAGTTCAGTCTCAAAATGGAACTGTTTGGCTTTTTGGAAGGTATCAGCAAAGTATTTCAAGTACTTTAGATGTTGTTTGCTAATTTTGCATCTTAATCTTTATTCCAAAAATATACTTGGGGAGAAAAGTAACCAGCGGTCTGACCTAGCTGTGAGCACTGCGAGCTATAATAACAACTGCCTTGGCAAGATATGTCTACTAGCAGCAAGAATGTTATGGAAGTAATGAATAACGATTGGATTGAAACATGTTCCTTGAGACAGAACCCGCATGCCTGATATAGTTAAATGGGTCAAGAGCCTGTGGTTCACTTATGTCATAGGCCTTAGGGAAGAAATTAATACGATTTGCTAAATGGACCTAGTTTTAAACCACCTCCTCTGTTCTTATTTTTATACCAGTAGATTTGTGCATCTTTCAATATTCATCAAAGAAGCTTCTTTTTGTAGTAGATGATGTTGATGCAGTAACTTATATCTGGTAAATACTCAGAGAATAAAATTTTGTGTAGTGCTCAGCCTTAAATGGTGCATCTATATCGCATCCCCTCTCTCAGTACCCAGAAATCATTGTGGAAGAGGGGATAGAATGGTTATAAGAATTAAAGATAATGGATGGCTGCAGCTAAACAATGTTTTCCAGATATGACAGGGTCATGAACTCATAGAAGCCATGGCCACCTGCATAAGACCTGCACAAAATTAAGCCAGCCAAAATCCCAGCATGGATTATGGAGGGGCTCATGAATCCCATCCCTAGCTGAGGTGCTATTGGAAGTTGGTAGCTTCTGGGGAAGGGACAGACAGGGTTTTTTTTCCCTCAAGGATGCAGCCCCGTGCTCCAGTGGACAGCCTACACATAAGCTGATGCAGGCAATGCTTGGTGGACTTAGTGGGTTGAAAAAAAATCACATGAGGGCCACATCTTTAATCCTAGTATTCAGAAGGCAGAGGCAGGAAGATTTTTGTGAGTTCGAGGCCAGCCTGGTCTACAAGGCAAGCCCAGAACAGTCAAGGTTTATTACACAGAGAAACCTTGTCTCAAAAAAAAAAATCACATGAGGTTGGAAGGGAAAAATTGTGGTAGGGAAAGAATTGAAGGGGAGGATTTGATAAAGATATTATTTTAATGTATAAAATTTCAAACAACAAAAGATTCTTCATTATATGAACTAAAGAAAAAATTATTAAAAATAATTTGGAAGTTTGTGTATTTTCTTTTCCTGAAATGTTTTATTATTAAAGCATTGTCAATTTCACTCTCCTAAAATATTCTGGGTCATTTTTTTAAAGTATATATAGTCTCAGGAAAACTATCAAAATAGTTTTAATTTCTTTCAGTATAATTTTTATATAAGGAACAGTTATATTCTTGATTTTTTTCTTAATTTTTTTCCTTAAGGAGTAGAAACAATTTAAGTCATGTTGACTAACAATGGCAGCAGTCAGATTAATTCTTATATTGCTCTTGTAATTCTCGTGTTCCTCTTCTATTCCATATCTGTAAACTTAACTGAAAAAATTTCATTGCATCAGAAACACATCTCCACAAAAATGCTGTATAAACACATGTGAAATTAATGACTTAGTTCTCAGAAATGGAGTTAAGCTATACCATATATCAAAGCATCATTGAAAGCATGTCCCTCTTAGTTTCTTGTGCATTTAAAACTGTGGGTTGGAGGTAGCAATACAGTCTTGTTGAAACAACACAGGGCAGTAAATATTAAAGTGTATCAGAATAAAAAGAGCAATATGGTTAAACTTAATCCTTGGTAATAGCCATCTGGGCCACTGGTCTGCTTTTGAACTGAGAGCACACCTGCTTTTTTTTTTTTTTTTTTTTTTGCATCCTTTGCCAGAATGTGTGTGACACTTTGAGCTGAGATTTCAAGGATAGTCAATATAGATTACTGCAAAATCTCATTTATATGACACCCTGGGTGTTCTCAGAAGAACCTGGGAAACCTAGACAATAGTTTATAAACCAATAGGACTTCCATATTAGGTCCCCCCCCCTTGTCTCTGGGCATGATATGGGCCTCTATTGTGTAATCCCTTTTGATGGAGAGGTACTTCTTGCAATGAAAGTCAAACGCATTATTTTGGCTACTCACTCCTCACAGCTGCCACATGTCTTGTTTTATGTTGAATGTGCAGCTGGTTACAGCTGTCTAGACAGTTTTATTCGTCAGAGTCTTTTTTTGTGAAGGGTGGTGTTTCCCCAGACTCAGGGCATAAGTGATAGGCGGCATTACAGCAGTGCAAACAGCTTGAGACTTTAATAAGATTCCTCAGATGGAAAGATTCTGCAACCTTAGGTTCTAATACTCGACTCAAATACTGTGTTTTGTAGATCAAACCATTCATAATTTTTCTAAAATATCTTTTACTTTTTAATCACAATCTTAGTCATCTTGTCTCTATTTCTAAATCCTAAAACATTTCCATATGCATAAAAGTGATTGCAGGAGAAAATCAGAGTATGATGGCCTTTTAAGGTAATATGTCTACACAATGACCAAAATTGTTAACAAAGCTTGATCTGTTATCTTTTTCAACTGATATAAAATTATATATATTCATGTAGCACCATGTGATATTTTGATTATGTTATATTATGTCATCTTCCAAAAAGGTTCTATAATTAGAACTCCTTAAATATAATTTATTGGTGCACAAAACTTTTGTTTGCTTGTTCTAAGCTGTTTTTAACATATATACTACATTATCATCATCTATAGTTAGCCCACTGTGCCTTAGAATTCTAGATCCTGTTAAATATATGGATTATTCATGCATTTTCAAGTGGATCCTACTCAGAAGCCAATCTTTGTGTCATTCTAATGTTATTATATTGCTGCTGCAATGAGAACAAAGCTTGTAATCTTGGAAGGTCTTATTATTACGTCTGTTCCAGAGCGGTATAGGAGCTCAGGTGGAGCAGAATAGGAACCCTGAGATGGAAGGTATTCTGAGGATGCTTGAGCAACAGTGAGAAGGAACAAGAAATCCAGCTCTGGATGCACATATATTGGCTTTTGTGATTCTTTTTAGGCTCATTATTGTTTTAAAACATGATGAAAATCCCAGCCATTCTATTTTACCAATAAAGACTCAGGAGCCAGATGCTGGGGTGAAAACCTACTAGCTCAGAGAGATAGAGAAAGCACCACCTGATCTTTCTACTCAGCTCAAGTCTTAGAAAATAACAACAACAAAAACCAACCAAACACACAAAAAAACGAACAAACCCAAAAGGCTTACTAGCTCAACTGACAGCTCAGAAGGGAAAGGCCAAAACCCCAAGGCCAAAGGCTTGCTAGCTCAAAGCCCACAAGGCCCCAAAAAGCCACAGTCTAGAAAGCTAAAGGCTAAGCTAAAGCCAAAGAACTAAAGCCCCTGAAAGAACTCCTTCTTCTTCTCCAAACTGTCTTAAATACCCTTCAACTCAAAGTTCCTCCTACTCTTTAACCACTGTCAGCTGGTTTCTTGTACCACTCTTGACCTAGAAATAATTTTATTAAGTACAGAAAATTTTTTGATTAAAGGTTTCTGCTAGGGCTGGCCTAACCACATCCAAATCACCTGTTTACAATAAACTGAAAGTTCTTGGAATTAAAGGTGTGTGATAGGGCTCAACAACACCAAACAAGAAACAAGGTTTTTACAGTTCAAAATTTTGAGATTCACAATGGGATCAAATATCCTGCAACATCCCCGTATTTGGTTTTCCTCACTACTTGAACATTTTAAAAATACACTGTCAATCCAGAAATGTAGTATTTTTAACATCAGATAAAGTGATTCACATTTTAAAATAGGGGAACATCTTAGAACATTGTAATGAAGTGCTGAATTTAGAAAGGACCAGCATACAACAAAACATAGAAAGCATAGAGAGCTATAAATATTTCTCCTAGTAGTTCGGAAAGTAGACTAGTTACTAGTGTTTTATAGGTGAGTGCTTTCACTTATTTTCTTCACTTTGTTTACATCATTAGTTCTTAACCTGTGGGTCATGATACCTTTGTGGTCACATATCAGATAGTTACATTAGGATTCATAACAGTAGTAAACTTACAGTTTTGGAATAGCAACCAAATAATTTTAGCTAATTAATTTATTCTCTTATATAGTATACCCTGACTGCAGTTTCCCCTCCCTCCTCTCCTCTCAGTCCCCAGCATCCCCCAATTTATTCCTCCTTCATTTCATAAAAGGGCAGGCCTTTTAGAGTTATCAACCAAACATGGCAAATCAGGTTTTTAAAACTGGGTGCCTCCTCTCCTATTAAGGCTGGAAGAGGCATGGGCCTTTATTGTGTAACCCCTTTTGATGGAGAGGTACTTCTTGCAAACAAAAGTCAAATGCATTATTTAGGCTACTCTCTCCTCTCAGTTTCCAAATGTCTTATTTAATGTTGAGTATAGGAGTTAAAGGGACCCAAAAGCAGGCAAAGGAGTCAGAGATTGGTTAGGAGTTCCACAAGAAGACCAAGCTTCACAACTGGAACATATATCCAGGAGGCCTAGATTAGATTCATGTGGGCTTTCTGATTGCCAGTGCAGTCTCTGTGAACCCCTGTGAGCCCAGGTTAGTTGATTCTGTGGTTTTTCTTGTGGTTCCTTGACCCATCTGCCTCCTGCAATTCCCATCTTCTGCAGGATTCCCTGAGCTTCTCCTAATGTTTGGCTGCGGGTGCCTGCGTCTGTTTACATCAGTTGCTGGGGGAAGCCTCTGTGATCACAGTTGGGCTGTACTATCTATGACTGTAGCAGAATATTATTAGAAATCATTTCATTGAATTTTGTTTTGTTTTGTTTTTTGGCCAGTTTTGTTTGGGTCTATTGTAGGTGTCTGGGCTATCCAGCCTCAGTGTTTTGGTCCTCCAGGGAGTGCCAATGGTAGGCTCCCTCTCATGACTTGGGTTTCAAGCTGGACTAGTCACTGGTTGGACATTTTCACAATTTGTGTGCCTGTTTGCTGCCTTTCCCCCAGGCAAATCTTGCATGAAGGACAAATTGGGTTGGTGTCCCAATTCCTCCACTGGAAATTTTGCCTGGTCACAGGAGATGGCCAGTTCAGGCTCTGTATCTCCTATTATTAGGAGTCTTAGTTGGAGTCACCCTCATAGATTCTGGGGAGTTTCCATTTCACTAGGTTTTTACCTGGCCCCAAAATGCCCCCTAATTCCGGTTCTCTCTCCCAGAACTGTCTCTCTCTCCAGCCTTTCCTTACCTGTTCCCTCCTGTTCTGTCCCAATCTGTCTCTAGTCCACCTGCAATCTCTATTCTATTTCCCCTTCCCAGAGAGATTCATCTATTCTCCCTTGAGCCCTCCATGTTATTTTGGTCTTTCTGGTCTGTGAATTGTAACATGATTATCTTATACTTTATGGCTAATATCCACTTATAAGGGAGTACATACCATGTTTGTCTTTCTGAGTCTGGATTAACTCACATTTTTTTTCTAGTTAGATCTATTAGCCTATAAATTTCTTTATGACTTTAAAAAATTTTTTTAGCAGCTAAGTAATATTGCATTGTGTAAACGTACCACATTTTCTTTAACCATTTGTTGTTGTTGTTGTTGAGGGACATGTAGGTCATTTCTACTTTCTGGCTATTATGAATAAAGCTTCTTTGAACGTTGATGAGATGATGTCCTTGTGGTAGAATGGAGTAACCTTTGGGTATATGCCCAGGAGTGGTATAACTAGGCCTTGATATATATTTATTCTCAATTTTCTGAGAAAGCACTATATTGGTATCCAAAGTGGTTGTACAAATTTGTACTCCCATAAGCAATGGAAAAATGTTCCCCTTGCTCCACATCCAAGAGAGCATAAGCTGTTAATTTTGTTACTGATCTTAGCCATTCTACCAAGTCTAAGAATCTCAGAGTTGTTTTGATTTTCATTTTTCTGATGACTGTGTTTCTTGGTTATTTGAGATTTCTTTGTTGAAAATTCTTTGTTTAGATCTGTACCTCATTTAAAAAAATGTATTGTTTTCTTTGCTAATGTCTAGTTTCTTGAGCTCTTTATATATTTTGGAAATTAGGCTCCTGTTAGATATGGAGTTGGTGAAAGTCTTTTCCCGTTCCGTAGGCTGTCATTTTGTACTGTTGTGGCATTGTGCTTTTGACCATTGGCTATGCCCTTCCCCGACAGTGATCTTGGGCTCTATAAACAAGGAAAGGTTACTTTCTGCTTTTTGATGCAATGAGACCAGCTTCCTCAAATTTCTGCTGCCATGAATATTCTACCATGATAAACTGTGCCTTAGAGCTACAAGTAAAAACAAACCATTTCTCACTGAGGGTGATCTTGTCATGGCATTTTTATCACTGCAGCAGAAACAAATAATTTGCAGTAATTTTTTTCCTATCATATGCCCTCATGGAGGAATAGGAGAGGCAGGTGTTCTGGGTGGAGTTGACTGTAGGCAACACACCTTGTCCCTCCTCTTTTGAGATACCAATCACTTTTGAAAAGTGCCACTAAACAATAGTGTACTATTTTTCTTAGCCCATGATGTTCTTTGCTTAGAATGCTTTCTTCATAGCAACTGTGATAACCACACAAAATTATTCTAAAGTAGATTTTAAAAAACATTTTATTTATTTGTTTATTTGATATATTTGAATGTTCTATCTGTATGTACACCTGCATGGCAGAAGAAGGCGTGAGATCCCCATGTAGATGGTTGTGAGCCACCGTGTGGTTGCTGGGAATTGAACTCAGGACCTCTGGAAGAGCAGACAGTGCTCTTAACCTCTGAGCCATCTCTCCAGCTAAAGTAGATTTTTAAAAAAACATCTCTGAAACTATTGTTAAACAATATCTTCTACACAAACTCTTAAACATTAGTCATGGATTAAATAAAGTTAAATTATTTCCTTTTCTCCAAATCTGAAAAACCTCTATTATAGCAATGTGCTTTGAAACTTAGAGAAATGTCAGTAGTTTGCCAAACTTATTCAGCCACTGAATCTAGTTGTATCTTTTGGATAAATGCCATTTAGATGTCAGTATTACATGAGATGCATTTTAAAATATGACCTTTCAAAGACTCATTTAATATTGCAATATTAAAATCAAAATGTTAACATTAGTTCAAGTTAGGAGTTGAAATAGGATTAGGAAACCCCTCACATTAAAGATGACATGAGCTATTAGGTCTTGCTGAATACCTTATAGATAAAGCTAGAAGCAGAACAGCAAGAGTAAGTTAGAGGAGGAGTCTCAGTAGTTTGTAATTCCACTCTTCATACATCGAGATTCCAAAAACATTTGGAAGGCCCCTTTGTAAGAGAAAAATTTGAGTTTTGCTGACAGGCTATAAACGTTGCTTTCTTTTCTGGTACTTCGTCTATTCCACTTTTAAATAGCTTTTCAGTGTCAATTGAGTTTTTGAAGCAATGTGTCAGGTTCTAAGGGTCCTGCTGGTTTAAGGAAAAATACTCTCACTAATAAATCATAATGAATCATCAGTCTCAACAGGTCTGTGACCTTCAATCAGTAGGGGGTTGTAGGCTAAACTCCTTTTCCCTTCTTACTGAAACTATGCTACTTGCTCCAGCCCGTCCTTCTAATTTATGGGTGGGCTGCTCACAGAACAACTCACCTGCAAAAATAGTTCATGCTGTGGTGTTTATTATACTAAGTAGGTCTCATGCTGACAGAGAGTTTTTACAAGAGGATGGAGTTGCTGTCAAGACCTTCCATCATCGGAGCAGAGCTGGCACTCAAATTCTCTCATAGTTTGCTATATTAAAGGCAGTGGACGTGGAAACAGGCTGGAGGAGAATGGCCTAGGAGGCAGTAGTGTGAAGTCTGCCTAAATGTCCTATGTAGGGTCCTTGCTAAATGTGACTTCAGTAATAATATATCAATATGATAGAAAAGTAGAAAGGTGTGCATTAGAGACGTTAAAACTGTGCTCACCTAGTAGAGGATAATGAAAAAAAAAAAAGGAATGCTAAGGTGTACAACTTTAAATGATGCTTTGGTGAGCTGAGTGAAATGTTCATTGGATCTATTTTCTTTGTTCTCCAGTTTTAAACATTCTTGACTTGCTAATTTAATATGGTGTCTTTACAGAGATTTTGAGAAGAAAATGTTGCAAGTAAGAGAGGGAAAGCACACTGGATCTTACTGTATTCTCTCAGGGACAATAATTCTTAGCATTACAGGTTCCGCCACTGCCCATGGTCTTCTAGGTACTTTTTTTCTAATCTTGAAAGAATACATCAAATTATGTGCCCACTTTATTTTTTTCATCATCAATATTTCTCATATTACTGGAACAGCTGTGTGATCATGCACCGCTTTTTAAAGCTTGACGGTGTTTCCCAGCATCCATTCATTATTCTTTTACCGGGAAATTGTTCTATTACCATTTGCAGCTTTTGTCTCCACTCCCTCATTTCTTCTCTACGGAGGCTCAACAGTTAAGTTCTTTTCTGGGTTCAGGGCCTCTGCACAGCATCTCTTACTGTGGGACATTTTGCAGGTCTGTGTAGGAGGGAAGTTATGAGGTGAGACTGATGGAATCATTTATTCGCTGCTTGCTCTTGTGCACCCCTCAATGTGGACTCCTTGTCTGCTTTGTTCACTGCTTCTCCAAACCTTTCATAAGCCTGGTACACTGTAGGTGGTCAGTGGTCAATGGGTCCATGTTGATTGACTGTATGGTATAAGATTGTTAGGATTTTTGTTTTTGTTTTTGTTTTGTGTCTTGATAACCTTATGGATGAGATTCATGTTTAAACTTAACCTGAAGTTAGAATAACCTCTGTTGAAGCATTTGATTGAAATTTCCCAAACAAAGAGTCTGAGCATTTTAACATTCTTGATACATGTTAGTTGGTTTTTGTAACAAGGCATACCATTTATATAAACAGTGACATGTTCTTTAACCTTTATCTCAACTCCAAACATCATTTCTCCTTTTCAAAAACGTTAGCTTACTTTAAAACTAAATGGAGCAAACACTGATTTTGCAAATTTAATTTGATTACTATAAATTTGAAATATTTTCTTATCTGTTTTCCTCTTTGTCAGCCATATGAATACTTTACCCGTTATTTCATGGGTGTCTTTGCATCTTTTTGATAATTTATCTGAAGTCTTTATGGATCATAACATCAGTCTTCGGTCATATACAGCAGTCTCTCACGTTATTATGTTCAGGGGACAAATTATAAGACCCCCTAGTGGATGCTGAAACTATAGTTAGCACATTGTATAGAGAGTCTTAATTTTTTTTATTTTTTGTTAATTTAAATTCATTTAATTTATTCACTTTATATTCTGATCGAAGCCCCCTCCCTTGTCTCATCCTGGTCCCACCCTCTTTCCTGCTCCCCCCTCATCCACCTGGTCCTCAGAAAGGGGGAGCCCTCCTCCCCTACCAACTGACCGCAGCCTATCAAGTCTCATCAGGACTGGTTGCATCATCTTTCCCTGTGGCCTGGCAAGGCCACCTGATAGGGGGAAGTGATTGGAGGAGCAGGCAACATAGTCCATGTCAGAGACAGCTTCTGTTCCCCTTATTAGGGAACCCACCAGGCGAATGAGATACCTATTTGCTACATCTGAGCAGGGGGCCTAGGTCATTTCCAAGTGCGGACCTTGATTGGTGAATCAGTCTGCATAGACCCCAATTTATTCACTGGGCCCAGAATTGTTGGCACTGTTGGTCTTCTTAATGGAGTTTGGGTGTTGAACAAAATACCAACAGCTCAGGCTCCAAGTTCAACAATTAATACATGGAACCTCATGAAACTGAAAAGCTTCTGTAAAGCAAAGGTCACTTTCAATAGAACAAAATGACAGCCTATAGAAGATATTCACTAACCATACATCTAACAGAGGGCTCCTTTATTTAATGTTGTGATGAAAAGAGTCAGTTTGTTGTCTGAGATCATGATTTGTATAAGAGGACTGATTTAAGCATAATAATAAAATAAATTGCTACATGAAGGTTATCTGATCACAGCATTGCAGCATCAAACATCCAGAGATTCACGTCTTAGGTCGGAAGGAACCAGCCAGCATGATATTTAACTTCACTATGAAGAGCAGTGTACAATTTAAACCATTTAAGTAACTTATTTCTGATTTGCCATTTATTTTTTCACTTTATTGAAAAGATATTCTTTTCTCACATATTATAACTTGATTTTTCCTCCCTTTACTACTCCTAGCTCTTCCTTAGCTCCCCTTCCCCCTGGAACCACTCCCTTTTTGTCTCACATTAGAAAAGAACAGGCTTTTAAGAGATTAACAACCAAACATGGAAAAATAAATTAAAATATAGTATTATAAAGCAAAAAGCATCGCATTGAATTTGGATAAGGCAACCCAGCAGGAAGAAAAGAGCCTCAATATCAGTCACAAGAATCAGAAACCTTCTTGTTCACACTGCCAGGAGTCCCATATAAAAAGCTAAAAGCTATAAAAACGTACACAGAGAACCTGGTAGGGACCTGGTTAGGTCCCGTGCTTGCTGCTTCAGGCTCTATGAACTCACAGGAGCCTTTCTTAACGGATTCAGAGGGTTTTTTCTTCTGGTGTCCTCCGCCCCCATTCTTCATTACACTGCTTTTTATGATTTTTCTTTCCTTTTTTGTTTGAAAAAAATTATTTATTTATTTATTACAATTTATTCACCTTGTGCCTCATTCCTGAGCTCTGATGGGAGGGCTTTGATGCAGACATTCCATTTAGAGTCGTGTGTTCCAAGGACTCTCTCACTCACTGCATGTCTGGCTGTGGGTCTTTGCATTTGTTCTTGTCTTTTCTGATGAGGATTGAACAAGACACTGACTGGGGAGTATAGAATATCATTAGGAAGCATTTTATTGATACTTCAAATTTTATTATTATTATTTATTACAATTTATTCACTTTGTATCCTGCCTGTAGCCCCATCTCACATCTCTTCCCAGTCCCACGTCTCCCTCCCTCCCCTTATGTCCTGTCCCTAGTCCACTGATAGAGGAAGTCCTCCTCCCCTACTATCTGACCCTAGTCTATCAGGTCTCACCAGGACTGTCTGGAACCTCTTTCTCCGTGGCCTAGTAAGGCCACCACACCAGGAGGAAATGATCAAAGAGCAGGCAACTGAATTCATGCCAGTGACTGTCCCTGCTCTCCTTATTAGGAAACTCACATGGAGACTGAGTTGCCCATGGGCTACATCTGAGTAGGAGGTCTAGGTCCTCTCCATGCATGGTCCTTGGTTGATTCATCAGTCTCTGCAGGACCCCCTGAGACCAGATTTTTTCCCTTCAGTTCACCTTTCTGTTTATTTCACCTTCTTCCCTATTCCACACAATATTTTAGTAAGTAAATTATCTTTTCCCATATGCTTATGGTACCTCTTAATTATTCTCTCCAAACTAGACATTAAAAAAGCATAGAGTTTAAATATTTTTAAAATATTAGTTTTAGTTGAATAAATATTCAGTTTTTATGTTCTTAATCTCAAAATAGGAGAGCTGAATGTTTTACCATTTGTTTGTATTTTAAGAAAAATATACGCATATGAACGTTTTGTTATTTCTTCTGTGGTCCTGGGTATCTGGGATAAAATCACCTCTGTTCTTAGTTCTCTGTTTCTTTCTCTCTCTCTTTTTTACTTTATTTTATAAAAAATAGATTTTTCTCTCATACAAACCATCCCTACCAAAATCTCCCCTCCTCCTACACCCCTCACCTTCCTTCTCTTCCAGGTTAACCTCCAATTTGTCTTTGTCTTTTGAAAAAAGAACTTCTCCGAGAGACCACATCCAGTTAGGACAAAACAAGATAAAATAAGAGAAGGTGAAAGCCCTCATATCCAGCTAGACAAGGCAACCAGATAGGAAGAGAAGAGTCAGAGGTGCTCTGTCTCCCTCTGTTAAGAGTCTCACAAGAACACCAAGCTAACAGCGATAACATATACACAGAGGACCTAGTGCAGACCCATGCAGGCCCTGTGTTTGCTGGTCAGTCTCTGTGAGCCCTTGTGAGACCTGCTTAATTGATTCAGTGAGGCATGTTCTCCTGCTGTCCTCCATTCCCTTGGACTCCTACAGTGTTTCTCCTCCCCTCTGTGGGGTTCCCTGTCTCCAAGAGGAGGGACCTAGTGAAGTCCAATTCAGACTCTCTCTCTGTATAATCTCTCTGCTTCCAAGCACCCCCATCTGCTGCCAGAGGAAACTTATTTGATACAAGTTGACAAGGTGCTGATCTATAAGTATATAGCAGAATATTATTAGAAATAATTTAATTGTTTTTTTCCCAGTCGTGTTTAGTTCTACCCTAGGTCTCTGGGATATCCAGTCTTAGGTTCCTGTCCATATATGCAGTATCAGGTATAGGGTCCCTATCATGGCATGGGCCTTAACTTAAACCAAACATTGGCTGCCCATTCCTACACATTCTACACCTCAATTAACCAAGCACATTTTGCAGGCAGGACTGATTATACAGGGAGGTTTGGTGGCTGGGTTGTTGTCCAGGTTTCTCTTTCTCTAGACTGCAGAGTACCTTCTTACACCAAAGAGACCGGAATGTAGGGGGTAAGGCATCAAGCCCTCACCAGTTCTAACTTTCTACAGTCAAAGAGCTGAGTGGAAATTGTCCCTGGTAATAAGGCTCTGTTGTTAGTTTTCAGAGAACGACATTCTGTCCTAGCATAGTCTAGGGTTGTTTAGGGATATCTATGTGACCTCATACATTCCAGAAATTGCCACTGCACTAGATTTCCACACAGCCTCCTAAAGGTCCTCCAACTCCAGCTGTCGCTCCCTAAAACACTCTCACCCTCCATCCCTATCTTACTGGAACCCTCCCTTTCCCGTTCCCATTCACCCCTAGTCCACCTGCAGAATTTATTCTATTTTCCCTTTTCAGAGAAATCCATGCTTTCCCCCTATAGCCCTCCTCTTTAGCTAACTTCTCTAGGTCTGTAGATTGTAGCTTGATTATCATTTACTTAACAGCTAATATCCATTTATAAGTGAACACATACTATATTTGCCTTTCGGGTCTGAGATACCTCAATCTGGATGATTGTTTTCTAGTTTTATCTATTTGCCTACGAATTCATGATGTCATTAAAAAAAAAAAACAATGACTAAAGCTCCATTGTGTAAATGTATCACAATTTCTTTATCCATTGTACAATTGAAGAACAACTAGGTTGTTTTTAGTTGCTGTCTATTATGAATAAAGCCACAGTGAATATGGTTTCTTGTGACAGGATAGAGTGACCTTTGAGTATATGCCCAAGAGTGCCTTAGCTTGTTCTTGGGGTATTTCTGTTCCCAATTTTCTGAGGAACTGTCATATTGATTTTCAAAGCGTCTGTACAAGTTTGCACTCTCAACAACAATGGAGTGTTCCTCTTGCTCCACGTTCTCAGCAGCATGAGCTATCACTTGTGTTATCGATCTTAGCCATTCTGACAAGGGTAAGACCGAGTCTCAAAATAGTTTTCTTTTATATTTTTTTGATGGCTAAGGAAGTTGAAATGATTGGTCCTGCTAATTCAAAGTGCTTCTCAGACATCTTAGATTCCTCTATTAAGAATTCATTGTTTAGGTCTGTGCCCCATTTTAAAATTGGATTGTTTTTTTTTTAAACTTTTTATTGATTTTTTGTGAGTTTCACATCATGCACCCGAGTCCCATTCATCTTCCTGACTCATCATATTCAACCTCTGCCCTTGCAACTTCCTTCCAAACACACACACACACACACACACACACACACACACAATTACATGAAAAAAAACAAAGCATAATAAAACCATCTCATCATGGGAAGCTGTAGTGTGTCACAATGTGTCCCTTTCTTTTTTTTAAGTTCTAAATATTTTTTTATTTTTTAAGTAATGTATTTATTTTTATTTTAATCACAGGTTATGTACTTTGTATCCCAGCTGTAGCCCCCTCCTTTATTCCCTCCCAGTCTCCCCATCCTTCCCTCATCTTCTCCCTGCCCCCCTCCAAGTCCACTGATAGGGGAGGACCTCCCCTCCTTCCATTTGACCCTACCTTATCATGTCTCTTCAGGGCTGGCTGCAATGTCCTCGAAGAGCGAGCCATTGAGTTCATGACAGAAATAGTCCCTGTTCCCCTTACTAGGGTACCCAGTTGGATACTGAGTTACCATGGGCCACATCTGAGTGAGGGCTCTAGGTTATATCCATAAATGGTCTTTGGTTGGAGGAACAGTCTCATAAAAGACCCCTGTGCCCTGATCTGTTTGGTCTTTGTGTAGCTCTTGTCCTTGCCAAGTCTTAGTAACTCCCCCTTTTTTCATATGATTCCCTGCACTCTGCTGAAGGCTTGGTTGTGAGTCTTAATATCTGCTTTGATACATTGCTAGTTAGAGTCTTTCAGAGGCCCTTTGTGGTAGGCTCCTGTCCTGTTGCTTGTTTTCTCCTACATTCAATGTCCATCCCGTTTCTCCATCTAAGCAAGAATTGATCATCCCACCCTGGGTGCTCCTTCTTGCTTATCTTTCCTAAGTGTATAGATTTCAGCATGTCCATCCTATCCTATAGGTCTATATAAGTGAGTATATACCAAGTGTTTCCTTCTGCTTTTGGGATACCTCACTCAGGATGATCATTTCCAGGTCCTACCATTTGCCTGCGAATTTCATGATTTCCTTGTTTTTGATTGCAGAGTAATATTCCATTGTGTAAAAGTACCATACTTTCTGTATCCATTCCTTGACTGAGGGACATCTGGGTTGTTTCCAGGTTCTGGCTATTATCAATAAAGCAGGTATGAACATGGTTGAACAAATGTCCTTGTGTACTTGATTGTAGAATGGCAGAAAAACACTTAAATGCTCAACATCCTTAGCCATCAGGGAGATG
>CM053767.1:36649750-36761074 GCA_028658305.1 Pachyuromys duprasi
GGGAGGGAGTGGGAGGGTAGGAGGGACTGAGGGAGGGGGCTACGCCTGGGATTCAAAGTACCTAACCTGTGATTGAGATAAAAATAAATAAATTTTAAAAAATAATAAAAAAAAGAAAAGGAGAAACAAAAAAAAGAAAAGAAAAAGAAAATGATCATTGCAATGAGTTGTTGGTCTGGTCTGAGGTCCTTGGCTTCTCTGACACCATCAATATTGGGTCCTCACCAGGATTTCTCCAGGTTATCCTATTGTTGCCCTGTGTCATGGAGATCTCTCAGCTTTGAATCAATAGGACCAGATGTTCTACATGCCTGAACAATTCACAGGTGTTGTAGATTTTTGAGTGGCCCTAGATCTGAGCCTGAGTGGAAACTGAGCTGGTCAGCCTGCAGGCTCTCCCCTGATTGTACCACCAGGGTAAGCTCTTCAAGCACTGCAATGCTAGCATAGAAAGCAGGGTCAGCTCACTAGGTGTCATTACTCAGGGCCATCTCATCTGCAACCACCTCTCCCGAGCCAGCTCCACCATGCCGCACAGTACAGGGCCCTCTCTCCCAAGTGCTGCGACTGGTGAGGGACTGGGCTAGCTCTCCCGTGCTCATATGCTTTGGGGCAGCTCATCTGTACCCTCTGCACCAGGACTAGCTCTATTATGTCACCTAGGCAAGGTATACAGCCTACTATCCCAAATATCTAGTTTCTTGAGTTCTTTTGATACTTTGAATAATAAACCTCCATTGGATGTGGAATTGGTAAATATCTTTTTCCATTGTGTAGGTTGCCTCTGTATCTTATTGACAGTGTCCTTTTCAGTTTCAAGAGGTCCCATTAATTAATTGTTGATCCCAGTGCCTGAGCTGTTGGTATTCTGTTCAGGAAGTTGTTTTCTGTGCCAATAAGTTCAAGGCTCTTACTCACTTTCTCCTCTAGCAGATTTAGTGTATCTGTTTTACATTGACGTCTTTGATCCACTTGGACTTGAGTTCTGTGCAGAGTAATAAATATGAATCTATTTGCATTTTCTACATGCTGACATCCAATTAGACCAGCACCATTTGTTGAAGATGCTGTCTTTTCTCCATTGTAGGATTTTGGTTTGTTTGTCAAAAAATTAAGTGTCCATAGGTATGGGTTTATTTCTGGGTCTTCATTTCGATTACATCGATTAACCAGTCTACTTCTATGCCAGTTGTACGCAGTTTTTATTACTATTGCTCTGTAGTACAGCTTGAAGGTAGGGATAGAGCTTACCTCCCCTCACACACACCAGAAGTTCTTTTATTGTATAGAATTGTTTGAGCTATTCTGGCTTTTTGTTTGTTTGTTTGTTTTTCCATATGAAGTTTAGAATTGTTCTTTTAAGGTCTGTAAAAGTTGTGTTGGTATTTTAATGGGGATTGCATTGAATCTGTAGATTGCCTTTGGTAAGATGGCCATTTTTACTATGTTAATCCTATTGACCTATGAGCATGGGAGATCTCTCCATCTTCTGGTACTTTCTTCAAAGACTTGAAATTCTTGTCATACAGGTCTTTGACTTTCTTGGTTAGCGAACCCCTAGGTACTTTATATTATTTGTGGCTACTGTGGAGGGTGTGTTTTCCCTAATTTCTTTCTCAGCCCATTTGTCATTTGTATATAGGAGGGCTACTGATTTTTTAAAATTAATCTTGTATACAGCCACTTTGTTGAAGGAGTTTATCAGCACCATTCTCTGGTGGATTTTTGGGGGTCACTTATGTATACTATCATTTCTGTGACTAGCAATATTTTAACTTCTTCCTTTCAATTTATATCCTGTTGGTCTCTTTTAGTTGTCTTATTGGTCTAGCTAGAACTTCTAGTACTATATTAAAGAGATATGGAGAGAATGGGCAACTTTGTTCCTGATTTTAGTGGGATTGCTTTGACTTTTTCTCCATTTAGTTTGATGCTGGCTATCAGCTTACTGAATAGAGCCTTTATTATGTTTAGGTATGGGCCTTGCATCCCTGATCTCACCAAGAATTTTATCATGAAGGTGTATTGGATTTTGTTAAAGGATTTTTCTGCATCTAACGAGATGATCATGTGATTTTTTTTCTTTCAGTTTGTTTATATGGTGTATTACGTTGATGGATTTTCATATGTTGAACCATCCCTGTATCCCTGGTATGAAGCTTACTTTATCATGATGGATGATGTATTTGATGTATTTTTTATCATTTATTTTTATTTGTATTATTAGTTACATTTTATAAACTCTGTATCCCAGCTGCATCCTGCTCCCTCATTCCCTCCCAATCCCACCCTTCCTCTCTCATCTACTCCCTGTCCTTTTCCAAGTCCACTGATAGGGGAGGACCTCCTCCCCTTTCATCTGACCCTGTTTTATCAGGTATCTTCAGGACTGGTTGCAAAGTCCTCCTCTGTGGCCTAGCAGGGCTGCTGGTCCCTTGCAGGGTGGGGAGGTCAAAGAACCCGCCATTGAATTCATGTCAGAAATAGTCCCTGTTCCCCTTACTAGGGTACCCACTTGGATACTGAGCTACAATGGGCTACAGGTGAGCAGAGGTTCTAGATTATATCCATACATGGTCCTTGGTTGTAGAAACAGTCTTGTATAAGACCCCTGTGCCCAGATACATTTGGCCCTTGTGGAGCTCCTGTCCTCTCCAGGTCATATTAACTCCCCCTTCTTTCATATGATTCCCTGAACTCTGCCGAAAGTTTGGTTATGAGTCTTAGTATCTGCTTTGATACACTGCTAGGTAGAGTTTTTCAGGGGCCCTCTGTAGTATGCTCCTGTCCTGTTACTTGTTTTCTCCTACATCCAATGCCCACCTATTTGTCTATCTAAGTGAGGATTGATCATCTTACCCCGGGTCCTCTTTCTTGTTTGTCTTCTTTAGGTGTATAGATTTCATTATGTTGTGGTTTTGAATTTGGTTTGCAAGTATATTATTGAGTATTTTTACATCAATGTTCATAAGGGAGATTTGTCTGAAATTTTCTTTCTTTGTTGAGTGTGGTTTAGGTATCAGAGTGACTGTGGCTTCATGGAATGAGTTTGATAATGTTCCTTCCTTTTCTATTTTGTGGAACAGTTTGAGGAATATTGGTCTTAGACTCTTTGGAAAGTCTGGTAGAATTCTTTGCTAAAACCACCTGGCCCTGGACTTATTTTGGCTGGAAGATGTTGACATCTGCTTCCATTTTCATAGTCATTATTGGCTGTTTATATTATTTACCTGCTCTTGATTTAACTTTGGTAGGGTAAATCTGTCAAAAAATAGTTTATTTCCTTTAGATTTTCCAATTTTGTGGAATACAGGCTTTTGAAGTAAGACCTAATGATTTTTTGTTTTCTGAATTTTATTTTTTAAATTAATTACAGTTTATTCACTTTGTATCCCAGCTGTAGCCTCCTCCCTTGTCTCCTCCCAATCCCATGCTCCCTCCCATGCCTCTCTCCAAGTCCACTGATAGGGGATGTCCTCCTCCCCTTCCTCTGACCCTAGGCTATCAGGTCTCATCAGGATTGGCTGCATTATCTTCCTCTGTGGCCTGGTAAGGCTGCTTCTCCCTCGGGGGGATTTGATCAAAGAGCCAGCCACTGATTTCATGTTAGAGACAGCCCCTGTTACCATTACTAGGGAACCCACTTGGACACTGAACTGCCATGGGCTACATCTGTGCAGGGGTTCTAGGATATCTCCATACATGGTCCTTGGTTAGAGTATCAGTCTCACAATAGACCCTTGGGCCAAGATTTTTTGGTTCTGTTGCTCTCTTGTGGAGTTCCTGTCCCCTCCAGGTATTTATATCTCCCTGTTCTTTCATAAGATTCCCTGCACTCTGCCCAAAGTTTGTCTATGAGTCTCAGCATCTGCTTTGATACCTTGCTGGGTGGAGTCATTCAGAGGCCCTCTGTGGTAATAGGCTCTTGTCCTGTTCTGTTTTCTCCCTCTTCCGATGTCCATCCCATTTGCCTTCCTGAATGAGGATTGATCATCTTACTCAGGGTCCTCCTTCTTTTTTAGCTTCTTTAGGTGTACAGATTTTTGTAGGTTTATCATATATTATACGTCTAATATCCACTTGTAAGTGAGTATATACCATGTGTGTGTTTCTGCTTCTGGGATACCTCACTCAGGATGATCTTTTCTACATCCTACCATTTGCCTGCACATTTCATGATTTCTTTGTTTTTAATTGCTGAGTAGTATTCCATTGTGTAAAAGTACCACAATTTCTGTATCCATTCCTCAATTGAGGGACATCTGGGTTGTTTCCAGATTATGGCTATAAAAAATTAAGTTGCTACGAACATGGTTGAGCAAATGTCCTGTTGTATACTTGCGCATATTTTTCATATATGCCTAGGAGTGGTATAGCTGGATCTTGAGGTAACACTATTTCTAATTGTCTGAGAAAGCACCAGAAAAGTGTTCGTACAAGGTTGCATTCCCACCAGCAAAGGGGGTTCCCCTTTCTCCACATCCTCTCCAGCATGGATTGTCACTTGAGGTTTTTATCTTAGCCATTCTGTTAGGTGTAAGGTGAAATCTCAGGGTTGTTTTGCGTCTCCATGATGGCTGAGGATGTTGAACATTTCTTTAAGTGTTTCTCTCCCATTTGATATTCCTCTATTCAGAATTCTCTGTTTAGTTCTAATGATTCTTTGGATTTCCTCAGTGTCTGTTGTTAGTCCCTCTTTTTATTTCTGATTTTGTTAAGTTGGGTACTGTTTCTCTGTCTTTTAGTTAGT
Source organism: Pachyuromys duprasi (assembly GCA_028658305.1). NCBI lineage: Eukaryota > Metazoa > Chordata > Mammalia > Rodentia > Muridae > Pachyuromys > Pachyuromys duprasi. Next base: position 36,654,501 of record CM053767.1, read on the forward strand.
TTGGCTAGGGGTTAGTTTATCTTGTTGATTTTCTAGAACCAACTCTTGATTTTGTTGATTCTTTGTCTCTTTGTTTCAAATTTATTGATATCAGCCCTGAGTTTGATTTTTTTTCCTGTGTTCTACTCCTCTTGATTGTTTTTGCTTCTTTTTTCTCTAATGCTTCCAGATGATCTGTTAAGTTGCTAATATGGGATCTTTCCCATTTCTTTATGAAGGCACTTAGCGTTTTGAACTTTCCTTTTAGCACTGCTTTCATGGTGTTCCATAAGTTTGGGTAAGTTGTGCGGTCATTTTCATTTATTTCTAGGATGTCTTTAATTTATTTCTTTATTTCTTCCCTCGCCCAGTGATCATTGAGCAAGCACCTTTTCAGTTTCCATGAATGTGTAGGCTTTTTGTTATTTCTGTTGTTGTTGAGGTCTAGCTTTAATCCATGGTGCTCTGATAAAGTAAATGGGTTAATTCAATTTTCAGGTATTGGTTGAGGTTTGCTTTGTGACTGAGTATATAGTCAATTTTGGAGAAGGTTCCTTGTGGAGCTGAGAAAAAAGTATATTCTTTCATGTTTGGGTGAAAAGTTTTGTAGACATCTGTTAGGTTCATTCAATTCATGGCCTCTGTTAGCTTCATCATTTCTCTATTTAGCTTCTGTCTTGATGATTTGTCCATTGGTGAGAGTGTGGTGTTGAAGTCTCCAACTATTAATGTGTTGAGATCAATGTTTGATTTAAGCGTTCATAATGTTTCTTTTATGAATGCATGTGCTCTTGTATTTGGGGAATAGCTTTTCAGGAATTGGTGAAATTTCCTTTCATGAGAATGAAGTATCCTTTCCCATATCTTTTGATTAATTTTGTTTGAAAGTCTCTTTTCTAAGATATTAGGATGGCTTCTCCACCTTGCTTCTTGGGTCTGTTTGCTTGGAAAACCCTTTTTTAGCCCTTTACTCTGATGTAGTGTCTATCTTTGTTGCTGAGGTGTGTTGAGTACAGCAGAATATTGGATCCTATCTCCACAACCATTCTGTTAGCCTGTGTCTTTTTATTGGAGAGTTGTGTCCATTGATATTGATAGTTAATAGTGACCAATGAATGTTAATTCCTTTTATTGTGGAGTTGGTGGTGATAGTGTGTTTGTGTGCTTGTTTTCTTTTGGTTTTGCTGTTGTGACATAATATATAACTGTAGTTTTTTTGGGTGTAGCTGACCTCTTGGGTTGGAGTTTTCATTCTAGTATCTTCTGTAGGGCTGGGTTGCTGAATAGATATTGTTTAAGTTTAGTTTTGTCATGGAATATCTTGTTTTCTCCATGTTGACTGAAAGTTTTGCTGGGTATAGTAGTCTGGGTTGGCATCTGTTGTCTCTTAGTATCTGCATGACATCTGTCAAGGCCCTTCTGGCTTTCATAGTCTCTGTTGAGAAGTCAGGTATAATTCCAGTAGGTCTACCTTTATATGTTACTTGGCTTTTTTCCCTTGCTGCTTTTAATATCTTTTCTTTGTTCTGTAGATTTAGTGTTTTAATTTTTATGTGGCAGGAGTAATTATTTTTCTGGTCTAGTCTATTTGGTGTTTTGTAAGCCTCTTGTATATATAAGGGCATCTCTTTTGGTTGGGGAAATTTTTTCTATAATTTTCTTGAAAATGTTTTCTGGTTCTTGGAGCCTGGAATCTTCTTTTTCAGCTATTTCTATTATTCTTAGGTTTTGTCTTTTCATGGTGTCCTTGATTTCTTGAATGTTTTATGTTAGGAACTTTTCTGTCTTAATGTTTTCTTTGAGATTTTTTCAATTGTATCTTCTGTGCCAGAGATTATCTCCTCTGTCTCTTATATTTTGTTGGTGCTGGTTACCTCGGTGATTCTTGATGTCTCCTCTATGATTTCCATTTCCAGGGTTTTCTATGTTTGTGTTTTATTTGTTGATTTTAATTCTGTTTTCATGTCTTCAACAGTTTTATTCATTTCCTTCATCTGTATGATTGTGGTTTCCTATCTGTCCTGGATGGCTTCTAATTGGTTGTATTTTTCTGTATTCTTTGAGAGATTTGTACATTTCTCTGCAGAGGAATATAGACTGGTAGAGAAATACCTAAAGAAATGCTCAACATCCTTAGCCATCGGGAAGATGCAAAGCAAAACAACCCTGAGATTTCACCTTACACCTAACAGAATGGCTAAGATCAAAAACCCAAGTGACAACACATTCTGGAGAGGTTGTGGAGAAATGGGAACCAACCTCCATTGCTGGTGGGAATGTAAACTTGTACAACCACTCTGGAAATCAATTTGGCGCTTTCTCAGACAACTAGGAATAGTGGTACCTCAAGATCCAGCTATACCACTCCTAGACATATATCCAAAATATGCTCAAGCACACAACAAAGACATTTGTTCAACCATGTTTGTAGCAGCTTAATTCATAATAGCCAGAACCTAGAAACAATCTAGGTGTCCCTCAGCAGAGGAATGGGTACAGAAATTGTGGTACATTTACACAATGGAATACTATTCAGCAATTAAAAACAAGGAAATCATGAAATTTGCCAGAAAATGATGATATCTAGAAAAGATCATCCTGAGTGAGGTAACCTAGAAACAGAAAGACATGCACGGTATATATACTCACTTATAAATGGATACTAGATCTAAAAGATAGGATAAACATACTAAAATCTGTTTACCTAAGGAAGCTAAACAAGAAGGAGGACCCTGGGTAAGATGACTAATCCTCACTTAGAAAGACAAATGGGATGGACATTGGAAGTAGGAGAAAACAAGAAACAGGACAGGAGCATACCACAGAGGGCCTCTGAAAGACACTACCTAGCGGTGTATCAAAGCAGATGCTGAGACTCATAACCAAATCTTGGGCAGAGTGCAGGAAATCATATGAAAGAAGAGAGAGTTAGTAAGACCTGGAGAGGACAGGAGCTCCACAAGAACCAAATATATCTGGGTACAGGGGTCTTTTCTGAGACTGAATCTCCAGTTACAGACCATACATAGATATAACCTAGAACCCCTGCACAGATGTAGCCCATGGCAGTTCAGTATCCAAGTGGGTACCCTAGTAAGGCTGGCTCTTTGACCTCACCTCTGCCCCCCGAAGGATGAGCAGTCTTGCTAGGCCACAGAGGAGGACATTGCAGACAGTCCTGATGAGACCTGATAAACTAGGGTAAGATGGAATGGGAGGAGGACCTCCCCTATCAGAGGGCCAGGGAGTAGATGAGGGAGAGAGGGTGGGGTTGGGAGGGAATGAGGTAGGGGCTACAGCTGGGATACAAAATAAATATACTGTAATTAATATAAAAAATAAAAATTTAATTAAAAATGATTTGTTGGGTATAATAGTCTGGGTTGGCTTCTGTGGTCTTTTAGAATCTGTAGTACACCCACCCAAGCCCTTCTGTCTTTAGATTCTCCATTGAGAAGTTAGATATAATTCAAACAGTTTGTCTTTATATGTTACCTCATCTTTTTCTTTTGAATTCTTTAGTATTTCTTTTTGTTCTGTATGTTTAGTGTTTTGATTATATTGTAGCAATCTATTTGGTGTTCTTAATTCTTGTCTCTTTATAGATATCTCCTTCTTTAGGTTAGAAAATTTTTCTTATATGATTTTGTTGAGAATACTTTCTGTGTTTTAAGTATTCCTTCCTTTGTTTATTAATATTCTTAGGTTTGCTCTATTTGTAGTGTCTCAGATTTCCCGTATGCTTTGGTCAGGGATTTTTCAGATTTAACATTTTCTTTATGTATCTATTTCTTCTATTGTATCTTGACTGAGATTTTTGTCCTCCACTTTTTTTTTTATTCTGTTGGTGAAACTTGGCTCTGTAGATCCTGTTGCATTGCTAAATTTTTCATTTCCAAAAATTCTCTCAGTTAGTGTTTTCTTATTGCTTCTATTTCCATGATCAGGTCTTGGACAGTTATATTTGTTTCCTTCAATTGTTTGTTTTGGCTTTCTTAAAGGAACTTATTCATCTCCTCTAATTGTACTTTGTATTTGCCTGAATTTCTTTCAAGTATTTGCTCTTTTCCTCCCATTGCTTGTTTGTGCTTTCCTGGATTTCTTTATGAGATCTGTTCATTTCCTCTTTAAGTACCTCTATCATCTTTATATAGTTGATTTTAAGGTCTTTTTTTTTTTGTCCTCTATGTATGTTAGACTGTTCAGGACTTGCTGTAGTAGAATAGCTGGGCTATGGTGATAACAATTTCAGCTAGCTATAAATGATTGTGTTCTTCTGCTGCTGTCTATGCCTCTTGGTTTGGGGTGATTATAGGTCTAGGTGCAGATTTTATGGATTCTCTTATCTGGGTGAGAAGTGTCTGTTTCTTTTCTGGATTTTCAGATAGTGTTTTGACTTAGTGATGCATATTTTACTGGTCTAGTAGTCTGGTGTGTTCATGGCGGAATGCTTGCAGATGTTAGAAGCTGGGGGTGAGGAGGTCAGAGGAGACGGTATTAAGGATCCACAGGAGGTGTGAACAAAGGGGAGGGGAATTGGCAGCTGGTGTCCTATTGCAGCTCTAGAGGCAACCCTGACAATTGAATCTGGAGTAATAGAGAGAGTAGGGAAGGTTTGTGGGCAGCCTACCTAGTCTTCTGACAGGCATGGCCTGAGGTAGAGCAGAGGGTGTCTGCCAGTGTTGAAGGCTGGGACACAGTGATGATGAGGGAAGGGAAGGACGTCTGGGGATGGTCTGTGGGATTCACAGGAGGATTGCATAGTGGGGAGGGGAAGCTGCTATTTGTGTTCCGTTCCAGCTCTATGAGCAACCCTAAGAGTTGTGTCTGGGGTGATGGTGAGAGTTGGGGAGCTGATTTTCTGGTAGGTATGGCTTATGGGTGATCAGGGCCCCCAGTCGTATTTTAATGGTTCAAATGCTTCTGAACATCTGTAGGTCTGGATAGAGCTCAAGGTGAAGAGTCATTTACAGAGAAGAGGAACTTCATGAGCACTGAAAGTAATCTGGAACCTAACTCTCTTTATCTTTTCCTATCCTAGGTCTTCCTTTTAGTCCAGACTGCTGGGACTTTGAGGCCCCAAAACTGTCAAGGATTCAAGATTTACCTAAATTGAAGGGAGCCATTTTATATGTTGTCTATTCCCAGATGACTGACTGACAAACACTTCACAGAGAAAACAATAAAAAAGGTTCTTCGTTTTACTGACCTATAGGTTTGATGATTTATTGTCATTGTATAGCTTGTCCTTGCCGTTTGGAAATATCGTGCTAAGAACTTTACCAGGAAGAGTGTGCCATGAATTGTTTTATCTGGTTATGGAATTCTAATGAGAAAATAACTCTGCAGAGAAGAGAAACTGCACACTGAGTGTATGATTAAAAGATTCAAAAATTTTATCAAACCGAAATTGCCACCACAGAGCCAAATGAGCTCATTGTAGGGTGCACGCATGTATATATGTGTGTGTAACATCAAATGCATAGAGAGCTCAAAGTTCACACCTTCTATATGTACTTCAAAATCATGAGTGATTTTTACTTCATTATATTTTTTCTTGTGATTTTTTCAATAGTTTTCAAACAAACTATCTACTCATTTCGCCTAAAAAGAATTACAGTAAATTATACAGTTCTACTAAGTTATAGGGTTTGAAATTGAGTGGATGGTCAGCTCTGTACGAAGCAATTACCAAATCTGTATGCTCTATAGTTGCAGCTAACAGGACTGATTATTTGGAGAAACTCTAGTCTAGACCAGTAAAATTCATTCATTTGATCAGTAGACATGGCAGATAATAAATCCACAAGAAATCAGTTATGCTAATAGAAGGTGAAATTCACAGTAGAACAGCATAGAAGGTCACTGGTTATTAGCTAAAAGCTATATCAGCGACTTGACTTAGTCAACACTTGTTTGCCTGATTCTGTACAGACTCCCTCATAATTTATAAACTGTGGTTCCTCACCCAACTTCTATCCTTCTGCATGGGCCTCATTTAACATCTCCTAATCATTCTGAAAGATTAATAATTCATTCTATGTAACAGTGGCTGATGCTTTTGTTGCTGGTCTCTGTAACCTCCCTCTGGTTTCCTTTTTTTGTTTACTATTTTTTGTTTATTAGTTATTTATGAAGTTTACATCATGTACCCCAATCCCACTTACACCTCTCTCACCTCATGCCTGCCTTCACCCTTGCAATCTACCCCCACCAAAACAGAGAAAAAAAAATCTCGTTGTGGAAGCTATAGTGTGTCACAGTGTGCTCTACAGTATAACCTCTTGTCTACACCTCTTTGCTTGCAAATGTTCATTGCAATGACCCATTGGTCATGTAGGAGAAGCCTCTGGCTTCTGCTAGTCTATCAATACTGAATCCTCACAGGGACTCCTCTGCCCTGTGTCATGGAGATCATATAGTTTTGGATCTGTAGGACCGGCTGCTTCATGCACTCGAGCAGTTAGCTCATCAATGGAGTAGATATTGGTGTGGGCCAATTCAAAGCCACAGATCTGGGCCTGAGCTGGTCTGCCTGCCAGCTCTCCAACTCTTACGCCCTCAGAACTGGCTCACTGCTCCCCCTAACCCCCCTCTCCCGAACAAACAGGGCCAGCTCTACCCTGGTTCAGGGTCTGCTGTCCTGAGTATTGCAGCCAGTGAGGGGTATGGCTAGTTCTCCTACTCTCATGACCCCAGAGCCGGTACTAGCCTGCCATAAATAGCAAGGGATGAAGGAATGGAGGAGGGCATTTCTCTCTCTTCTACACCACTGCCCAGCAGACAAGAGTCAGGGCCAGTGCTCCGACACTCTCTCCCTTGGAGCCCACTCACCTACAACCTCCACCAACGGGGTCAGCTCTACTGTGGTCTCCTAAGTACTGCAGCTGATGAGGAGCAGGACCAGCTCTCCTGCTTACACAACCCCTGGGCCAGGTCTCCCACCTACCACATGTGGTGAAGGGTGAGAGGGCAGGAGGGTATCTCCACACCACTGCACTGGAAACAAGTGTTAGGGCCAGCTCCCCAAGGCTGGTAACCTTGGTCTGGCTCATCAGCAATGCCTGAAATGTGCAGGGCCCTCTATCCCGAGTACTGCGGCTGGCTAGGGGTGGGGTCAGCTCTACTGCTTTCATGCCCCCAAGGCATTCTCTCAGAGGATGCTAGTTCTACACAACCCTCAGACATCAACATGTCCCTGGTGGTAGCCCAGATAAGGGACACCTGCGTGGTAGTAACAGATCACTGCTGCAGCTTGACCAAGGATTAGACGGTGGCCCCTGGTGGTAGCACAGTCCAGAACCCCATCATGGTCCCAGGTGGCATCACTGGCTACTCACTTCAGGTTGTTCTTCACTACTCTTTAGTCTCTAGTTCCACGTCCTTCTGGTTTTTGTGAGGTTTTTTTCTCTTCCATTTCTCCATTACTTACTTGCTCTTTTTAGTGGTGCCTGGTGCCTCTGAGCACCTGGGGCCTTCTCAGAAGTGGTCTCAGGACTGCTATGCTCTGCTGATGCATTATGGCAATGGGCAGGGGTCATCACTCTGTGGTCTGACAAGGCTGCTCCCCCCTCAGGGAGAGATGGTCAAAGAGCCAGCCACTGAGTGTGTGTCAGAGACAGTCCCTGTTCCTTATTAGGGAACCCACTTGGAGACTGAGCTGCCATGGGCTATATCTGAGCAGGGGTTCTAGGTTATCTTCATGCATGTTCCTTGGTTGGAGTATCAGTCTCAGAAAAAAAAAAACCTATGTCCAGATATTTTGGTTCTGTTGCTCTCCTTGTGGAGCTCCTGTTCTCTCCAGGTCTTTCTATCTCCCCCTTCTTTCATAAGATTCCCTGTGCTCTGTCCAGAGTTTGGTTATGAGTCTCAGCATCTGCTTTGATACCCTGCTAGGTAGAGTCTTTCAGAGGCCCTCTGGTAGCTCCTTGTTTCTTATATTGAAAGAATTTAAACTATTCTTGCCAACATAAATAGAGAAATGCCTCTCAAGGGAAGCCAGTAAAAGAAATCAAGAAACTTATTTTAATTTTAGCCTCAAAAGATATCAATCATATCAGAGTATAATATAGATGTCAGAATTAATGCCTCCTTGCTTTCTTTTATTTATCGATTAGGCAATAGGATCTGAAGTCTATTTTTCATTTGTTACGTTCCTAAATCTCTCATTTTAAATGTTAAATTTCTAGAAATTTTAGGAGTAACTAACCAGATAGTAAAAGATCATATTTGTTCTACATGTGATAGAATTTCTAAGATAAATTAATTTTGAAAATATTTTAGTTTAATAAGAGGTGCTATGATTGCTAGTCGTTTTAAGTTTTGGATATGGATGTCAATTCCAAGATGTTATAACAATTAAAACATTATAAGATGTAATGAGGAAAGTTGTTCATTTATTTCAAATAGGAGAAAAAAATTCCTCAGGTGGTTTTCATTCTTTTATGTCATTTAGAGTGTTCAGATGTAAACAGCGTAGGTCTTGGAAGAGGAGGTGGAAGAAGGAGAATGGAGAAGAAAAGAAAAGAAAAGTAAACATTTTAAAATTTGGGTGGAACACCAAGGATGAAAAGCATGAAATATATGTGCTTCAATCCAGACTGTCACAAATCTGAAAAGTAAGGCTGAGATCTCATTAAGAATTTGCCCAAGATGTAATATCATATAACACTTTCAGGCAACATGCAACTAACATAATTTTAGCCATACAACTATAAAAAAACACCCTGGATTCCCTGCTTCTCCAATATTGAGAGATCTGACCTGATAAAGGTATTTTTCTTTATAGACTTAGGACATAGCGTCTCCATTGACCGAAGTTCTCAGGCATAGCCCAAGTGAGAGTCCCTTCTTAGGTAGGCATCACATCGATTAAAAAAAATAAAAAATTAAAAAAACATCTCTGAAGACAGAAACCCTCCAATCCAACCTCCATAGGCTGTTGTCAGAGAAACCATTTGTTCATTTTTCCCCTGTGCAAAGCAGCCACTGTTTGAATATCAGAGAATGAAACAGGCAGAAGTTTATTTCATTGAGGAATTGGTGTTCTAGAAGATATGCATGTTCTAGAAGATATGCATGTTCTAGAAGATAAGCGGAATATAGTTTCATAGCATATTAAATAATGAGAAACAATAAATAGAAAAAAATAGTACCCAAAGTACACAGGAAGAAGGAGTGCTAAAATTCAGTTAGAGTGGGAGGAAAGAAATTGACAGTGGGCACCATAGTGTGTACCACAGATTCTATTTCAAGCCCAAGACTTATGTTCCCCCAGCTGTGGGAATGCTGATAGCTGACAGATTTCTGTTGCATTACTCTCCTGGAATTACCTTCAGACTTGACTGAGGTCATATTGCAGAACAGCCTACATTCTGGCTGGTGAAAGAGACGTTGTAAAGGCCAAGTACCTTTGTTTCTGGTCAGCCAAACACTAAAACTCCATGCCTTCATTTGGACCCCCCAGAAAATAGACTGAGACTTCAGTGTGATTTGTGATTGCATCACAGCTTCTTTCTTTCCCCTGTTCGGGAACGAGGGTCACAGCTTATATACCAGTGTAAGAATCTCAGGCTTATCATTTCTAGCCTTTCATACAGCATTTTGTTTGTCAAAGGTATTATGTTTTGAAGTGTGTGTGTGTGTGTGTGTGTGTGTGTGTGCCTGTACACATGCACACAGGAGCTGGCTTTCCTTCTATCACATGGGTCCCAGGGACCTAACTCAGTGTGTCAGGGTTGGAGGCAAAGACATTTAACTTACACGACATCTGACTGGCTCCAAAGATTCTATATTTAATGCAAAGATGGAATTCAGAATATGCTGTTTCATATTTATTTATATATTATTTTGCCTAGAAAATCATATTGTGAGTTTCACTAGGCAAAATCAACCTACCGGTCAAGGTAATTTCTGTAATTGTTCTATTTTATTATTATGTTTGCTTTGTTTCATGTGGATGAGTGTTTTGCCTGAATGTACTACACATGCACACATGGTATCTGCTCACGGAGGCCAGAAGAGAGAATCGGATCTCCTGGAACAAGACATTGTGAACAGTCATGTGGGTCCTAGGAAATGAACCCATATCCTCTTCCAGAGTTAAGTGGTGAAGAGCCAACACTCCTAATACTAAGCCATCTCTCCATTGTTTAGTTTTAAATTGATAGAATTTGTAAATTTAAATGTATAGGGCAGAATAGAATCATTTCTTTTTCTTTATCCAAACCATACACTCTAGCAACATAACTGTCTTTGTTTTTCAAGCACAATGTTAATAAGGGCCTTTAAAATGGTATGGGTGGGTAACAGAAGTGTGAAGAGCAAATACAAAATGATATGGGTTGTGTACACCATGATGCATTCATGCCCATCTTGAACAAAGCCAATCAGTAGCAGGCAACTTGTTACCACGCTGTGGCAGAGACCTGGTGCTGGTAGATATCGAATTTTTCTGAACAGACTGAAAATTTTAATTTATTTGAGTGTAAAATCTTTGTATTTTGGAATATTGGAAATTAACTCAAAAAGTTTAAAAAAATATTCTGGACTTCAAATGAACCATTCTTGTGGTTCACAGCTCTTGGGGAAGAGGCTGATTTGGACTTGGTCTTCTGATCAGAGATTTTTTTCTCTTTTTTTCACTTTTATTTTATATTAATCACAGGTTATGTACTTTGTATCCCAGCCATAGCCCCCTCCCGCATTCCCTCCCTATCCCCTCCTTCCCTCCCTCATCTCCTCCCTGCCCCTTTCCAGGTCCACTGATAGGGGAGGACCTCCTCCCCCTCCATCTAACTCTGGCTTAATCAGGTCTCTTCAGGAATGGCTGCAATGTCCTCTTCTGTGGCCTAGCAAGGCTGCTCCTCCCTTGGGGGGGGGCGGGAATGTTGAAGTGCCAGCCATTGAGTTCATGTCACAGATTTTAAGTTCAGTTACAAACTGGAACTGGAACAGGCTTGTTTTCATATAACACTGTCCTCTCTTGAGAAATGGGAGAATATGTGTTTCTTTTAGACATCCAATGACTTTGAAGATAAGAATTTTAGTATTTTAGTGATTTCTGGAGGAGCACCACTGCAAAGATTTATACATGAGAGAGAAACCTGCATTTCTTGTCAAAACAGATGACAATAGATGCTACAGGTTTTATTCTCCGATCCTGTTTTACATGCTTCAGATTGCAGTATTCTAGGGGCAGGTAGTCAAATGAGTAGAAAAATCAGTCTTAGTGGGAGAGTTTTCCATTAAGTTGGCAACAAAGGACTTCTTATTAAAACTCCTTGATTTAGATTTGAATCAATAAATCTAATCAGGCTTTCTACCAGCATTGTCTAAAGCATGATGATATAAATTGCAAAGAGTAAGGCTCAGTCTGCTGTGCCCCGAGATTGGTTATCAGAGCTGGAAGATTAAAGTTGCATTTACACACAACAGGATTAAATGTTACCTATTGTACAGCAAGAGGTTTTGCATGGTGGTGTGACTCACACTATATAGACAACCAAACTACTTGTGAAATCTCTTTTCAGGACAGAAACTCTGAATATTAGCAGTCAAAGGAAGTTAGTGCATTTTACTAGAGCTGTTTACAGAAGCACTTTTATCTGCATTATCTCATTTAATGGAGCTGTCACGTGACATGGAGCTAGTAAAATTATTTCCAAAACCAATTCTACACTGGGTCTAGTGGAACAGGAGACCCATTAATAAGATCATTTATCTAAGAACTTAGTGAAGTTCTTAGAAAATCAATTACTGATCAAAAGGTTAAAAATACAACTGACACTTTTAGAAAAAGTATAACAGAATATTTTTACAATATTTAGGTATAGAGTATTTTGGGAAGAAATCAGACTTAGAAATAATAAAAAAGGGAGATGGATAGTTTTGGTTTTTTAATAATTAAAATTTTATAAATAAAATTTGTGAATAAAAGCGCATTAAACAAAAAACAACCATAAAATGTTGTTTGTATATAAGTATCTATCTATCAATCATTTGTCTGTATGTCTTTCATATATCTAAGAGTGTTGAAAAATAACATAAAGAGCTGATTGCCATCAAAAAAGAATCTAAAATTCTCAGATAAAGGGAAAGAAGTGATAATTCACTGAATAAGAATAAGAGCGGCTAACACTGGAAAGGCTTAATATCAATAGTGATCATGCAAATGTAAGTGGCAATAAAGAAAATTTTGTTTTATTTATTAAATAAGTAAATATTTTGAAAACTTAGTTATATTGAGTATTATATAATAATTAGATTATATTCATAATATGATGCTTCAGAAAATAAAAATTATATTCATATTTTACATAGAAGCTTACCAGTGCTTTTAAAAATAAAAAAGTACATATTCCACTTGGTTTATAATTGTGATTTTAGAAATCTGTCATAGAGAGCATAATATCTTCATACATGGGTATGGTACAGTTTGTAATATCAAAACACTAAAACAATTCACATATATATTAGTAGTAAATTGTCTAGGTATACTGTGACTCAGTCATACAGAGTAGAAGCATCCACAGGCACCAACATGATAAATCCAGCGAATGAAACCTGTAAGAACAAACATCAAGGTTTGGGGAAATGATGAAGTGCACATTTGTATCCTATGTAGTTAATAAACCTTAAAGGCACAGGAAAGCAGACTAGGGAAATAATTCAGCTGTCAAAGTGCTGAATTGACGTAGCCTGATCCTGCTCGTGAGATGAAGACAGGAGCTTACTCCTTGCTAGTCTTGCCAGTTCCAATGGGAGTCTGTCTCAAAAAATAAGGTGGAGAATAGAGTCATCCCAAATTGCCCTCTGACTCCTGCAAGCACATCCACACACACGTACCCCCATACACATGAATACACACAGCAACACAACAACACAACTCAACTTTCTCTCTCTCTCACACACACATACACACCACACACACACACACACTAAACTAAGAAGTATCAGAAAGAAACATAGTACTACTCGTAAACTTTGGACAATAGAATTAGGGAGGAGTCTTTTTTGTCTTATGTTTTATTATACTTAATATCATTTTCATCAATAAATACTATGTTTTTTAAATTATGCGTTCCCATTGAAAAATGTTCTTTTATTGCAGTAACTCTTAGCATGCAACTTATGACTAAAGAGCTAGGCTTACTTAAACTAAACAAAAATCAAATATTTAACAGTTTAAGAGCCTAATGTATGCCTCATTTATTGAGTAGACACCTAATCTGATATAATTTTGTGTAGTGAAGGATGTAGACAATAAAGGGACATCTTAATGTGAGCATCATTTTACCCTCTGGCCCAGGACGTAAGCAATGCCCAGTGACTAGTTTGACTCTATCAGGAATGATGAAAGGGTCCCTCTAAAATACAAAAGCTTCTCACAGCATTGTTCATTGTTCTGTGTATTCCTCTACTATGAATCATCAAATCGTCTAATACACAGTAGAGTTCAGGTGAGCTTACACTTGCACCAGCATTGGAGTGGTTGATAAAATGCACCCATCACTGTCATATTTGCTGTCTTGGTTTCTCGGCAAAGCTCTGGGAGACTGGTGTTATTTTATATTCACCTTACAGTAAAACATTTTTTTTCTATTTTATGTGAGGCTACATAAAGTTAGTAATTAACAGAAAATAACAGAATATTATTGTAACACAATACATTATAACAGTAAGTAACAGAATATATTATTTCAAGGAAGTAATAAAGTCATAGCTCTGAAGTAACAATTAACAAAATGTGTATTCCATGATTATATACTGAACTAAACTACGTAACTAAGGAAATATCTTGCCTGTTGTTGCCATATTTTATGGGCAAATCCAAGATTTTCTTTTCCTGGATTACCTCCACAGCATGCTGTGGGAGAAAGTCACAACAAATCCTAGCTATAAAGCCAGTTATTTCTCTGTTCGACAAACTTATTGCAGCATGGAATTTACTGTTGTACTCTGCCACTAAAGGAGTCCTCACCCAAGAACATGTGCAGCTATGATAAATTCGTGAGTGTGTCTGCTAGAGAAGCTGAAACAAATGTGCAGTGGGAGGGATATCAAAGTTGAAATAATTACCATTTCAACAAATGGGTAGCTTTTCCAGATATGAGTAGCATTTTTAACATTCTGGACATTCATTATATCAAAATAGCAAATCAGACATATATTCATATGTGAAACGCATGCAAGTCATTAAAGCAAATAGTGAGAAGTGTTCTTAACTGCTTTAAATGACTTTATGATCTAGGAGCTAGGCATGGAACTCAGGTAGGGAGTGCTTGCCTAACATGCATAAAGCCCCAGGTTCAATCCTCAGCACCACCTAAAACACCCTGTGAAGGTACATATCTGTAATCCTAGCACTCTGAAGATGGAGTCAGGAGAATCTGAAGTTAAAAGTCATTCTTACAACATACAGAATTGGGGGCAATCCTGGAATACATGCGACCCTGACTAAAATAAAATGAAAGAAAACAACTACACCATTAGCATATAGCAACAAATGTTATGGCATACACTTGAATTACCTGTGGATCTGACCATGTTTAATCCTTGCTTCCCCACTGTCCTGCCAGTATAGAGTCATTGCTGTTGTTGCTTTGATGAAGCTGAGAGATGAGGACAGCAAGAGATAAGCTTTTTTATTTATTTTATTTATTTTTATTTTTTGCTACTACTATGGGAAATGTTGACATGGGGAGTCAGTAAAGGCTGTAGAAACAGCCAGACCTGACCCAGGTGGGCATAGCTACAGTAGATGGGTGGAGAGTGGGTCTGAGATGGAGATTCAGTGTTTGTTACTGGTAGACTTGAAGTAGTAATCAAGTAAGGGCTTCACTAAAATGTGGAACTACAAATGGCTTTAAACAACAGCCCACTGCATGCTCATTTTTTTTCTGTGTACAAAAAAGTCTATGTCTAGGATATCTAGGAAGATTTATCTACTAGATGATTTTTATATCGTTTATTAAAATGTTTGTCATAATCTATATGATCCAGATTTCCTAGGCAGACAAGTAAATTGCAAACTGTGAAACTGTGAAACTGTGTGCATATTATTTTGTATTATAGAAATGGGCCCAAACAAAACTTTAAATAACATATTTTATATTTATTTCCTGTTGCTTCATTGTTTTATCTTGAACACCCTGATAACTGGGATAACTTGTGCCTTTAAACTTTTCAAAGGGAGCTTTTTAAAAAATGAAATAGATGAGACATAGATTATAGGATAATCATACTAAAATCTGTACACCCGAGGAAGCTAATAAAGAAGGAGGACCCTGGGTAAGATGTTCAATCTTCATTCAGAAAGGCAAACTGTACGGACATTGGAAAAGGGAAAAAACAAGGAACAGGACAGGAGCCTACCACAGAGGACCTGTGGACCTCTGAAAGACTCTACCCAGCAGGATATCAAAACATATGCTAGACTCATAGACAAACTTTGGGCAGAGTGCAGGGAATCTTATGAAAGAAGAGGGAGATAGAAAGACCTGGAGGGAACAGGAGCTCCACAAGGAGAGGAACAGAACAAAAAAATCGGGGCCCAGGAGTCTTTTGTGAGACCGATGCTCCAACCAAGGACCATGCAGATAACCTAGAACCCCTGCACAGATGTAGCCCATGGCAGCTCAGTGTCCAAGAGGGTTACCTGTCTCTGATATGAACTCACGGGCTGGCTCTTTGATCACCTCCTCTTGAGGGGGGAGCAGCCTTACCATTCCATAGAGGAAAATAATGAAGCCAGTCCTGATGAGACCTGATAGGCGAAGGTCAGATGGAAGTGGAGGAGGACCTTCCCTTTCATTGGACTGGGGGGGAGGGAGGGTAAGATTGGAAGGGAATGGGGGAGGGGGCTACAGCTGGAATACAAAGTGAATAAACAGTAAATAATAAAAATACAATAAAAATTAAAAAAATGAACTCAGTGGCTGGCTCCTTGCTCACCTCCCTGTGTGTGTGTGTGGGGGGGGGGGTACAGCCTTGCCACTCTACAGAGGAAGATGATGCAGACTGCATTGATGAGACCTGATATGCTAGGGTCACATAGAAGGGGAGGAGGTCCTCCCCATTAAGGGAATAGGGAAAGGGCATAGGCGGAGAAGAGGGAGGCTGGGTTGACCTGGGAGGAGACAAGGGAAGGGGGCTACTGCAGGAATCAAAGTAAATAAATTGTAATAAATATATAAATAAAATTAAATTTAAAAAATGGCCTTTAGTTGGTGTTTTAAAATAGCTTTTAAATTCTAGTGTTCCTGTTTAAAGCTTTAAGAAAATAGAAAACACTTCTGTAGATTGCTGAGAAACAATAAATTATGTAGATAGAAAATAACTATAATGAATTAATAGGTGATGACTGTTCAGTACCAGATATGAAGACTGAATGTTTTAATCCTGTGCTCCTGGTGAAATGCTGCTTTACAGAAATGACTCCTCAGCATGCAAACTCATACTCCATCGTGATACAGTCTACTGGTTCAAAAAAAAATTAGTTGTTATGTGCTGCACTATTGAAATGGAAGTAAATTACCAAACACAAACTACCAAGGAAATAATGCTGCAAAGGAATGTTTGGTGGCTTTGTTGGTGAGCCTGTGTGTTGTTCAGTGTTTGGCTGCAATTACAGGCATTCTCTAAAAGGGACTTCATTTCTGCTTTGCTCACTCCTGGAATAATGAATATGAAGGATAGCAATAATGAATATGAAGGATAGGGGAATAATTAATATTTGAGTCTTGTTTCTAAAAACAGGAATATATGTCATTTACTATGCATACTTGGTCATTGTTATTTGAATTCCTGGCATCCTGAAAGAGCTTTTTGTAGCCATATGAAAAGAAGAGTGATGAGGAAGAATTCTTGACCTAGGTGGCCATATGTTAGACTGAAGCAATCATTAGTTTGCTAATTACACTTCTCTTGCTGTCCACCTTCCTATATCTGACAAATTCCATGTGTGAATCACCCATGTGAGAAAAGACTAACATACTGTAGCCATAGTTTCCTCTTTATGTATGTCTCACAATTTGAGAAGACATAGTTAGACTTTCTATCGCTACCCACTACTGTTCTGAACTTGGAATATTTTGTTCAAAACAGAACTATCCCAGGATACAAAGTTAGTATGTGCTTTAAACTTTGGTTGTTCTCTCTTTCAAGCTGAATTTAAATGCCATTAATTTTTATTGAAAGAATAACAATTAAATATTTTGCAGATGTGTATTGTATATTTAAAATTCCTTAGACGGTTTCATTTAGGATTTTTACTGCATTAGTTTGATCTACTATGCATGACAAGTTGTAATGGCATATGCATTTTCCTCAAGATGTGCAACTTGATTTTATACTGTGGAAAAATCTAGAGCGTAAAATATTAGCATGAACAGTGTCAAGTGTCGATACAAATGCCTTTATTACTGTGACATTATTTAAGGATACCCATCATTAAACTATTTCAAATGATAGATTTTAGAGCTTGAAAAATAGCTGTATGATCAGCAAAGGCATAGCTTTGGAAAGAACAAAGTTCTAGAAAGCTCTAGAAAGATGACGTATGTAAAAACCACTGATATTTCCTTCTTATGAAAGATTACAGAGGATATAGATGTTAACATGAGTAAATGAAATCAGAATGCAGTATTTAAAGTTTGTTGTATTTAGCCCTGAATATTTTGGTTAGATTTGAGAATCATAGACTAAAAGTATTTATTTCCAAAGAAGTATAAAAACAATAATTTCTCAATAGGTACACATATTTTTAGCATGTAATGAAGATAACTTATGGGATAAGAAAAATTGTATTAGTTTTGGAAGTTTCTAATGCATTACTAAATTGAAATGTGAACCTCCTCTCCTTTCCCCATTTTTCCTATCAGATAGAATGTTCTGGGTGAATGAAAGTTATTTAAAAGAAAAGGTTTTATTTTGCATTGTCTTATTTTTAGAAGCTAAGCTGAATATGAAATTATTGGAGAAAATACAGGTAAGATAGAAGAAAACAATTTTCATCATATTCAAATTTCTTATTTTAAATTTAGGAATATAATCACAGATCACATATATAAGCTCTGTGTAAAAAAATAAACCTATGAAATAACTAATCTAGTGGTGTGCAAACCATGTGCAAAGGTCAGTAAAGAGACTAATCTGCATAAAGGTGCAGGGGTCTGGTGCTGCCGGAGGCTCTGTGAGGAAGGCCAATGGCAAGCAGGGACCCAGTGAAAGTATCATGGCCAGCATTTAGGTGAAGGGGTAAAGCTGGATAGGAAAGCTGGAGAGGGAAGCCAAAGGGCAGATCAGGAAGGGGGCCACCTGATGATTACTATGGCTAGAGCAGAGTTTGATGTGATCTGAAACTGTGGTTGTGGCTGAGATTCAAAATATCCAAAGTTTTGTGTGCTTTGCAATGAGATTAGATTTAAATCATTTGGGTTGGCAGGAATATTGAATTTTGTGCAGGAGAGTCACATGTCAAATTTGATTTTTTCTTTCTCTCCATCACCTGTTAAGGGAATGGATGGTAAGAAAATATCTTGAATATATATATATATATATATATATATATATATATATATATATTTGAGTTCTGGTTTGGGTTGATTTCTGGTGCCAGTTTCTGAGTTTCTGGGTTTAGGAGGTTGCAATGTGGAGGAGATAAACAAAGTGAGTGAAATGAAAAGGGCAATTTGAATATGTGGAGACCAGCAGAAGCAAAACAGGTCAGAATTTTAGTAGGCAGCTGTGTGCAGTGGACGGTATGTGGTGTGGAGCTAGCTTGAAATGCTATTGAATATTCAGTTTGCTAGACATGTTAATCACAACCGAACTTTTGGTCTTTGTTATAACTGATCTCAGACACACACATACACAGAGGAAGAGAGAGAGAATGAGAGAGAGAGAGAAACAGAGAGAGAGAGATGGAGAGAGAGAAAAACAGAGAGAGATTGAAATGCATGTGATACGACTCTTACCTTAGGCTATCTGGACTTAGGTCCCAACTCTACTTGTTAGGTCTGTCATCAAAAATGCTCCATGACATTGGCAGACTACTCATTGTCACTCAGTTCCTTCCACTGTGAAATAACAGTAGTTTTGGCTTTAAAGGGGAAACATGAGGACTGGATTTTTAAAAGTTTCACATTTTATTCTTGTTTGTTTGTTTGTTTGTTTTGAGAGAGGGTCTCTCTACATAGCCCTAGCTGTTATGTAGCTAACAGAGCTCTGCCTGCCTCTACCTCCCAAGTGCAGAGATTAAAGGTGTGCACCACAACCTTGGCCAAAATTTATTATTAAGTAAGGCATTTGGGATACACAAGTACTATTATTACAACTCTTCTCCTCCTCTTCCTTCTCCTCCTCCTCCTCCTCTTCCTTCTGTCTCATACAGGGATAGTGCCATGTCCATTGAGCTGAAATATGGTAGGTCAGTTTTGATCTATTGGATTTGGAAATATGATTAAAACATGTTCACCAACAGAGAAGGTTTGTCCTAGAAGGAGGCTATACAAATGGTAATTTCACTGATGACCAGAGGCAGATGTTGAAAGCTGTAGCATGCTGTGGTTGGACCTTAGTTCCCCCTGAGCGGGGAGCAGCCTTACCAGGCCACAGAGGAAGACAATGCAGCCACTCCTGATGAGACCTGATAGACTAGGATCAGAAGGAAGGAAAGGAAGACCTCCCCTATCAGTGGACTTGGGGAGGGGCATGCATGGAGAAGAGGAAGAAAGGAGGGATGGGGGGGGGAGGGAGAAGGGAGCTACAGGGGGAATATAAAGTGAATAAAGTGTAATTAATAAAAAAATTTAAAAAAAGAATGTTGGGCCTCTAAATGTCTCTAGGATATCTCTCCTGGTGACTCACCAATCTAAGAATACTTCCTGAACAATCTGAATGAAAGTTGTAACAATATTTTGCTATGCATGTTTCATCAATCATTTAAGACTCAGTTTAAACTCTTCTCCCTTTGTAAATCCTTCCTTGGTATTCCCAAACAAAAATAATCTTCCTTTCATGGTAAATATTGTAGTCACCATCATATTGAATATTCCAAAAAAGTTGGGAAGAAAGTGAACACTTATTAAGATGCTCTTTTAAAGAACAATTTAAAATATCTTGCAGATATTATTTTATTTAATTCAGGCCATGGCCTCCTCTTGACAGTTTTCACCAATTGTGATTCTTGTTTCTTTCATACTTTATATTTTACTTGAATATTAACCTTCTCAACTTTTATTCATATATATTCAGAGCTTATTGATTATTCAGAGTACAATGACCAATGAATAGGAAGATCAAATTTTCTCTTTCAGAACTTAGTGGAGTATGGTGCTTGTTAACTGATACAACAGTGCCAGAACAGCCATGTCTCCAGACTGTGTCTGCTCACCTGGTGGTCTTTGTACATGGTACTCTTCCTCAAGCTGAGTCATGCACAGTGCATTTGCATTGGCCTTAGGTGGGATGCAGTTGAATCTATTAGTGAACAGAAAAACTACCAAAAACAAGGCTTAGAATGTCATTTATCTATCCATCCGTCACCCTCTTGACGACTGAGCTTTTTGCAAGCAGGGCCTAGGAGATCCTGGTCCTGCCCTGTCTTCTGTGACACTTAACACTGGGCTTTATAAAAAGTGTCCCTAGAATGCTATCTATTTGATAACAGGGCCTGGGAACGAAAGCAAAGGGGGTTGGCTGTCCCGTCTGTACTCTTCATTTCTTAAGAAATTCCTATTCTTAACCATAAAATAAATGTTATTTTTTTAGAAGCCAGAGTAGGAAAAAATACGCATTTAAGAGAAGGTGGATAGAAAAATGAACTTCCTGGACAGTTGTAACTCGTTTGCCCCTCACACATTACAAATACAGCTGGGCAGCCCGAGAGGTTAAATGATTTGCCCAAGGTTACATAGATCGCTGGCTGTGAGCCTGCTGTAGCTCACAGGTCTCTGATTCCCAGTTCAGTGGTTTTTTTTTCATTACACTCTGCCCAAAAGAATGCCAGATAACGATTTCTTTTAAAGGAAAGGAAATCCGTGTAGGAATTTGCAGATTGTGTCTAAATAAATATAGTTTACATTTCTGAAATTAACATAAATATATCTTTCTTCACCAAAGCTCTCTTAACTCCTGCTGTCTCCTAAAACCTGGTGAATTACGTGTCTGTGTATTTAGTTATGAATACATATTTCTGAGCCTTTATATTCCTGATCAAAGTTTACCCTTACACATAATGCTGAACTGATTTAGAACATTTGCCTTTGTTGAAACAAAAGCAACTCATTTTATTCCCATCAATAACACGTAATTGTATGTACAGTGAGTCTCACTCATCCAGGCTAATGAATATTCAACCAGCAGTGAAAGAAGGGCGCCCCTGGAATGATTACCCCAGGCCCTTTCTGATTTAGCAACACACCCAAGAGTCGGGCAGGGACAAAGCAGCTTTCCCCACTCAGCTTGATAGTGGGGCCCATGGCTCCGCCCACACTGACTCAGGGGCCTGCCTGTCTGATTTGGGGGCTCTGGCAAAAAGCCTGAGCCCATTGATTACAGATCGCTGTTAATAAAGAGCATTTGTAATGCAGCAGCGGAGAGGCAGTCTCCGCACGCCGGTTCATGATGGCCCTTCAGGCTCCACAATTAAGTCGTCCAGCAGGCATGCCCCCTGTTGCAGCTGCTCTGTCAATCTCATTTTGGAGCACAAATGATCTTAGACCCGGTGTTTGACATGGGGTTTTAACACCAAAGAAGGCAATTCTGCAACTTCAAATGAGCCTAATTGGCTGAGCGCTCGGGCGTTCACTCAAGCTGCTTCAGTCCATCAGAACAAGATTTCCAGCTAATTGAACTGCTCAGAAGGAAAAGGACCAGGAAAAATCTGTAGGTCCAGACCATTGGAGAGGGTGGCATATATGTATATTTTCCCCATGATATCAAACTTAAAAATACATTTCTTCTCCTTAATCAACTGCCTGACAACACAAGAAAGATAGTTATGGCTGCAGATGCTCTGCAGTTAAGGTCTACAATTGAGTTGCAGCCCTTTGGAGTGGAAATGTACATGTGTTGTTGATAAAGGACCTTTCAAATGCGTGGTCTGTAGAGCATTTTCCTGCATTACTCTCACGGCTGATGGAAATGAAAGCATACGAATCTTGGCTGTGAGGGGGGACTAGGGTAGCAAATAGAGGTGTTTTAAATGGAGTCTGTGTGTTCCTGTTCATTTCTGGCATTTTCAATGTTCCTGTGAAAAGGCTATCACGTGAGAAAGATGTGATGTCTATATCTGCCCTGTATCTTTGTCAAATCCATCTCTATACCGCTGTCCTATCTGATCTGCATAGTTGATGTGTCCATATCTGTATACCTGAATATACTGATATTCCGGGCTGACACACACATTTCTGTGTAGCTACTTTTTCAATGACCCAGACTGAGTAATAAATTATGAACAAAACCAATTTGGACAGCTTTTTAAAAATTTGTTATGGCAAATCATAGTTTGACTATTTGTGAAACATTGTTGTAGTCATGTCTTAGGAAGTTGGAACCAAATGAACTGAGCTCCTGTGAAATTTTCTAAACTGAAGCATTACTTAAAAATATTACTTAGTAACTTGGGGGTGCTAAGTTCACCTC
The DNA here is from genome assembly GCA_028658305.1 of Pachyuromys duprasi. Classification (NCBI taxonomy): domain Eukaryota; kingdom Metazoa; phylum Chordata; class Mammalia; order Rodentia; family Muridae; genus Pachyuromys; species Pachyuromys duprasi. The sequence continues at coordinate 36,677,127 of CM053767.1, forward strand.
ACATTTGTCTAATGTACCAAAATCTGGGTTTACATGACATAATGTTCAAACTAATTGGGGGAGTTATGAAATACACACATTTAGGGTTGGCTCAAGTTTATGTAGACAGTTTGTTTCAGATATTGAAATGGAGAGTATAGAAAACATTTCTCTCTGACTCTCTGCACCTTATTCTGTGCAGGCATTGGCTGAAATATGCTCGGTGTCAGCTGATTTTCCGCCCAGGCGCACATGTTCTTCATTTCATGGTGCTCAAACATAGGCTCTCTGGGAGAGTAGCTATGCTCAAACATATTAAATCATTAGAGTTGTTAAACTGAGGCCTGCATCTACTTTATTTTGTGACTGTGGGCAAACGGTTCAGGTTTCCAAAGCCTCAACTTTCTCACCTTAAAAAACAAAGCAAAGCAAAGCAAACAAACAAAAACACACCAAAATTTGGCTCACCTGAGATGCCTAGCGACAAGAGAAGTGGACTTTCCCATTTAATTTCTTCACTCAGACACCTGCATGATTTTGCCCTTGCACTGAGGTAATAGTTTTGTTCAAAACCGGAAAGAGAAGAGATCTTCAATTCCTGAACATGTGAGTGTTCTCCATTGATGTTTTTGTCTGGATTCATATTTGTTCAAACATCTTTAGTCTTTGGCAGGGAGCTAGACTTAATACAAGGTCCCTTGGCTAAAATATTTGGTGTGCCTTTTTACAGTTAGTTGCAGATATTTTCAATAACTACCCTGCTTAACTTCAGAACACTTTCAGTATCCAGCCTCCAAATTTTAAGGGTCTTTGTCAGTTTTCGCTCCCTTTCTGCCCCCTCCAGTCCTAGGCAGATACTGTTATTCCCAAGTACTGTAGATTTGTTCATTCTGGACATTTCATGGAGATGACTCACAACTCATGTACTTTCCTCTGCTATGCCACTATTTAGGCTTTTCCCCTCCAATTCTCAAAAGCACAGACCAAAGATTTCTTCTCCTTTCTTTTGGAGATAGCTTTTTCCCCCCTCCTCTTCCCTAATCTGGATGGCCACCACTAATCTTCTCCATGGCTTTCTTACTTCTTCAATGTAGCTCAATTCCAATGTTCTTCTTTCCTGATTGCCATGCCACCCTTTTCAGTTGATTCCCCTGTATGGTTGAGGCTTCTTATTGACCATATTTGCCCCACCTCTTATACCAAAGCTTCGTGTGGCTCCTAGGAAGATTGGCTAACTTTCATTGGTCTTTTATTTTCCTTCTACTTTCTTCTTCCAGATATGTGCACAGATGTCTCCCCTTTAATACTCTTTGTCCTTAAGAACCTTGTCTTCATCCCTTTACTGTGATTGTGAAAGGCCTTCGAAGGCTGAGAAAGCAAATGGAATGGATGATGGAGAGAGATGCCCAGGCAATACAAAGGATTTACTGTTGTTCTTCCCATCACTCGCAAATCATTTCCTACACTTAGGACTGGAATTTTAAATTCTCTTTAAGAAAAAAAATGTTGAACTTTATTCCCTTTTACCTGTTGGTATTTTCGAATCCAAATTATTACAGAAGGTAAAAGTGCAAAAAATGAACTTTCAAGTTGTCACATTGATTAATAGATGCGGACAATTTAAAGAGGTTTGGAAAGCATTTAGGAAGGAAGAAAGCACTAATGCCGAAGATCTAGATGATGAGGAAACAAGCCAAGATCATGTGACATTCTGTGGTTCTCAGGGCTAATAGGTGAGAAGGTCTCAAGGGGAATCTAGTTCTCCTGACTCTCGATCCAGTCAGTCCTTACCCCGCATACCACCTCTGATGTTGCCCCTTGGCCTCAGCTGTGCCTCTCTATTCCCAGCAGCAGGGATGCTAGCCTCACTGTAAAGGCCTTAGGCTTGTAGCAACAAATCTCAGCTTCTAGGAATCCTCCAGAAGTGAACTCCTCTTGCATTGCAGTTAAAGCTTTTTTAAAATTTAAAATGAACTTTAAGCCGTGTTTCTTTTGTAGGAGTGTAGCATCTTTTGTAAAATTACTATTTTAAATTATTATTATTTTCGATTTATTCACTTTGTAACCCAGTTGTAACCCCCTCCCTCATCTTCTCCAGGTCCCACTCTCCTTTCCTCTTCCTCCCCTGTCCCTTTCCCCTGGTCCACTGATAGGGGAAGTCCTGCTCCCGTACAACTACTTTTAATGAATATCTGACCTCATTTTCAATGTTTTCATAGCCAAAGAGGAGGTAATAATATCTATACTCCATGCTGTAAAAATTAAATACTGTAATTCATGAGAGTACCTGATATAAAATCTGGCTCCCTATAAATGTCAGGCCCCATGCTTTATTTTCCTTTAAAATAAAGCTGTCATATGAAACATGACATTGATATAAAACATTTACATGATGTATTTAGAACGTTGGGGCTAATATTTGCTAAATATAGAAAATTTATGAATTCCTTTGAATAAACATTGACTTGTATTTTATAAGTCTTTAAGTAAAATTCACCTCTCAGAATCTGCTTCATATTGGCTATCAGAGGTGAATTTCAATGAAGTTTCTCGCTGAGTATGCTCAATTTTGTTTTCTCAAATCTTTGCACTGATTCATACCCTGAACTGCTACGCTTGGTATGTAATTTTTCATCAGTATGAATTGCTATGCTCTCCAATTGTCTCTATACGGTATTTTGTTCTTTCAAGAAGCTTACATGGAGGAATATTGTATTCTACTATAGTTAGTTTTCCTATTCTTATATAGGTTGTTATTGATGCCTTGTAATTCTTTCATAGTTATGTGTTTGTGTTTGTGTGTGTTTGTGTGTGTGTGCGCACAATGGAGGCCAGAGGTTGACTTGGGGTAACCTCCTCTATTGTTCTCCACGTTATTCTTTGAGACAAGGTGTCTCACTGAACTTGATCCTTGCCATTTAGGCTAAACTAGCCGGCCTGCAAGTCTTTAGGTTCTGCCTGACTTCATGCCTACAGTCCTGGAGCTGCAGGTATGAGAGGGCATGTCTGCCTTTTTAAAATATGGTTTCTGGTGGTCAGAACTCAGGTACTCATGCTTGTACAGAAAGTACTTTGGCCACTGAGCTATCTGTCAAGCTCATTGTGGTGTATTCTTAAATGAACAACATTGTTATCACTGGAGAGCAACAACAGTCTCAACAACTGTAGACACTAATTAGCCCTCACTTTTCAGAGAAGTGAGGCCCACATAGGGAGAGTATCTCTCACACAAAACTGCTAATTTATGGCCCAGTACTCTTGACCTGTAGCCTCCCTGTCTCCTCTCAATTGCATTCTATTAAACCAGATTCTGTCTTCACCAAAATCTTATTCTTCTGTACTTTGCCATTTAAAACTCCATTTTCAATAGAGATTTATATTATCAGCTTAGCACTTATATGATCAAGTTTTTATAAATTTAAAATAAAGTATTTATTGAAAGTCTAAATTTTATTTTAAATCATTTGTTTCTATTTCTCAATTTCTTGCTTTGAGAAATCTGAACCCTACAAAAAAGTTGAAAGAATACTGCAGAGAATAGCCATATAATCCTTTATTTGGATTAACAATTCTTTCCATGTTTGCTGTGATGTGTATATGTAGGAGAGAGACCTAGGGGTATGTGTGCAGTCATAAAAAAACAGACATAGAAAATAGTTTGATAGCTGCAGACATTGCAACACTGTTTCCATACTTTTGCATATATTTCCTAAGATGGAACGAGTAATCTTTATATGACCACAATACTATTTCTACTGTACATAGCTTTACAATGGTTACATTGAGACAAATAGATCTTGGGTGATTTCTGTCATTACAGAACGTGATGATGCTTGCTTGCACAAACTCAGGCAACAACATCACTAGGCAATATTCTATTCCTTACCACTCCTATGTTTAGTTTGTTCTTGACTGAAACATCATTATACATTGTATAACACATCTGAAACATTTTATAATGATATACTATTATCTAACCACCTGTCCCTCTCAAAGTTCTCTGGTTGTCACAAAATGCCCTTTCTAACTACGTATTATAATTTGCCAGCTGATCATTTTAGCTACGGTATTAAGTGGCACTCTTCATTCATTTCTTCTATTTACTATTTTGTCATCACTAAAAATAATGGATTTAAAAAAATTGTGCTATTAAAACTTCCAAATTTGGCTAGTAAAGTGTTTTCAGGACTTTCTCTAAAATTGTTGCCATGATTCTATCTCTCTTTGAAATGCATGAGAAATGATTATGGATTTTTTTCCGTGTAATTTATGGGCACTTTTCAGCAGGTTGAATTTTTTTTTAAATGTTTGAGAAAAACTATTTAGTTCCCTTTAATAGTCTGTTATCTGATCAGCCTCAGTTCTTGCTGAGCCCTTTATTTTGACATCTACGGATGAATTTCCTCTGATGTGCAACTTTCACACTTAAACTAAGATGAATTATGCCCACCTTGAATAGGAAACTTTGCTTTCAAAAAAAACTGTTATATATTTGGTTGTGAGTCTAGCCTTTAATGACTGAGCCATCTCTCTCTGATCAAACTAGATTATAAACCCTATTAGAGTAGGCATACATGTTTTGTATACTGATATAGGATATCTGTGAGCTTCATTAGAGGAATGAATGTCTGTGAAAGAATCTCCACACCTGAAGCAAGTAGGTAGTGACAACTTGAAAAAAAAAAAAGAATCTGGACTAGTATTTTTTTTTAATAATGACATGAGCAACCATATGCTTTTAGTAACAAAGTCAAACAAAACAGGATGATCTAAAATAAGATGTAAATATCTGCCCATTTCTCCCACCCACCCCCTGGAGATAATCACTGGAAAGAGTTTGATATGCTTTCTTTGTGATGATTCTCTTCAATGACGGATGCACCTACTAAAGTATATATTCCTCTAAAGATTGCCCCCACATCTTTCCAAATGAGGGCACCAACTTTGCCTTTTAATACAAACACGTTGCATTCTGTGTGCTCTTGTGTGTAGACAAGCATTTACTCTCCTTCACTTCATCCTCTTAGAGCCCATGCTGCAATGAATATTTTGTATGCAACATTTGAAAACAGTCTGCCAACAAATTCTAAAAACACTACACTGATTTTCAGTATTCTAGGTTCAATCCCACCTCCTTCTCCATAGCTTTAGCAGAATTGAATGTCTGACTTTTGGCTAATTTATAGAAACAATAGTTCTCTTTATTTACCATTTTCTGATTAGTAGTAAAACTGGGTGCTGTAAATGTGTTTGGTCAGTATGCATATTTATTTTGTAAATTGTTCAGTAAATCCCCTTCCCATTTTTTCCTTATGTGTTATTTTCTTTGTCTCAGCCTTCACATATTAGCTAGTGCTTCTCAGAGATGTTTTTCAAAGTTGTTTTTTTTTCAGTTTTCATATATCTGTTTACAGAACCTTTCATTACACTGTATCTAAAACATGCATATTACCAAGTCTATCAGTCTTTTCTTTCATAAGGCCTGAGATTGTGATCTTCATTACACAAAATAGTACAAATACATTTCTCATATTTTAAAACATTTATTTAGTGTGTTGTGTGTATTAGGAGTGCTTGTATATGAGGGTGGGGTGTGTGTACTTATTCAAGCATTTATGGAATCCAAAGGAAGACACTAGATACTGCATAGCTTTTTTGTTTTTGTTTTTCTTTTGTTGTTGTTCTTGGCCTTCTGGCCTTGAGATATTTCAGCTAGAAGAGGTGGTCCACAAACTGTTTGGATCAATTTGTTTCCTCCCCACAGCGATGGTGTTATAGGCATGCATAGCCATGTCTGGCTCTGTGAGGTGACGGGATTTGAACTCAGGTGTCCATGTTTGCCCAGTAAGGGCTCTTATCCTCTTTGCTACTTCTTTAGATTTATTTTTGTTTGACATTTTTAACTAGGATTCCTTTGCAGATTATTTCATGGAAGAGTCCAAAATGATTTAATTTTACTGAATAAGCCTAGTTTTAACTTAAGTGATTTAAACAAATTAACTTTATTTTCACATTTCAAAATACCATCTTTGTAATTTTACATAAACTCTCTGGTCTCTCCTGGACTCCCATCCCTTCTCCCGTGACACATTCATTGTTTGTGTGCACATACCATTCTAACGGTATATTTTGATATCCAGTAGAGCAAAGCCAGAACAAAACCTTTTTTTGGATTTTTTTATTTTCCTTCCTTATTACACTGCCATTTTCCAACCCAGTGGTTGGCCTCTTCAACTTGTGGTTGCACTGGTTTTTGTTTACCTTGGCTCTTTAAGATCTCATACTTTACATTCTCACATTCTGCAGCCATTTCCCATTTCCGGCTGGGTCTCCTTTGGTGAGAGCACCATTATTGGGATTTAGAAGAGATTGAACTATGTATATATGTGCCAAAGCAAGGTAGACTGAATAAAAGATTAGGACTTTTAAGTAATTAGTTGTTTTTACTGATCATTTCCCTAAAACACAGAAATCAAAGGCCCAGAATTTAATCTAATTTCATTCTATAAATATATATATGACATATATTTCCAAATATAATATTAACATATTAATATATATTAATTTCTGTTTACCTGGTTGGACAGGCCAAAATTTGCAGTTTTAAAGAGGCAAGGATTTCATGATAGTGTCTCCATTCATTTTACTTTTTTCAACCAACAGAGTAGTACAGTGATACAATCAACCATTTTGTTCCAGAAAGATAAGTGATACACTAGTGAGGAATAAGAATTAATGTTCTAATTTATAGTAGTTAACTTAATGATAATAATGTAGCAATGATAAACACAAATCATTCTATTTATCATGTGATTTAACATGTGTTTCTATGTGTTGTAATATTCAAAGGATCTTGTAAAATTTAATCCTGCTGACAAGATACATTGATGATATAGGTGCAGGTATTTGTGATTTAAGTAAGGATAACACTGATTAAATTTAATTAGTTATTAATAAATTATCAAAAGTTTAATTAAAATAAAAGTTAAAGATAGTAAAGAATGATAGAAGGAAATTTTATATTCTCAAACTGAAAATGTAATTCTGACTTCTAAATTCGGCATTAGTTAGGAGTTTTTCTTTTGTTTGTATACTGCTTTAGATGGAATACGGAGTGTTTCTCCTCTCTCAATCCTATGCTGAAGAATAAAATTATTGACTGCAGATTCACTTTACATTGGGATTGGATGTGGGCTGTAGTCTTCCCTGCTGCTGAATGTAACAAACAACCCTTACCGTGAGATTCCACATGTTTCCACTTCTTTTTGTTTAAGACTGTATTGGACCTCCCAGGAGCAAATGTCAGCATGGTTGAGTGATAGACCCTGTCTCCTTCATGGTAGGAAGAAAGTTTATACCTGTAGCATTGCCAGCAAGTTAAGCCTGGTTCCCGATGGGCAAGTAAGTTTCACAGACCTAGACTATCAACTTACTACCAGTGGCATCAGCCGGAAATGGAGCTGTCTAAATTGTGACATTACAATCTCATTTAGAAAGTGAATCCTAACTGGAAAGACAGCTGTACTCATTTGATCTTGTAAACAGGCCATATGAATTTCTACAATGAGCTCTGACTGATGAATACACAGGGAGTATTGCAGCTTTGATTTTTAAAAAATTGCCTGGGGGAGGAGAAGGAGGTTATGGGGAGATTGGAGTGGAAAATTGATGGCACCTAATTGGGTTAAAGAGGACTCATAATAGAGACTCTGTTGGGAGAGAGAATGCAAGGCTGGTGGGGAGAGCTGTCAGGTGTTCGGTGAGACGAAGCTCATTGTTTCCCTGATTTACTCTGCTCTCTTCCCAAATGTGCTTTTGGAGCCCAGTCAGCAAAGCCAGATTTGAAAATGAGAAAGCCTACTTAAACACCCCTTGACAGCATCCCTCTCTTCTGAAAAGCAAGCTTCCCAGACTCCTCACATTTTAGTGAGGTGGCCTGTAGCTCAATGACATGGGATGGATTAATCTCCTCAAGTACATAGTGGTTTACGTTGGAGATTGATTTAGATCAATGACTTAATAATTTGTGCCTGTTTTTATAATTTTAGTGATTTTAGTCTTGAAACAAACACTCCTTTCTGACAAAGCCCACTAAACTTTCACTTTACATTTCACTAATCCCGACTGAAGCAATCAGGTAGAAGACAACAGAATTGCAAATGTCCCTGAAGGTGGGAATTTTGTATTTGGACATTTGAGGGAGAAAGGTGAGCACCGTGGCTACTTTTGGGTTCCAATGAGAAAGACGTGCATACATATTAATGATGCTAATTTTAAAAGCCATAAATATGGGCAGCAAAATAAATTTCAAGAGTGTTTTGAATGATGAAGCAGGCATTGAGTGAGAAAGGGATAAAAGAAAGAAAGAAGCAAAATTTTACTCCATCTTAAAACTATTTTCAGGCCAAGGGTAAAATTTTCATGGTGTGGAACTGTGGTGCGTTTGATTTCCTGGCACAAGATGGTCTGAGGACTGATATGCTGGGCCTTTCCTCCTCCAGGAGGCTGAGCTTTCGCTGGGCTGAAAACTGCTTGTACATTGGCCATTTAACTTGCCAGCATTCTGCTCTCCTGTGTGGAAAATGTGGATCTTCAGCCACATAATGTCTTTCCATTAGCGATGGCGGCTCTCCAAAGTAGGGCTGTGGTTTAAGCACAAATGGGCAGAGTGGGCCAAAATGAATGCAATTTTGAGTCTACTATCTTTAAAAGGTGGATCTGGAGGCAATTTAGTGAGTGTAAATTACAATTGACTTTGGAAGAAATAACTCATACACTTGAACCTCCTTAGATGTGTAGCCAATAGGGGGTAGCCAGGCTAACATGAAATTTTACACATCCATCAGCTAAAGAAAAGATCCAAATGTAAAAATCTAGCTATCATATGGATTCGTAACACCCCCTGGAGGACTTGCAGCCCACAAATCAATGAATGGTTTATGCTGAGCCAAAAATGTACTTGCTCCATGTTTCTCATTTTTCTTAACCATTTTAGAATGAGCCTGACAATCACTCCTGCAGAAGGTACTCATCGGCAGTGAGGGGGCCACTTAGGGCAGCCAGATCATGTTTTTTGGCCACCATCTTAGCCCTTGCAGTGAATGGCTTTGTTCCCTTTAAAACTTAAGCCAAGAAGACATTTTCCACCATGCAGGTGTTTTGATGTGAAGTACTTAAAAAGGTATCAAATCTTGCTACTTACTGCCGCCAATTCCCTATACTATTGTGCTTCTCTTCAGTAGCAGATTAGCAGTCTGTTCTTGGCCATTATCTGACGTGTGTGTGTGTGTGTGTGTGTGTGTGTGACCTGCTCTTTATTTTTGCCTGATGGCACCAGCTAGAAGTGCTTCTGCACTCACAGGCTTGAGTTCTCTCTGGGTGGTTCTCTGCTTAAGACTGTAGAAGTAACATGTAGTTAATGCTAGTATCTGGGGAAGAAGGAAAATTTTACATGTGCTTCAAATTGTAAAGTATTACTAACTAAATAATAAATCGTAAGAACTGTTTACTCATTAACTAAGTAAATAAGTGCGCATCCTCTTTGAACTGTGAGACTGTCAGTGGCAAATATTTCTACATTCTTTAAAAATTATGTTGGATGTTTGAGATTCTTGAATGTTGCCTTTTTCAATTTAGCATATTTCTTTTTTAATTTAATTTTTATTTTATGTTCATTGGTATCTTGCCTGCATGTACGTCTGTATGAGGGTTTCAGAAATCCTTGAGCTAGAGCTGCCATGAGGATGCTAAGAATCAAACCTGGGTCCTCTGGAAGAGCAGCTACTGAGCCATCTCTCCAGCTCCTTCAAGTAAGCACATTTCAAAAATAGTATTTTCCATCATACCGTCCACATTTAAAATATTCAATTAACATATATTTTTTAAAAGCCTCCTAGAAAGTCTCTATGAACAATTCCAAGAAAGTAGATGTGGCAGAAAATGCTTTCCATTTGCAGAAATTTGTGACTAGAATTATGAGTTTGTACTTCATTGATGTTTTTATTAGAAAAACAACTAAATATACATATACATACAAGGTTTTCTTCATTTTTTTTCTCCTCCTCTTTCTATTTTTCCTCCCGCATCCACTCCTCTTTTGTTACTTAACTCTCCAATTAGGATTAGCATCTAGCTGATCTGGAGTTCTGAATACAAAAATGAACTGTACAGATGGGGCTTTCCTTTTCTGTCATGAAAATGAATTCCTGCTGCTGGCATTTTAAGGTTAGCACAGTGCCTCTGTCCATAGTCACTGTCAACCCAAGACATGTTTTGGGTCTTGCCTTGCTCTCTTTAGAATGTGTGAGACTCTCTGCATCAGCTGTAGAGGGCTGCAGAAAATTTTCAGGCAAAAAAAAAAAAAAAAAAAAAAAGGCCAAGGGAAGGAAAACTTTTCAACTGGGATAAGTTTTCTTTTTTAACTTGATTAGTTAACTTTACAAACCTGCTGTGTACCCTAGGCAATCCTCTTGCTTCAGCCTCTGGACTGACAGGATTCTAGAAGTGTGTTCCAAGGCCCAGGCTGAGTTAACATGTCAAAAGTATTCCTTCAGAAGCCCCACTTCCTAGCTCCCATTTGACTTGACTAATAACAGCTAAGTCACAGGAGTGTTTTCAAAGAGGGTTGGGGAAAAAATAGATGTTTTCAGTCAGGTACACTAAAGACTCCAATAGTATCAGAGTTCTGTTAGTGATGCCAAAAGAAACTAAAAATTAAATAGGCGTATAGTGTAATCTGCTACATCAGTGGTTTGCAGGGCTCAGCAGACAGTTCCTGTGGCAATGCACTGCTCAAATATGGATGCCTTTAAAAGACACTTAAACTTTACATTTCTTATCAGCAAAGAACTGGATATGGAGAAAACAAATAGCAATTAAAAGCGGGGTACGGACTTAAACAGAAAATTCTCAAAAGAAGGAATTCAAATGACCGAGAAACACTTAAATGTTCACTATCTTTAGCCATCAGGGAAATACAAATCAAAACTACTTTGAAATATCACCTTAATCATGCATCAGAATGGCCAAGATCGATAAAACAAGTGACAGTTTATGCTGACGAGCAAGGGGAACGATGGTGGAAGCATAAACTTGTACAGCCACTATTGAAATCAGCATGTCAGTCCCTCAGGAAGATGGAAATTGATCTACCGTAATATCCAGCTATAACACCCTTGGGCACACACCCAAAGGACGCTTCACTCTACCACAGAGACTCTTACTCCACCGTGTTCACTACTGCTTTATTCAGAATAACCAGAAACTGGAAACAACCTAGATGTCCCACAGTAGATGACTGGATAAAGAATACAAAATGGAGTATTGCTCAGCCATTAAAAAATGAAATTTTCATGTAAATGAATGGAACTAGAAAAAAAAAATCCCGAGTGAGGTATCTCAGACCCAGAAAGACAAACATGGTGTATATTCATTTACATATAAATATTAGCTGTTAAGTCAATAATAACCAAGCTACCATTCATAGAACCACATATGTATAGAGTAAGGGACTAGGGAAAATAGATCTCCCTAGATAAGGGAAATAAAATAGTTATAGATGAATTAGGTTGCAGCCCTAGAACGGGTATGTGCCTTGCTCAGAGAAACCTCCATCTGCGGCAGATGTGAACAAATACAGAGACCCACAGCCAGATGTTATGCAGTGAGTGAGAGACCTTGGAATGCTCAATCCTAAGTGGGGGTTCATCAAATTCTTTCCCCCATGACTCAGGGAAAACAGCAGAAGAGGGGGAAGAAAAGGTGTAAGAGGCTCAGGGAAAACAGCAGAACAGTGGGAAGAAAAGGTCTAAGAGCCAGAGAGAGAACAGAAATGGAGGAAACAAGACCCTTTAAATCAACAAGATTGAAGAACACATGATCTCATAGAGAAGGAGGCAGTATGCATGGGGCCTGAATTCATCTGCACCAGGTCATTTGCATACATATATTATGGTTTCCAGTTTTATGTTTTTATGGGACTGTGGTGTGTGGGAAGGAGTGGGTCTTTGATTCTTGAGCCTACTATTAGACTCTTTTCATCTTGTTTTTTGTTTGGTCCAATTCCAACAAGTTAGTTTTTGGTTTACCTTATTTTATTGTTACCCTGTAGAAACCTGTTTGAATTCTAATGAGAGACAGAAAAGGAGTAGATCCAGATGAGAAGGGATGTGGAGAGAAACTGAAAGGGAAGACCATAATCTCGCCATTTTATGTGAGAAAAAAAATTCACTGATGGCCATCCTCCGAAACATGAAGAGTTCAAGGATATTCTGGGCTAGGTGAGAACATGTTTCAGAAAATCAAATGTTGTAGGGCTGGGACGTACCCACCACACAGATCCAGTTGTTTGTTGGTTTGTGAGACCTTCATTGCCATACTAGAAGCGAAAATGACAGTGGGTTACAGAAACAGGTATCACCAAACCCAAGGCAAAGTATCTTCTAACTTAACTGCCTCTTATTGCAAACCAAGCATGCCTAACATCTATTTAGTGCCAGCCACACAAGCCAATTGACGGAAGGAGAGTCAAGAGAGAAAATGACAGCAATGTTACTGATTTCAGTTACAACAGCCTATTGCTTTGGCAGCACATATAATAAAATTGGAACAATACAGAGAAAATCATCATGATCCCCATGCAAGAATGGCACAGAAATTTTGTGAAGTGTTTCACATTTAAAATAAACAACAAACCACGTAAGTTTGCAAACTTTACAAACACATTTGGAAAAGGGTTTGTAAAAGAGTATAGGCTCATGAGATTTCTACTTTGTTAGTTTCACAGTAAATTCAGGTCTGTGATCACTGTTTTCAAATTTATTACTTCCTGGAAACCTGATTTTTCTTTTTATGTTTATGCATCTTCATATCATTTAGTATATTATAATATACTTTTTTACCTGTTTATTGTTTGGTATCTTCTTCACCCTACCTAAAAGATGACATACATAAAGGAAGTCATAGTTTTGGCTTTCTGTGTCACTTTCAAAGATGATTCTGGACTTGGAAACACATATGAAGGTTTGGGGACAGTTAGGCAGGGTGGGACCAACAGAAGAAACATAGCAGTAAGGTATTTGAGCCCATCTGCAAGTTCCATTTGACCCTGAAGCTATGGAAGGGCTGATGAGTGATGGCCAGATATGTGTATATTGGCCCAGAACTATAGTCTTTGACTAAATGTGTAGTAGATAGGAATTTTCTGTAGAGGAAGAACTCACTTTGTTATCTCAGGGGTTCAGAATCCAATTATTTTGACTGCAGCTCTCAATGACAGGATGAACCACTGCTGGTAGCATCCTTACTGGGAGCAAAGATTTTCAAAATTTTCACATCACATGTTCTCTTTCAGATTGTTACTAGCTTCCTTGCATCTTCACATGCTAGGGTATGAAGCCTATGGTACTACAGGATGTTTCTGTTGATCACCACACAGATTCTCAAATAGAAGTGGCTCACTTTCGTTCTAGGAAACTAATCAGCTAGAGAGAACTGGTCTCGAGACAGATGACTATCAATATTTTATAGCTGTCCTAGATGATGTATCATTGAACATCTATTTGAGATGAAAGGTAATCAGAACTAGGGTAAACCAAACAACTGTCTCAGCAGTAGGCAGATATGACCAGGTTTGGATTAAAAAAAAAAGATAAGCAGCCATCATAGGCAGCCACCGTCTCTGCAGAGACCAACTTCAAAGCAGCAGAGCTGACAGCCAATTCTCTAGCTAGTGTGAGGCCACCTGGCTGAGGTGAAAACTGCGTCGCACAGAGCACTGCATGGCAGCTCTCATGTTCCCAGAGAATCATTCCTCATGGAGGGGCAGTCTGTGTCCTTCTGGTTGTCCCAATGAGGCTTTCCCTACTTGTACCTCCTGAGGCAAACTGGGCCATAGTCCTTATGGTTCTGATCACTTCTATCCCCACACTAGAAACTGTGACTTTGTACAATTGACTTAAAAGTAAAGAAAATAAAAGTAAAATTACTTCAAATCTGTTAGAAGCATTGCTGAGAAATGTATCCTGTGTTCTCAGGGGGAAAATATATAATTTTTAAATTAATAGTTCAGGTCTCTTTTGTCCTAGCTTTCTTACCCAACATCTATCTGCTAAGCTTTCATAGGCATCCTGTAAAGGCTAAAAAAAAATCTGTCACTTTATACTGATACCAATGTCTCTTAGGAATGAGACTTCTGATATCAGTCAGCCATACACTTTGATTCTATGCAATATAGAATTATTAAATAAAAAGTTGAAAGAAACTTGAGATTGTTTTTTTTCCTTTTTTTTTCTTCAAGTGAGCACACTGTCATGGAAGCATAGTGCCAGTCCAAACCAGAACCAAAAGGCAATAATTGTGATTTTTAATGACATTTTCTTGTAGCTAAAGTGCAAGGATAGCTTAAGAGAAAACATTGAAAAGAAAGTAGACTAAACTGCATTTAGTGTGCATGCAGACCTTCATAAATTAGAGTTTGTAGAAGGATTCTGAGACTCTATTTTGTATATTGGAGCCAACATTATTGTGACCATGTGCCTACTGACATTATAGACTTTCAAAAGCAGTTTGATCCTTCTTCAAGTGTTCTAGTAAGAATACTCAAGAGAGTTCCTTTCCTAGAGATTGGCCCCAGTATCTATTTTAAGAATATTTCTCCCTAGACATGGATATTTGCATTCCAAAGGTTAGGGGAATATAGGATATATGTCACTAGAAAGTCAAAGTGGGTTAACACACACAACTAATTACAGGTCTCACAGCAACCTGCGTACACTCTGCCTTCAATCTGTATGTGGAAGGATTCATTAATGTTTGTTTGTTTGTTTGTTTGTTTTTACTTCTTAATTATTCAGCCTTAAAAGCGGTTCTAAATAAACATTGCCTTTCTCCCTGATGCCAACAAATGAATGTACTGATAATTACTCATGAGCTTTCCTCATACCTCACATGTTCTTTCTAGGACCCCCTTTTAAAGTTTTTACAAGGTACATTGTCTGCTACAGGGAAACAGTTTGGGTAGTAGAGCAAATTTGGCTGGTTCCTCAGCTCACAGGAATTTCTTAACATACTTATCGGGTTCCAAAGCTTTAAGATTCTCTCATTTCTTTCCTCCGTTTTTCTCAGATATATATTGTTTAAAATTTCCCATAACTCCTAAGTATTCTCTCTTTAAAATAAATATTTTATTATATTTTGAGAATTTCATAAAATGTATTTTGATCATAACCACTCCAACTTCTCTCATATCCATTCATTTCTAACGCCTACCTCCCCAAGATCATATCCGTTTTTTTTTTTAATTAAATAATCCTTCCACACCACTTTGTGCTGACTATGTGCTTCAGGAGTGAGGCCGTCCCCTGGAACATAGTTTGTACACGAATACATTCCCACCAGCAATGGAGGAGGGTTCCTCTTTCTCCACATCCTCTCCAGCATGTGTTATCACTTGAGTTTTTGATCTTAGCCATTCTGATGGATGTAAAGTGAAATCTCAGGGTCATTTTGATTTGCATTTCGCTCACCACTAAGGATGTTGAGCATTTCTTTAGGTGTTTCTCTGCCTTTTGATATTCCTCTATTGAGAATTCTCTGTTTAGCTCTGTACCCCATTTTTAAATTGGATTACTTGATTTGTTGCTGTTTAACTTCCTGAGTTCTTTACATATCCTGAATATTAGCCCTCTGTCAGATATAAGATTGGTGAAAATCCTTTCCCAATCTGTAGGCTGTTTTGTTCTGACAACCATGTCCTTTGCTTTACAGAAGCTTTTCATTTTCATGAGGTCCCATTTATTGATTGTTGATCTTAGAGCCTGTGCTATTGGTGTTCTGTTCAGGAAGTTGTCTCCTGTGCCAATGAGTTCAAGGCTCTCCCCCACTTTTTTCTTCCAACAGATTTAGTGTGTCTGGTTTATTTTGAGTCTTTGATCCACTTGGACTTTAGTTTTTTGCAGGGTGACAAGTATGGATCTATTTGCATTTTTCTACATGTTGATATCCAGTTAGACCAGCACGATTTGTTGAAGATGCCGACTTTTTTCCATTGTACCAGGGAACTCCTACAGCTGATAAACACCTTCAGCAAAGTGTCTGGATACAAAATTAACTCAAAAAAATCAGTAGTCCTTCTGTGTACAAAAGACAAATGGGCTGAGAAAGAAATTATGCATTCTTTTATAAGTTGCCTTGGTAACAGGGTCTCCTCACAGCAAAAGAACAGTGACTAAAACACTTGGCATCTATTCTTTTGGATTTACGCTCTTGCCACACATGCTGCAGATGTTTGTTTAAATAATAAGTATTTTCTTGTGATATGTTTGGGAAAAAATAAACTTTTAAAATCTGTGTTGTGTTTTCAGTACTCCATGTTACTAGCACTTGCATGTTGTTATATGTGGACCTTCTGTGTCATTTTAACTTTACTACAGCATGTCATTGTATGACTATAATTAACTTATCAATTACCCATTTGATATATTAGTAGGTTGTTTGCTGCTAAAACTCTCATTCTGGAAATCCATCCATTCGTGGAATTGCTTGACAGCCCTAAGACAACCTTCCTGGGGAAAACATTCATGTTAGGTTCCTGATGTCAAAATGGGTGAATTAAATAAAGAAATCTATTCTCAGAAACATACTTGCCTTCTGGACTTTTTTACTTGGAACTCTATCCAAGTGTTCTCAGAATCACTGAAATCATGAAGTGACTTGATTTTCCTATCTTGTAGAAACAGTGTTCAGGAGGGAATAATATTCCTGGCCTCAATCATTAAAGTCTTTGAAATTTTGACTATATGGGAAGAAGCAAGACAGTAATGTTATTTAAAAGGTTTAGCTATCTTCCTTTAAGTGGAAGAGAGATTTAAACACAGAGTGGATAGGCTGGCTTTTTATATTAGGACAACTCTTCAAAGGAGATATTTAGTGTTTCAAATGACCAACCAAAGTGCCTAATATCAGTGGTACCAAACTGCCTAAGTAGTAAATAGTTACACATCTTTAAATACTGCTTTCTGTTGTGTTTTTAATTTTTTATGGAGGATGGAGATTGGTACATGCCCAAATAACTTTTTTTCCACAAGCATAAATGAATAACATTATCTCCTTCTGTTCTTACCACCTCCCTGTTCCTCCCTCTCCTTTCTATGAGGGTTACTATCTAATTGGAACTTAGATATAAAGCCTGAAAAATGTGTACTTTGTGCAAATTTAGGTACAAGTAGGGTTTCTCTGTGGCACAGTTGCCAAAATAATTGTTTGAATAAACAATGAGTCATTTATTTCGGTATTTATTAAATGCTAGCAAGTGTGGAGCAGAGGTGTAAGCCAGTCTTCTAATCACTTTATCTGACACCCTGAACAGGGGGCATAGTAAGGACTAATTATGGCCATGAGCAGAAAAACAGTGGCATCAACAGAAATAGAAAATAAGAAGACAAACTTTACCTTCTGGCTATAGCAGAGGGGACCATTGGTTATCACATGTGACCACCACTTCACAGACTTCTATAAATCATGGGAGATCTACTGTTGGGAAACAAAGGGCCTAGGCTGTGACTCATTACAGTTTGAACATTGGGCATGGATTCAGCCTTGTTTGTATTCATAGGCTGTTGAAGGACACATGCTGCCGAAGAATGCAGGGTGTACAACCGTTTCCTTTTCTCCTTTTAGTAGTTCTAACAATGAATGCTAACATTTCTTTTATCTAGACGCACAGAAATCTCTTATTAAAAGATTAATTTCACATAGTGCTTTAGGCTTGGAATAGAAGGCAATAATTGAAGAAAATGGGAAAAGATTTTTATGTGACAATTTCAGAGAACTTGACTAATAAATACACTTTGTATTTTATATATCTTAGATATAATTTTCTATCTTTTGTCTTACCTGAATGTTAATAAGGAAAAAGTCAAATTAATATACCTTTCAGCTATCCAAGGTTGAGATTTCTTGAAGTTTTTTTTATGACATTTTAATATAAGTATGTATTTTAAAATATTTTTGAACTAGTTTTTTTCCCTACATACCTAATCATTAGGTGGGCTGAGATGATATATTTTATTTTTTATTACATTGCCTCCACTTCTCAAGTACATTTGACTTATCAAGGTTAATGAATATATAATATTTTTGTGTCCATTAGGGCTAACAGATACTTCATTAGTTACTCAAATCATTTTGAAGTTTAAGGTCCTAAATTTTAAAGTATGGGTTTATTTTTTATTTTAATTTCATTTTTCAATTATACAGATCCTTAATGGGAGTTTCAATTATTATATTGATCTTATTAATAGTTGTCCGATATTCATGCAGTATTAATTTAAACAAACAAACAAACAAAAAGCAAACAATCAAAGAAACAAAACACAAAACAAAACAAAAAAAGCAAAAAATAATAGAGACTAGGTAAGATTTAAAAGCCAGAGGCTCGTTTACAAGAACCAAAGCTTACAGTCTCCCTGCTCACCTCCGCCCAGTTTCATCAGTTATTTGCCTCTGCCTTGTTCCATTAGCTTGTTAACAGTATGGTTTCTATAGCAACACCTATTGGTTGTTGTGATAATGAAGGCCACAGTGAGATCTCCTGCAGAGAAATCCTTGCTGCTGACAAGATCAACTCATATTTTCTTTGTCTGGTGTTTCCTATTTGTTCTTGCAATGACCCTTTTAGCAGAATATAAGCGATTTCTACTAATTACCTGTGAAATAAACAGCCTAAGTCAGATAGCCCTGACAGCATGCTGGTGTTAGCTTTATCCCAGTGATGGTGAGGTGCTGCCTCAAAGAACAAGCCAATTTCCTTAGCCATAAACCCCACTACCCAGCACTGCTAACATGAAATAAAATGAAGGTCACTCCACTTCTCTCAATCTGAGTTAGAAGGTTTTATTCAGAGAAAAATTTTCCATGTCCTCTGGGTTTAGGACTTCATCAAAGTAGGAAAAGAAAATGTCTGTTGCTATTTTTGATGAATGATATTAATATTTCAGTAATGAAGAGAGAATAATGTATAAAATTAAAATGTGGAACATATTTTTTTCTGATAACATGGAATTGTACCTCCACTGAGGCAATGACTCAGTAAATTCCCTCTTTTGTTTCTCTTTCTAGACATTGTTGATACTAAGTCTCTATATAATGTCCCTCTTTAAAAATTATCCAATTAATTGCTTACCCATTTTACTTTATTTGACATACTCACATTTACAAGGTTAGAGTTGAAATAATTGAGAAATTATGAGTTTTATTAATTGTGAGTTTTATCAATTTTGCAGCATTAACTAAAGTTAAAGAATTGTTTCTTAGAATATTGACTGTGGTTAATCCTAGGTTTTCACTGAGTTGATAAACTCTGACATTATTTGTTATTTACTTCAATTTCCTTTCAGTGTCTTCTGCATTTCATCATAGTTTCCACTATTGGCTCTTCTTCTTTTTTTTTTATTCGCTTTGTATCCTAGCTGTAGCCCCATCCCTCATTTCCTCCCAGTCCCACCCTCCCTTCCTCCTCTCCTCCCATGCCCCTCTCTAAGTCCACTGATAGGGGTGGTCCTCCTCCCATTCCATCTGACCCTAGCTTATCAGGTCTCGTCAGTACTGACTGCAATGTTTTCCTCTGTGGTCTGGCAAGGCTGCTCCTCTCTTGGGGCAGGGCAGGGGGGGAGGGCAGAAGGTCAAAGAGCCAACCACTGAGTTCATGTTAGAGACAGTCCCTGTTCCCCTTACTAGGGAACCCACTTGGATACTGACCTGCCATAGGCTACATCTGAGCAGGGGTTCTAGGTTATATCTATGAATAGTCCTTGGTTGGAGAATCAGTCTCAGAAAAGACCTCTGTGCCTGGATATTTTGGTTCTGTTACTCTCCTTGTGGAGCTCCTGTCCTCTCCAGGTCTTACTAACTCCAGCTTCTTTCATATGATTCCCTGCACCCTGCCCAAAGTTTGGTTATGTGTCTCAGCATCTGCTTTGATACACTGCTAGGTAGAGTCTTTCAGAGGCCCTCTGTAGTAGGTTCCTGTCCTGTTCCTTGTTTTCTCCTTCTTCCAATCTCCATCCCATTTGTCTTTCTAAGTGAGGATTGATCATCTTACCCCGAGTCCTCCTTCTTGTTTATCTTCTTTAGGTGTACAAATTTTAGTATGTTTATCCTATCTTATAGGCCTAGTATCCACTTATAAGTGAGTTTATATACCGTGCATGTCTTTCTGTTTCTAGGATACCTTACTCAGGTATCCTAGATCATCTTTTCTAGATCCCGCCATTTGCCTGCAAATTTAATGATTTCTTTGTTTTTTTTTTTATTGCTGAGTAGTATTCCATTGTGTAAATGTACCACAATTTCTATATCCATTCCTCAACCGAGGGGCATCTGGGTTGTTTACAGATCCTGGCTATTACGAATAAAGCTGCTACAAACATGGTTGAGCAAATGTCCTGGCTCTTCTTTACTCGTGTTTTCTAATAAGCACAATGGAAGAACTATTGTTAATCTGGATGTGGAACAGTTGCATTAAGTTTCCCAGTTCCAAAAATTAAGTAGTATCCTACATGTTTTTAGGCCTTGTACATTTTCACTATTTTAAATATTAAGTATCATCTAATGTCGTAGTCTCTGGACTAATCAAGAGCAATACGGAAAAATCTTAAGCTTTCCAGTCTCGATGAACAATGTTCACTGGGTATGTGAAGTAAATAAAGACTTAGAGTTGACAGAAAGGACATGGACCACAACTTTTGTTTCTATCTTCAGTTTTGCCACAGAGTTGCACATATTTTGTTTGCACTTAGAGAAGCTTCCAATATCACCACAGAATCCCTTTCTGTACATGCATGCGCGCATGCCCACACACACACTTACTGTTCTGTATGTGGGGTTCTGTCCAGTGGGGTTAAAGAAAATATTTTTAATGAATTCTGTGGTTTCTACACATTTATTCACTGGGACTGTCTTATTTTTATACTAAAAAAAAGGCCCTTTGTAGATACATTAATTATGATGAAGAAGCCCTTCCTGGTAGGTTTCACAAAGCCTAGTCAGTTTGCAGGTATTAAATTCTGAAATTCTGTAGGTCTCCAGCAGAGTCAATTATTCCCTTGGAAAGGAACCTTGCAGTCTGAACTGCAGTGGAAACTCTTCATATCCCTCATTTGAGGTATAATAAAACTAAGACTCAAAATCCTTGGAGAGATGGACCACAGAGATGGCTCAGTGGTTAAGAGTACTCTCTGCTCTTGAAGACAGCCTAGGTTCAGTTCCCAGAATCCAGCGGGGCTCACAACTGCCTGCAACTCTACTTTAAAGGGATCTGGTATCTCTGTTGACCTTGATAGGCATTACATGCATGCGGTACACATACATACACAAAGGCATACATACGTATACATATAATTGAATATATAAATATTGTCACAGTCCTACAGTCTGATATGTACATGAAAATGACTTTTTCCCACCAGCCTTACACGTGTGGCCTCAGATGCCATCTTAGGCTTTGCATGTTGTTCTCATGCTTGTGGGTAAAAGAAATAAAAAGGAAGGAAAAGGACATGATGACTCCTAGGCATGGTGGAGGGGAAGGATTATTACAGGTATGTGGAGAGCCTAGCTGGGAGCAGACACATCTGGGAGAGTCCAGAGTGATCATGACCCTGAACCAAGTGGGAGGAGGGGAAGGGAAGGGAGAGAAGGGAACCAAGTACAGCAGCCAGGAGGCAAAGGTACAAAAAGAGCAAAAGGAGGTGTAGGTGACCCAAATATCTGGATTATATAGGGAAGAGCCTTTGGGGGAAGGACAGCCCAGACGCTGGCCTGGAGAGCTCAGGGTAGAGGGTGGGGTTCGCCAACCATACCTTGTAACAGGTAGGGGTCTGAGGGACGCTGGAAGAACGAGGCAGCCAGGTCCCCTTTGACAAGAGGCACCGCAGCCTCTTGTCCCAATGTGAAACGGAACAGTTGGTAGCTCTAGAGAACTTGGTGGTATACCGCCTCTTCAGATCTGAAAACGCAGCTGCTTAGCTTGGATGCTCTCAGCTCTTGCACGCTCTCACCACCTCTCATCAGCTGGAATTTGCTCTAACCCCCGCCCTCTAAAATTAGTATTTTACTTTCCCACACCTGCTACTCAGCCTCTTCTGTCTGTACCAGACAGACCTCCATTTACCCGCTTCAGCCAGCTACCACAGCTGACATCACCTCTCCACGGAGCCAACCTCCCTTGATGTCAGAGCCGGCGGACTCCAGGCTTCCGTTCTTCTCCTGATTGTTCATCCTTTCACTAGCAGCTGGGGCAGCACCAATGTCCATGTCTTCTCACCGTCAGAAAAGAAAAGAAAACCAAAGTTACTCACTCACCACCAACAAAAATGCTTTCTGTGGCTAGTTTAATGTTTATCCACTCCAAAGGATTCTTCTCTTCTTGTGCCAAAAATTCTAACAAGCAGAGAAAACCTTCTACAATCTAGTTCCCTAACATTTAATTTTTTTCCCACTAATTTTGTAGCAAGTTTCTGCTTGTAGCAAGTTTCTTTTGAAATTGACCTGTTTGTCTGGAAGATATGAGTTGGTTGTAGCATGGCTAATTAGCATGTGCAAGAATCTTGTGTCTCATCCCATGCACTAAAACAGGACAAAACAAAACAAATCAGAAAATGACAACATGCACTGAAAAAAAAAACAAAACATTTCTTTCTGGAGTTTTCTGAGATGTTTCATAGGCAGTTCTTCACATTCCTGCATTGAAACAGAAGCTTCAAAGACAGGCAGGAAAGAAGAACACACAGCATAGATTGTATCACTTCTGTAACACTAAGTGACTCATTTCCCTGTTTAAGCTCTATGTGACTATTCTTCATAATTTCAGGAAAGACATTTTTCAAATGACCTTGAAAGCCCTGCAGGACTCTGTTGGGTCCTGCCTCTCAGCCTCAGCTTGCCTTGCTCTCATCATCTGATCAAGTGTTTCACTCTCCTTCACTTTACTCTTCTTTCATTCCTAAAACATGCCAAGTTGTTTTCAACTGCTTCTCCCTGGTGTGATTTCTACTCTCCACAACAACCTCAGGTGATTGCTTACTTCACCATTTGTATCCTTGTGACTCACACATAATTTTTAGAGAGGTTTTCTGCTGTGATTTGGATGTGGTTTGAGGGTGGTCAGAGGAAGCTGTGATCTCATCAAGGCCGTGTTGGGTGGCAGTGTGGACTTTTAAGAAGCAGAGCTTAGTACAAAGTAATTAGTAACTGAAAGTCCTGACCTTGGAAGGATAAACAGTTCTCAGGGAACCCTAACCACTTTCTTCAAGAAAAGGGTACTGTAAAAAAACACAACTGATGAGGGTGAGGAAATGGCTCAGCAGGGTAAAGTTCTGGCTATATAAGCATGAGGACCTGAGTTCAGCTCTCCAACACTCATGATGACATGTGCCTGTAACCTCAGCACAAGGAAGGCTGACACAGAAGCATTCCTGGGGCTTGGTGGTCAGCCAGTCTAGCCTAAACCATTGGGAGACCTTGTCTCTAAAACTAAAGTAGAGGGTAATTGAGGAAGACACCTGACACCTGATGTTGACCTCTGAGGAATGCATGACAGAGGGAGGGAAGGAGTAATACAGAAATAGAGAAAGAGAAAGACAGAGAAAGACAGAGGGAGGGAAGGAGAGAGACAGAGATAGATAGATAGAGAGACAGAGGGAGAGAGGAAGAGAGACATATATATATATGTATATATAGAGAGACATGTATATATATATATATATATATATATATATATATATATATATATATATATATATATAGAGAGAGAGAGAGAGAGAGAGAGAGAGTTCATGATTTACCCTTGTCTCCACATTTCTGTCCTTATGGTCTGTCATTCTCTTATGTGTTCCTATAGAAAGCCACATGCCATTTTATGATCCAATTGAAAGTGATTTGATCCAGCACTGACACCATTGTATCAAATACAATGTTGTTTAAACTTTTAGGTTTCAAAACTGTGAGCCAAGTAAAACAAGTTTCTGAAGATAGCTGTTGGTTTTATTTGCTTCTGTTTGTTGGCATGGTAGCAGGCCCATTATTGGTACTCAGTACTTTGTTGACCGGCAGATGCTCTGAGGTCTGCAGTAAAAAGTTTAAATTTCCTAGACTCTCTATGAAGGGTTTCTCATTTAGGTAAGAAGTGATATTGGCATTGTATTTCAGAAAATTCTTGGATACCATTGTCTATTCCTGGCTGCTGGGCTCCAAATTCCTGCAACTCAAAGATGTTGTATCAATCAATTCTGCCACCCCACCTTTCCATTTGGCTTCTCTCTCACCAGGAACTCCAAAGAACTCATCTTCAGAATGAGCTTGAGCCTGAAAAAGTATTGGGTCATAAACGTCACTATTCATTATTTCCCATAGAAACAGCAGAATTTCTATTCTATTCTTTCTCACAGCTGTTTAGCAATTATCAAATACCTGTAAATCTTTAATTCACTTTGAATATCATTAAGCTCATTGGATTGTCACAAACCAATGTAAGCATTTTAGAATAGTTCAGGCATGCTAAGTTTTCCAAGCATATTTATTTATAAATTATAGTCTGTCATTTCTATAACAAATAGATTAAAAAGTAATAGTGTTACATGCCTGTGGTTCTGAAGAGGTAGTTCAGTAATAGAGTGTTCGCAAGTGTGCACAAGGCTCTAGGTTTGATTCTCCAGCATTACAAACAAACATATAACAAGAGAAAGTCATAAAATATAATAGTTTTTTTTAAAAAAGAGGCAACAATGAGTTATTACTAAAGTAGTTCCTGAAAGTAGTTTTAATAGAATTCTTAGAAAACATCATAATAAAGTGCTTAAAAGAATTGGTTAGCATTTTCGATGATAAGTTCAATGAAATGTGGAATGTCACATGAAGAGCAACAAAATAAAAGCAGGCAAGAATCACACATTTTACTGAGTGTTAGGTTAAAAATCTTAGTGATGTGTGTGTCGGGACCTCTTTTCTCACACACCATCTTACCTATTAATTGTTCCTGAAGAACCTGGCTCTCTGTAATACCTCACATGTAATGTGTTGTCTTTCTCTTGGGTGAAGACAATTGTTTCTTTTATTTTTGTATTGAATCTGACAGAATTATATATTTAATAAGAGATGATATTTTTCTTAGACAATTGGACTGTTGGACAAATTTCTTTCCTAATTCTGATTTTATACAAGCCTATATTTCTTGTTAGACAACATCATAGAAAATTAGTGTAATGATTAACTTAGTCACAGCAGCATTAGTAAACTGTTGCTCATATTAAGTTTTAAGATGAGTGAATAATGTATTTTTCTGCTATTCTAGTAAATTTTAATCTTGTGGTTAATTTTAATCTATAAGTTTATTATAAGAAATTTGAATTTCTTTGTTGATCCTACCTCCAAGTTAAGACAAATAGGCGCTCTCCTTTTCAAGCCATCTGATTGGAAGTAAGTCTTAAGATTTCTTCAAATACTTGTAAAGTCATTTTTATCATTCTAAAACCAGTTTTTTCTACGACAGTTCAGATTTGTACTATGAAATTATTACTATACTTTATAATTGTAATTCCTAATTTATATTTATTAATAAACAGAATTATTGTATTATTTTATTTATTATAGTATTTATATCATATTATAATGTTTATATTATTAAATTATGGTAATAAATTATAATAATTATTATTCATGATTATGATTTATAATAATTCAAGCATTAAATTTTGAGAAAATTGGCAAGACCTCTGTGATTCTTATGTGAAATGTAAGAGACAGCCCTAAGCCTGTCTTTTTGCTCAGGTTTCTTCTACTGTCCTAGTCTGTGTAGCAGAGTGTGATTTTCCTCCTACCCACACCTGACCTCTTCTACATAACAAAGTGTACCTTCTTTTCCTACCCTCACTTGCAGTGACCAACCTCTGGAAAATAGTAAAATAGGACATGGCAATCAGTGACAAAGTGAGCTTTTAGACAATTTAGAAACCGCAAGCATATTTCTCTTAACAGTTAAAATAGAATGCTTTTTTTTTTCTCAGAAAAAGAATCCCATTTTCAGAATAGATGTAGTAAGATGAAGTGTCTGATTGAATCAAGAATAAAAAGAAAAAATATTTGAGACAGCTAATTAATGAAACAGTTAATATCAGTGATGATGATCTCATGCTGTGCATTCCACAAAATCCAGACCTGCAGTATATTTTGGTTTAATTACGTATTCAAATTCATTCAGATTTAACTGAGAAATCACTTACTACTGCATGAAAACATGGACTACCCTTTTAACATTTTCAAGTGAGGTTGTCAACTCCGTTTTACCCTATGTGAAATGTATGAGCTCAGATGATTTGGATTGTAAATCATCTATATTCCTGTAATTGATTGTAGCCAAGTAAAATGGAACTTACTGTGAGCAGTCATCTGAGCTCAATAGAATTTGGAGATAGTCTATGAAATGGAAATGTTAAGGTGGAGAGGCTAGCAGAGATGCAGAGAAATACTAAACATAACAGAAAAATAATTTATCAAATGCAGAATATACCAGAATTTAGTTGTGACATTGAAAAAAAACTATGGTATCTAAAAGAAAAAAAATTAAATATTTTTTAAAGGGATGGGAGTTTTTTGCTTGAACTATACTTTGTATTTTTATTAATAATAATAATAACAATGAGAATAATAAAAAATGCAGGGCATTATCCTACCTTCCAAGTTTTAAGGAGATTTGAATTTTACATTATATGTATTAGAATATTATGAAACAAAGCAGAAATGACAATACTGTATGTTTATTTAATACTTTATTACATAAAAAGTAATGCAAATTAAAGACACAGTTTGCAGTTGTGGTGAGTAATATGTGCTTATGATTATGTGTGCTAGGATAACGGCAATACGGAATCTCCACTTTTGATTTTCTTTTTTTTTTGTGATAAATATATGATTTGTATATTACATAAAAGTTAAGTGATACAATAAACAGTGACATTTCAAATATTAAGCTACTGACTGAGTGGGTGTTTTTCTATTGTTTTTGGTTGGGCTTCTGTTGAACTTGATTCCTGCAAGGGACACTGAGCTTGACTTCAGTGATTTTGCTGTTCATCAGATTAGCCCCAGGACATCTACATTTTACTGCTGGAACACCATCTGGACTTTGTTCAAAATCCTCCTTCTCGTGAATTGTAGTCTGCTAATGTCTCTCCTTGTATAAACATCATAAATTATCTATGCTCAATAGGGACTGCTATCACTTTGTAATTTAGGTTATTTCAACCTTTCAAGACACAGCAATGAGATGGGAATGTTCCAATAGCCCCAGATTTTTGTTACAATCTATTTTTTATTTAAATCACTTCACATCGAGATTTTTTACATGCTTAGATTTGTGATTAGTGTTATACTTTGATTGTTTATACTCCCAAAAGTTGGAAATTCTTAAAAAAAAATCAAGTGGGCATGGTGGTACACACCTGTAATCTCCATAATCCTATCATTTTGGCATTTGAGGCAAGAGAATTGAACACTTTAATGGGTGACACGGTAAAATTCTGTCTTTAAAAACTTAATTAATTAAAGTAAATAA
This sequence comes from Pachyuromys duprasi, assembly GCA_028658305.1. Classification (NCBI taxonomy): domain Eukaryota; kingdom Metazoa; phylum Chordata; class Mammalia; order Rodentia; family Muridae; genus Pachyuromys; species Pachyuromys duprasi. Next base: position 36,704,710 of record CM053767.1, read on the forward strand.
GTAAATAGTAAAATGTAGTAATTTAAGTCAGACAGAAAGAAAATGCGAGTTCATCATACATTTAAACATGATCAGCAGAAGTTAATTTTTATTGTTTTCTTCAGTAGGTGGAGGTGTGGAAGTTAGGTTAACTTTTTGTTTAACCATTTTCACCTTTTTTTTTTTTTTCCATCTCTACTCTTTCTAATCAGGAAGTCCCTTCCTTTGGCAACAGGCAGGTCTGGAATGTATTATGAATGTGATAACACTTACCTCAAGGCAGTTCTCCGGATGTGCAAAAACAAAAACTGCTGCCGTAAAAGATGAGACCAGCGGTTGCCCTCTTAGCCATAACTTGAAAATTTTGAAGGAAGGCCCTACTTCAATTCTTCAGCAGCCAGTGGCTGCTCCTTGGTTTTATTGGACTCCCAGGTCGGCCTTTACCTTTCTCCACCTACTACGATTTTGATTCCATAAATGTAGTGTTCTTTCTGTTCATAGTTAACGAACACAAGTTAACATGACTCCAGAGTGCCAGCGTCCGTCTCTTTCTTCCTCCGGGTGGCTGTAACCCAGAAGTCTCTTAGACTTCCCTCAGAAAGGCAGCTAAATAGTTAGACTACACTGTTGATGTAAGATATAATCAGGGAAGTGTTCTCCCCGGTTCCCCGGGACAGGGTTTCTCTGTGTGGCCTTGGCTGTCCTGGACAGCTTTGTAGACCAGGTTGGCCTCAGATTCACAGAGATCTGCCTGCCTCTGCTTTCCCTAGTGCTCGGATGACAGGCATTTACCACCGTACCGGCTAGCAAGGAAGTTTTTAAAGTGGTTGCTTACTTTTCAAGTAATGATGTCAAAGTTGGAGCTGCTAATGGGTTGATAAGTCTTGGAACTCTCAGTGTTATCCTGTAACACCTGAGTAAATACCTAAGGAGAAAAAATTGAATTGGTCAAAAGGATGTAATGAAACCGAGATGTGGCTGCCTTATGAGAAATGAAAGGTTCTTCCAGCCAAGCTGTCTTCAAAATAGGTTATTCCAAAGTAAGTCTGAGAAAAACCATTTAAAAATATTGCTCTGGGCATGGTATCACACACAGTTAATTTGGAAGTCAGGTGAATCTCTGAGTTTAAGGCCAGCCTGGTCTACATAGTGAGTTCCAGGCCAGCAGAAGCTACATTGTGAGACCTTTTCTTAAAAAGAAAAAGGAAAAAAAAATGGTACGAAGAGGTGGGGATTGGGATCTCTCAGAGGTAGAGTACTTGCATAGCATACTGTGCTTCAATCTCAGAACTATTTTAAAAAGAGAGAAACAAAGAAAGATGGAATAGGGGGAAGTTAATATTGGTATAGTACCTACTGTGTGCCCTGTCCTGAGCTGGATCTGTGCCCTTTCCAAAGAGAGCAATCCTGTGTGTGACGTGCTGTGCTGTTACCTCTGCCTTGGAGATGAGAAAATCGTGGATTGTAATTGGAGGGGTGAAGATGAGATTTGAATTCCATGTGATTTCTACCAGAATTCCATTATCAAAATGCTCTTAAATGTCAGAGTCTAAAGTATCACTAGGAGCTTTTTTTCCGCCTGTAGACATTTGATTGTAAATAGGCAGAGTTATAGGAACCTTTAGAGGTGAGAGTCAGAGGACTGGAGGTGAGAGAGGTTGTGTGTGTGTGTGTGTGTGTGTGTGTGTGTGTGCGCGTGCGCTGCTTTTAGTTGTTGAAAGTTCGCCAGAGAAATAACGGTCACTTTAAACTTTCAAAGAGCTTTCCCTTCACCTTTTCTATCTGATTTCCGTAGTTCACGACACTAGGGATAACTAGACAAGACACCTGGGGAACTAACAAAGCCAGGAGGAGATATATTAGTAGGGCTAAACTTGAAATAGTACATGGCTATGAGAATAGTGACTGTTAAACCAAACTCTAAAGGAAAAATGTTCAAGGTCATGCTTTGGAAGACCATGTGCAAACATCAAATACATAGTGCCAAAGGTAGGATTAGGATAGGGTCAGAGGCCAAGAATTTGAAAACAAGTGAAGATGAGAGGAAAAAAATTCTAATGGGTGGAGGCTGAAGGCTGGAGTTAAGGTTTGGCGAGAGCTCTTCAGATCACAGTGGAAATGCTCACTTTCCTCTCTGAAGATGGGTGCTATCACAAAGGTAGATAGCTCTGCCTTAAAGCTGAAGATAGTGTTAATGTTGGCATTTGAGTTTCAGCATGATGTGGTTTTATGCAATGTATGCTTTTAAAAATAAGAAAATTGAGCCTGAGATTGGCTTAGTTTTTGGTGATACTGCAAGTGGTTGTGGAAATAAAGGAATAGGTGAGCACTTCAGCACTGTTTATGGGAACGCCACTACTGGCTGTTGGGACTGCACAGATGTAAAGGAGCAAAATTCTCCTAATTCCCACAAGCCCAGATATGTATGAAATCCGGGGCTAAAAGTTTCTATGATGGTGCCTTGCTCCATGACAAAATGCTTCAACCAATTCAGGAAAGTGTCTTCTCTTCCATGTAATATGGCGGCCCCCAGGTCAGGGGGACCAGAAGCTCAGGAGAGGAGTAGGCATTTGCCCTGGTGCTGTAATGCACTTACTGGGTCTACAGCTCTGGGCAGCATCTTCCAAGTGCATGGGTTTATTTACTGTCTCATGGAGAGCCACGAAACCTGCTCGATAGGGATCTCTAATCTGAATGAAAGGAGTTACTGTTTGTATGCTAACTCTATTCCTTTATTGTTTGCTCAAATCTGGGTCCCAAATTCTACTCTTCCAATGTGGACAACTGACACTTAATAAATTATGAAGCTCATGCAGATTATAATGAAATTGATCCAGATCCTTCTTTCTGAGCCAAATTCCTCCTACATGAGACTTCTGGAGCTGTTTTTGTTGCTTCCTATAATAAATCATATTCGTGGGTTCCTGAACAAGGTTACAGTGAATTTTTCTGAGGCATTGCTTCTAGTGCTCGTAGGATGGCTTTGATTTTCTGTACTAAGTAGACAGGGCTGTAAAGTATCTAAATGACTGGGTATGACTTTGACTCCTTCATCAGAAATTATAGCTAAGGCCAGGTCGGTCTGACATGAAGAGAAGTCAATTGCTGGTAAGTGACCTCATCTCTGGCAGATCTTCTTTTGTAGAACACGTATAACCTTACATGTTTTAGAAACATTTGATGAATGCTGGTAAAATATTCTGGTAGTATTGACCTATTAAAGATGATTTTCCTTTCACTGTGATAATTATGCAAAGTTTTAGAATTGAGTGATTATGAATAATTTTCTTCTTATTCACATTGTTTTGTGTCATATTCCAACACATTCTATGAAGGTTGGATGATATAAATGGCTTTGCGTGAGACTGTAAGTCATTTTAATTGGTTGTGTAGTTATCTTATTCCAGAGATAATTCTACTATATGTATCATTGTAGCATCTACAATATTTCTTTTTATCTACAAACAAGAAGGCTATAGATGCCATTGAATGGAATAAAGTCTGGCAGGTTGCGTTTCAGTCATAATTATCACCTTAAATCAATTGCTTAATTTTTTTTGACTTTTGAGTTCTTCCTCTGAAAAATGGGTACAGACTCCCTGCTTTATGAGGGTTATATCTTAACCTTCCCCTGTGAAATATATTATTTCTAGAGCTTTTTTTGAAATACCCGATTTTAGGTAGGCACTTACAGGTATGTCTAGTTGAAGTCTAGAGTGTAAAGCTCAAAAAGGTCTTTCTCCCACCTCAGCTAAAGCTCAAGTTCTAAAAGAACTGTTATTATCAGATCGTCTTTCACATCTTATTTCTGCTATTTCTCACATATTGTTAGTTTCCTTAAGTCTCATTCATTTATGTGTGCATGTGTCAGAGAGAGAGAGACAGAGACAGAGACAGAGAGACAGATAAACAGACAAACAGACAGAGACAGCCAGCCAGAGACAAATAGGGAAACAGAGAGACAGAGAGAATGTCTTTCACAAAGAGTGTACTTACTTTCTCATGTTGAGATGGCAGAGTCTAAGATGGAGAAAGTGGTTATCTCAGACTTGTAGAGTAGTGGAAAGTTCTCGCTGCCCTCCATGGCATTCTGAGGGAGAAACAGACTTAGGTACTAAAGCTTTGAAATTTCCATGACCTTTTGATTCAGCATCTACTAATGCTGACTCTGGCAACAAGGAGATATCATCTATGGTGTCAGGCATATAAACCGCTTTTCTTTTGTAAAGCACACCATAATTAGTTACTTCTTTTCTGGGATTTCTTGTAAATGCAATGATACAGTTTCAGTCTTTAATGTCAATCTTTGGGTCAGCATAGGATTCATGCAAGTATTTGAATGCTCATTCATTTTACTTAATATTTATTCTACTGCATATATATGTGTATATGCGTATGTTTACACACATATACATACTTACACAGTGGTTACAGATATACATCTATCTATCTACCTATCATCTGCTTATATATCTATATCACAAATTGCTTATCCCATGTTTAACTGGGCTCACAAATTTCTTATCTCATTTATAATTGCTCTGCCTGCCATCTTTAGCTCTTACAATAGTGTTCTGAATATTTGATAATATTCTCTGTATGAATACATTTTTATGTCTTTTGGGTAAAATTGTAAGACTGAAACATCTGGGTCACATGGTAAGTACATGTTTAAAATTGTAAAAAATAATTTTCTAGAATTCATCAGATTGTTTCTCATCACTACAGAAATGCTTGGAGTGGGTTTGTATCTCACAAATTTACATGTTCTAATTGTTTCTTAAATTGGTGTATAGTAATAGTTCATTCTGGTTTTAATTTTTATTTCTCTCCTAGTAAGTACTTTCTTATGTGCATTTTGTTAGTCTTTTCCTTTTTGGTGAAGGGTGTTATTTAATTTTTTTGTTGTTGTTTATTTTGTTATTACAAATGTTTTTTTTTAAATCCTGAATTAAATACTGTATTACATGCATGTAAACTATTTCCTTTTGGTTTGTGGCTTGCATTTACACATAAAAAAGATTTAGTTTTGTTGGTTTTAATTATGTGTATGTATGTGTGTCTGCATATGGGTATCTGCACACAAGTGCAGAAGCAAGAGGTCACAGATGTCCTGGAGCTGGAGTTACAGATGGTTGAGAGCCCTGTGATGGGAGTGCTGAGGACCAAACTCGGGTCCTCTAGAAGGATAGCAGGTGCACTCAGACACTTAGACAAATTCCCAACCCCACCAGCAGCAGCACAACGGCCCACCCCAACTGCTGAAACACTCTTCCTGTAACTACTGAGACTACCCTCAACCCCATCACTTCTACACTCTGGCTTATAACTGCTAAGACTCATCATTCCAGTAACTACTGAGGCATCCACCCCACCTTTGTAACTGCTGAGAGTTTCCCCAGGCCTCCACACCACCAACTCTCCCCCAGGCTTCTAACTGCTGAGACACCTCCCTAGCCCTAGCCACTGACCTCTTTACTTTAACAGTACCTTTGAAGGTGCATTAAAATCAGTATCTATATATTCTTGTTCCTTAGCTTTTGATGAATGGTTTTTGTGCCCTGTGGTGTTTTGAGTAAGAATGGTCTTCATAGGCTCATATTTTGAATGCTTAGTCATCAGGGAGTTGCACTATTTGGGAGAGGCTAGGAGATGTAGCCTTGTTGAAGTAGGTGTGGCCTTATTGGAGAAAGTGTGTCTCTGGGGGCTTCTAGAGCTCTAGCCAGGCCCAGTGTCTCTCCCCTCTTCCAGCTGCCAGCAGATCCAGATGTAGAACTCTCAACTTCAGAGAGATGATTCAGTGGCTAAGAGCACTGTCTGCTCTTGCAGAGATCCTGGGTTCAATTCCCGGTGCTAAACAGCAGCTCACAATTGTCTGTAACTCCAGTTCCAGAAGATCTGATGCCCTCTTCTGGCATAGATGTACATGTAAGGAAAATGTGCACACGTATAAAATAAAAAATATGTAAAAGTTAGAGTTAAAGGAAAGAAAAAAAGAAAGGAAGGAAGGAAGGAAGGAAGGAAGGAAGGGAAAGGAAGGAAGGGAGGAAGGAAGGAAGGAAGGGAGGAAGGAAGGAAGAAAGAACTTTCAACTTCTTCACCACCCCATCTGCCTGCATGCCACCATGTTTCTTGGTAGGACAATGCACTAACCCTCTAAACTTAAGCCAGATCCAGTCAAATACGTTCTTTATAAGAGTTGCCGTAGTTGTGGTGTCTTTTCACGGCAATTGAACACTAAGTCAGGCCCTGAGAAATCTTTTTTTTTCTTTCCTAAAGTCAAAACATTTGGGTTTGTGTTGGAGTTTAACTTAACTCCGTTTGTTAATTAGTTTCTTAATGGGAGTGCAAGAATTAGGGTTTAAATTAAAAATGATTTTAATCAGTTCTTTAAAAGGCACAGGGAAAGCAGCATTATATTAATTCTTATAAGTCAACCAGATGTGGCGTAAATAATACAAGAGGTAGGCACGGACGCACAAATATTGCTATTATTCACATTTTTCTTTTTTAGGGTTCTAATAAAAATAATTCTAGGGTTAAATATTTGTTGATAAAGGTTCACCATATTTTCTTCATTTAATTTCTTAATACCATCCAGCCCTCTCCCATTCCTGACAGCTCTGACCATTTTATTGTGTCTGTGGTTAATTTATAGTCTCCTGAAGGAATATCTCCCAGAAAAATATGCCTGTCTGGTTAAAAGCTATGGCATAATAAAGACTGTGAGTTTTTCAATATTGCAGGAAGCTGCATAACCAATTTCTTAAATCAAAGAATATATTCAAATATTTTATAGATAATTAATTTTAAAAATGTTAATCTCATATTGTAGTTGTATTGTTATTTTTCAACTATATATATATAGTTTTAAAATGTCCATCTTTTTGAAAAGTGGTCAGTTTTATTCTTCCAAATTGTTTTTTTTTCCCCCCAAACAGCTTTTATTCTCTAAGAGTCTATTTCAGTTTATATGTAAATTAAATCACACCTAGTTATAATTAAAGTAACTGTGAGTCTTGGGGCTGTTTCCTCTATTTCCTCACACCAAATCTTTTCTTGCTCAACTTTCCCATGAGAGAGAAATTGAGAGAGAGAGCGAGACAGAGAGACAGAGACAGAGAGACAGAGAGAGAACCTGTTTGGCATTCCGCAGATGTTAGGCTACTGCAGATAATAGATCTTAGCTGGTCTGGGTTTTGTTCCATAAAAGAACTAAGCTGGGGAGGGATTTGTGATTTCTGAATTCTAGAAATAGTATAATGGAAAAAACCCTAATGATCCCCAGCAGAGTTCAGTGTTTTTGTGAGATCTATTGGGAAAAACAGAGGGATGTTTTTTGCCCTGCGATGAATCCCTGCTTTTCTCAGAGTCTGGCATACTGTACTGGTGAGAAGCAATGTGCCTGCGGCTTGTTATGTTTCATTAATCAAATGTGGCCAGATAAGTGAATCCCAAGCACAGAAGAATGTAGCACTGCAGTTTCTGTTCATTTTCACTCATTGGAAAGTCATATTTCCATCCCATTTCCCTTTTATCTTCCAAATTAGTAAGCAATAATTTAATGTAAAAGCCACAGATCTTTCCTTGGAATGACTTAAAATGTTCCCAAGTGAAAATGATTTTCTGTGAATGACATATATTATTCATTTCTTTAGCTTTCTGAAATTTATCTTTACCCCCCACCATGTTACTTTGAATATGTTGTATAAAAGTAGTTGAAATGTCTTTGATGCATTAAGAATTCAAATGCCATCATTTTCTTCCCTGAAGTCTCTTATCTTTAATGGGTATCTTCCCAGAGAACATACTCTGATAGAATTTTAGCTATCTAGAGTCATTAGTACATTTTTCTGATAGGAATTCTGTAATCCTTCCTAGCAAATTCCAAATATGTTGGTAAAGAAGAGGGGATAGGGTATCAAGGGAGATTTTAGAAAAGTGCAATCAAGCTGGAAATCTTGCAAAAGACTCAGAACAACACCCTTGGCCTTTGCTGAATACTGACTCCAACCTTGGCTTTTATTAAACACTGCCTGTGCTATAGGCGCTTACAACATAGAGCTCTGACGTGGTTATTTTTTTTCCTGTGATGCAAGTACTCTACATGTATAGAGGAGAAATGACGGAACAAATATGATTTATCCAAGGTCACACCACTAACAAAGAGGAGGGGATGTGTACCTCAAACCTTACCTAGAGCCCTGCAACCAGCTGTTAGGAGCAGTTACAAAGAGGTTTTCTTATTTTCTTTAAAACAACGCTGAAACCTTAGCTGTGGTTTTGGTTTTATGTTCCTTTAGCAATTTGTAGTTAAACACACACACACACACACACACACACACACACACACACATATAGCTGTCTGTATTGCCATTCTTTACCCCACCCTGAAAGAAAATCCTTGAAAACTGTATTCTGGGACTTTGCACGTTACTTCGCAAATAAAATGCAATAGAAACAGAGGGGTATCAGGCTCAAGCCAGCGTGAAATTTGTCCTGTTAGAGAGCCAGACCTCACTGACAGTCCCCCAGGAGCTGGCAGGAGTAGGGGATGTGCCCAGCACCACCTCTCTCAGGGGAGCCCCACCTTGATGGCTGCTAATATCCTGCTTTGATTGTGGCTGCATCTTGTTATAGGGACGGAGGATTAGCTTTCTTCTGCAACCTGGAAATAACTGTTGTTAGAGATGTAGACATTTTATTTAAAATGAAAAAAAAAAGAAGAAATGGACATTGTGGTTCCTCTCTAGTTTCTCTCCCCAAAGTATTTATCCACATTTAATCTTTTGTCTCAGAAAGGACACACTGTTTTGTGCTCTGAATTTGACCACATTTGATTGCATAATAATTTTGATGTAACAGAAGGGATGATAAGCAGCTACTCTGCTTCTGCTTCTCTCTAAAACTGGTACAGATATGATGCCCCAAAGTAGTATAAAGAATGCTTGTGGGTGACATTCCTTCCACCCACCATTGTCACTCTCTTTACCAAGCATTTCCTTCTGTGTATGTTGGGACATGCCAAATGTTAGCTAAATTTTAGCTCTCCTCAAACCTTTCACTGAAAACTTTAAATGTGTGTCAATTGCATAAAGTGTTTACAGTTTGTGATGGTTCTAGCTCATCCTGCCATTGTTCGAGGGCATTCCCAAACAGCAAAGTCTTGTTGAGTAGGAATGTGTGAGCAAGACAGCTTTCTAGTTAACTCAGTTTCCCAGTTAATTCTGATGTAATGTGACAGTCCTTTTGGGTTCAAACTTGGGATAATATTTTTCTCTCCCTTCCTTCCTCCCTTCCTTCCTTTTTTACTTATAGATTTATTTTCATACAATACATCCAGACCACAGATTTCCTTCCCTCCACTCCCCTCACTTTTCCTAGATCCACTCCTCCTTGCTTTTTTTTTTTTCCTTTCAGAAAAGAATAGGCCTCCAAGCAACCACAGCCACGCACCCAAACAAGACAAAAGAAGTGACGATAAGACAAGATAAAAGTCCTCATATTGAGGCTAGAAAAGAGTAGGAAAAGAGTTCCAGACCTGGCTAAAGAGTCTGAGATACATCTGCTTGCACTGTTAGCAACCCACAAAACCACCGCGCTTATGGCCATAGATACATATGCAGAAAACCTGGTTCAGATCCTCACAGGCACGGTGCTTGCTAAAGGCAGTGTAATCCTGATGGCTAAGAAACTCTGGGTGATCTTTTTATTTCCTTGCAATTCTTAGACAGAGTTCTGCTTGTGGGCTTGCCAGGGGGTGTCTCTGAGCTATCTTATTTTTGTATTTTCTTTTGTGAGCTCAAATTCTGGCTTCTTTAGGTATCATGTAGGTATCATTTGAGCTGGGCATCTTTTTTTTTTTTAATCTTCTATAAGCCTCAGTTATATCATCCCTAAAAAGAATCACTACCTCAAAGGAATAGTGTCAGGGGCAAATACATAAAATCATACCAGTCATTAATACTCCTTCAAATCTTAGTCCTTGCTGGCCCTCAACACATTCTTTAACAATGGCCTTTCTTTTTGTAACTACAACATAATGAAGAGTATTTTCACCTCATTTGCATTTCTTTTTTTTTCACAGTTTATTTACTTTGTATCCCAGCTGTAGCCCCCTCCCTCATTCACTCCCAATCTCCCTCCCTCATCTCCTCCCTGCCCCTTTCTAAGTACTGATAGGGGAGGTCCTCCTTCCTTTCCATCTGACCCTAGCTTGTCAGGTCTCTTCAGAACTGGCTGCAATGTCCTCCTCTGTGGCCTGGGAAGGCTGCTCCTCCCTTGGGGGGGCGGGGGGGAAGAGAGGACAAAGAGCCAGCCATTGAGTTCATGTCAGAGACAGTCCCTGTTCCCCTTACTAAGGTACCCACTTGGGGACTGAGCTGCCATGGGCTACATCCAAGCAGGGGTTCTAGGTTATGTGCATGCATGGCCCTTGGTTGGAGAAATAGTCTTAGAAAGACCCCTGACCCAGATATATTTGATCTTTGTGGAGCTCCTGTCCTCTCCAGGTCATACTACCCCCCACCCCTTCTTTCATATTATTCTCTGCACTCTGCCCAAGATTTGGTTATGAGTCTCAGATGTCCCTCAATAGAGGAATGGATACAGAAATTGGGTACTTTTACACAATGGAATACTACTCAGCAATTAAAAACAAGGAAATTATGAAATTTGCAGGCAAATGGTGGGAACGAGAAAAGATCATTCTGAGTGAGGTATCCCAGAAGGAGAAAGACACACATGGTATATACTCACTTATAAGTGGATATTAGTCATATAATATAGGATAAACATACTGAAATCTGTTCACCTAAAGAAGATAAACAAGAAAGAGGACCCTGGGTAAGATGATCAATCCTCACTTAGAAAGACAAGTGGGATGGACATTGGATGTAGGAGAAAACAAGTAACAGGACAGGAGCCTACCACTGAGGGCCTCTGAAAGACTCTACCTAGCAGTGTATCAAAGCAGATGCATTTCCTTTGTAGAGACAATTTACTTGTTCTATAGGAAAAACTCAAGGAAGGTTAGCTCTGGATTAGAGTACACAAAGTACTTTATGTTAATTAACAAAAGTGCTGTTCTAGAAAGGAAAGATACTTTAGTAAGATAGCTTAGTTCAATTCACTAACTCATGAGCTGGAATTTTAAATGCTTCTTTTGGATTTTAAAAAGTCCTCACTAATATGTGTTATTACTTCAATAAGTTGGCACAGTGAAGTGGTTGATGATCCTAAGTGGGAGTGGTCAATTGCCTATCTACTTAGACTGTTTTCATTATTTTCCTTCTTTTTCTCCGCTCCCTCTTTCTTCCCAAAGATGAGCATGCCAAGGGAAGAGAAGAAAAACTCATTTGCTAGCTGGCTATCAGACCCCTTCTTAGCCATCTTTTTCACCATGTAAGGGGAGTGTACAAAGGTCAGTTCTAAGGCCTCCTAAAGTGAACACTTTGACCCCAGTGCTGAATCACTTTTCCAGAAAGTACCACAAGATCATGTGTCACTTTCATGAACTTCTTTCTGGTCAGGCTGATGTGATGTGTTTTTCCCTTTCAGGTTAAAATATGTGCCCTGTGAAAGCAAACACTACTTCCAGTCTGTTCCAGAGATTTTATTTCTTTCCTGAAAAAAAATTAACGTGTATTTGAAATACTGAATCACAAGAGAAATACAGAATTTATCAGTTACCTCTTTATTAGCACATTATGTTTTGTTGGTTTTGTGCTTTGCTCTTTGTTTTTTTTTTAGCACATTGTGTTTTAATAGCATATTAAAACAAGGTTACAATTCATTGAAATGAAGTTGTTTATGATGAATATTTGAGTCTCATTAATCAGAAGCCTGCAATTTGATTAGAGAATTGTTTTGGATGAATGTCAAATTTGTTTTGTATATCTAAAAACCAAGTTTTACTGCTTTAAAAGTGGGTATTTTAATCTTACTAAATGAACTATGACAGATTTCTTATAACTTTGTTTTTACAGTAATAATTTAACATTAATTTCTTAATCACTTAAGGATTTAAAATATGTTTAAACCTGTAAAACTAATTCACTAAAAGAGAAGACAAATCACCTTAAAAATCAAATTATAGATGAAACTCTTTTACTATTATTAATATGCATTTTAATTTGGGCTCATGTTAGATGATATGATACTATAAAATTATAAAAAAATAGTTTCTTTAACTTAAATTTGCCAATGTAAGTGGTGAAAATTAAAACACCTAAACCTTGAAAGGACCAAACCACCGACTTACTGGGTTAGCAGGTGCTTGAGAGAGAAGAAGGGAAGGAGGAATAAATTCCAGAAATTCAATTCAAGTATGGTATTTTTCAATTGTGTTTAATCAACCCACATATTGATTCTTTCAAGTATTTATAAACCTCCACAAAATAATTATTATAATTTACACTTTGTAGTTACATGACTTAAAATTAAAGTGCTAATTTAGCTCATATTCTATTTCTACAACAAAACACTTGCATGCAGGGACTTATAAAGAGAGGTGTTACACACTTATAAAGAGAGGGTTCACACTTCTGAAAGCTGAAGAGCACAGCAGTATAGATGCTCAGCCTTGGTGAGGTCTTCATGGCAGATGGCATCAGAATGGTAGTGGAACCACATGTGAAAGATGTCATACAGCAAGACAGGAAGCTAGAGACCAAATGAACTAGCTTTTATCTTTAAGGAATATGTTAAAATTACATTTAGTGTGTGTATGTGTGTGTATATGTGTGTGTGTATATGTGTGTATGTGTGTGTGTTTGTGTGTGTATGTGTGTGTATGTGTGTGTATGTGTGTGTGTGTTTGTGTGTGTATGTGTGTGTGTACATGCCACAGCAAGTGTGTGGAGATCAGAGGATAACTTTTGTGAGTTGGTTCTCTCCTTGTACCATGTGGGTCTCTGGGACAGAACTCAAATAATCAAGTTTGTTAGTACTTTTACCAGCTAAGACATCTTACCAGGTAGATTCTTTCTCTTTGCACAACTCATTATGTGAAGTACTGAAAACTGATGTCCTGACAATGGTCCAGATTTGGATATGGTGGGGAACTGGGTATTTGAGATACTATTGCCTCTGAGAAATGTGCTTTGGTTTTCGTTGTATTCTTTTTTCCTCAATAGCCTTGGAAGGGATGACACCCTGAACTTTTACCAGCCACCTTTTTCTTACTTGCAAAAGTATTTATTAGACTTTGTGTGTGTGTGTGTGCGTGTGTGTGTTCTGCTACTCAAAGAACACTGAGATTGAGATGAATGGTCATAAAGTATGAGAGCCTGCCTGCTTGTTTGTGGTTCTGGCTAAGGAAGAGTTTCCTTGATATGCTTTTGACCTTGACCTCCCACCAGGATTTGAAGAAACTTCAAGGAGAAACCACTTTAAAGGACAGCTATAATGACAAGAATAGCCAACATTTCTGAGGTGCTTACAGCTTTCAGATGTATTACTCATTTGATTGTTATAAAAAACCCATGAGGTAGATTTTACAATTACTCATCCTTTGTGGATTCTAAAACTGAAGCAATGATAAAAATAACTACAAAACATGATCATCAAGTAAGAGTTGGATTCTTAACCCAGATGGACTGGTTCTACAGCTTAAGCAATACTATCTGTTCACTTGGAAACTTTCATAGAAACAATGAAATCTGGAGGTGATAAACTGTAGAGGGAAAGAACTCTGCAAGCTACTTCTGACACACCACCCAGATCAATTTTTGCTTCAGATCACTTTTCACTGTCCAGGAAGGGCCTCTTGATCTCATGCTGTCTCGCAGGACTAGGAATCTATTTTCTTTCATCTTTGCTAAGTCATGCCACTACAACTAAATTTGCCTTTCTCTAACTCAATTCAACTTATGAACAAACAAATCAAAGAAACAAACAAAAAAAGTAGTTGAAGGGCTACAGATACAATTCAGCTGAAGAATGCTTGCCTGGTTTTTGGCAAAGTCCTGTGTTCTGTGCTTATCATGCGATGTGTAGGGTGTGTCTGGAAGAGAAACAAACAATTCAAACTGTAAAATAACCAGCAAAATCAAATCAAAACAACAATAACAAGGACATAAACAACAGAACTGGTTCCACAAAGGAAAATAAAGAAGCATAAGTCATTTTAAAGGTGACGCGAACATTGCAGGTGATGGAACATACAGTTAATTTAGAATGTTTTTGATTTGACATACAAAAACCAAAACCAAAACGTCAGGTGGTGGTGTGCATGTCTTTAATCCCACCACTCAGGAGGCAGAGGTAGGCAGATCACTGTGAGTTTGAGGCCAGTCTGGTCTACAAAGAGAGTCGCAGGACAGTCATGGCTACACAGAGAAACCCTGTCTTGAAAAACCAAGAAAACGAAACAAAATCCCCTAACTAGCCCAAATCAAATTACTCTAAGTAAAAGCAGATGAAAGTGGAAAAAATTAAGAAGTTCTTGAAAGAGAAATCACTCTGATTTTATGTAATTCAGGGATCTTAACACCAAAACAAGATAAAATTTGGTCAAATGATATGTATAATTTCTACAAAAAGTTCACTTGTGTCCACATTCCCTGACAAATAAGAGTGGTAATCTACCTTGCTAGTTCTGTGAATCTGATTATTTGAATGATGGGTGGTTATTATAGCCATAATCCAGATGTCCTAAATCCTCTGGAAAATTATTCTTTCTGAAGATTTCTTTTCTTTTTAAATTGATAGTGAATTCTTTGTTCATGAAAAAAGGAAGGAGAATTCAGACATAAACATCCTGGGTTTGCCTGTAGTTCTTCACTTTGCCAGCCAAAGCACAGCTATGCTTTAGCATCCTAGGGTATGCTTTGTAAGGTTGGAACTTGACATCACCAAAGTCATTGCTATATATTGCTTTGTGACATAAACTGTGTGGTTGTCGGTGGTATCCACCAGTAAGCAAGTCTGTAAACACTCAGGCCCTCAGCACCCGTCTCTCAAGACAAGAACTAGCTAATCCATTGTAAATGTTGCTTTCATTTTAAGTTTAAGACAGTGAGTGGTCTTGGAAAGATCAGGCTATTTTTGGTGCCACTGGGACCTCTTTGTGATGACATGGATGGTCAATTTAACAGGAGCAAGATGGAAAGTAAAAACTGGACTTGGGCCATCCAGGGAGTAAGCATGGAAGCAACTGCATGTAAGGAAGGGAATGTTAAAAAGCACTTGGAAAGAAGAAACAATGTCAAAGTCTCCTTGCATGAAATACAGCACAAGTTCGGGCTTCTAAACTCTAGGTACCTCTAACCTTTGCCTCTTTTATGTCTCTATTTTTTTCTGGTCTGACAGACCACATGCCAACGTGCAACCCAGAATCCCTCACCCTGGTGATTTATAGCTTACAGCTGCTTCAGTGTCTCAGACATGGCAGCTGCTTTTCAGATGTCTTCAAAACTAGTGGGAGAGTGTTAATGTGAACTTGAGTGGCTGCAGGAGAGGAAAAAAAGTTGATGAAAAAATCATCTGAGTTCAACTCCAAAGCTTCCCATTGATCTTTGCTTTCAGGGCCAAGCAAAATGTTTGGTTTATTTCATAAGCTAATTGGGTGTGTGAAAGGAGGCTTGGCATTTGCTATTGACTGAGCCTAACAAAAGTGATCACCAAGCTGGCTAATCAATAAGGTATCGATTACAAGCGTGTGATTGGATTAGCCATTTGATCAATGCTGTGTGCTAATAAATTAACAAGCAAATTACCAAGCAACCTTTAAAAGCAGAATGCTGACTCTGATTACATTACAAACCAGTGAGATCTAATGATTCCCCAAGTGCAAAGGTTAGTTATACAAATCAACACCTGAAAGTATTTTTTCCCCTTGAAGGTTTCTTTCCTGCCAATGAAAACGCTTTCTTAAGTGAAATTCAAATTTAATTATAATTAGCAAGTAGTTTCATTGGGACACCTAATTTCTAACCAGATTTTATTCACCAGAAAGTGGGCTTTAAAACCCCAGATAAATAAACCTGCAACACTTTGGGGAGAACTTGGCCAACAGCAAAAAAGGCAAGCACAAAAGAGGTCCAGAATACTGACTTTCTGTCTCAGAGTTTTGGTGAATGAGATCCAGAGTGGTTATTCTGAGATGTTTCATGACAGAACCTACTCTCTCTTTATCTTTCTAATGGACCACAGATATTTTCCTAGCTTCCATTTTTAAAATAACCTATTGTCAAACTACTGTAGCTAAAGAATGGAATTAGCAATGAGGTGCACTCGTGTGAGCATGTGTATGTGCACATGTGTAATTGTGAGCTCGATTGTCTGCATGTGCACATGAAAAAATGCAGAATTGTAGCTATTAACAAAAATTACCCTGAGACAGAATGTGCAATAAAGAAAATGTTTATTGTTGCTTTAATCACTACACCAAAGAATTGGAATTAACCTCATTGTCCATAAACAGATGAATGGATAATGAAAGTTTGGTGTCTATATACAAAAATGAAGTACTACTGCTCTCTAAAGATAAATGAAGGTAAAAAGTTTGTAGGAAAGTGCATCTGCTTAGGACTTAGGACATATAATGTTACACAAGGCCACACAATCTCAGAAACAAACCGTGTGTTCTCTCTCATATGTAGAGTATGGCCAATCATATATGCATATATGTAAACTAGGACACATGTGGGAACAATATAGCAAGAAGAAAAGAGAACATGTAATGCCAAATATAAGGATACGAGGAAGGACTGCATGCAGGCAGTATACCCGAGTTTCTATATAAAGCCAAATGCATTTTTTCCCTGCATAGTGCTTGGACTTTATTTGTTCTTTTTAATCAACATGAATTTTGTACAACTCTCTAAAACTTTAAGCTTTACTTTCCCAAGTATGTCAATGTGTTAAAAAAAAAAAAGCAAACTAATCGACTCAAAGTAGACATCAGTTAATACATGGATCTCAGTTCAGACTTAGTTGTTTGCTTTATCATTTAGTTTTTAGCAAAATCCATGTCCTCTTACCATAAATAATCAGCTGAAGTGACTCATCTTCATTGATGCTAACCAGTTCTTGCTTCTTCACTATGCACCAGGTCCTGTAAGCCCACCAATAGGACTTCTTTTGGAGGCAAGGGAAACTGATGGAAAAGACAATGACCAGTCAAACACAGACTGAAAAACAAGGTAGGGAGCAATAAGCTACAACATAGCAGGACCTTATTTATCTGGGTTTATCTTGTTGAGGAAGTGGGGTTTCTTAGCCCAGAGTTACCACGAGACTTTAAGTGAAAAAAAGTATACCATCCTATCCTCAGACAGTCCACAGAGTTGGAAGGGAAAATTTACAGCGTCTTGTGCAAAAATTGTCTGAATGCCAATGCCATATCCTGTTGTCACTTCCCATTTTACAAAATCAACAGTATCCTATTCGCTGAGAGGTGAAGCAGAGACATGACTTTCACTAGGCAAAAAGAGGGAAGATGATTTACAGGATAAGAGCGAGGGTAGGAAGACAGAGTTCATTAAGTTTCTATGGAGTGCCTAATGCGTATAACACACTTGTAAAGTGAAAACTCAAAGTAGCCAGGCATGTTGGTGCACGCCTGTAAACCCAGCGCTCAGGGAGGCAGAGGCAGGTGGATCTTTGTGAGTTCAAGGCCAGTCTGGTCTACAAAGCGAGTCCAGAACACACAGAGAAACCCTGTCTCAAAAAAAAAAAAAACAAGTTAAATGCATTTTTATTTCTAATCCTATCATGAAGTTTTGACAGTCTGGTGGTGGATCGGAGTATACATTTAAGCATCACAGCTGTATGTAAGTTCACTGCATAGTATCAGTCTGGTAAACTTTGGAATGTATTTGAGTAGGGTGAATTTTGTGTGTGATATTTTTATTTATTTTCAAGCCTCGGGGTCTGGAGTCTCAAACCTTTTTTTATAATTGTAAAGAAAAAGAAAATATCTTCCACTTAAAGAAGTACTTCCTTAGGATGTGTTGTGCGTAGATGGTTTTTATAAATGATATTACAAGGGAAGAAGTCATAAAACAAGGTTCTCCCACCTGCTTTCCCTGTGATTGGGTGAAGCATTTATTCAATTGATTGTACTCTCTCGGATTCCCTAAGTGGAAACCACTTTGCTCACTTTTCCTCTTAATCCTTTCGCTTTTTAGAAACCTTTTTTTTCCCCCTTTGCCTCAGGGAAGCTGAACCGATTAGTCTGAATTCTCCAGTGTTATTTGTAGACTGGAAAGGTCTCCCCAGGCTCAGAGGCAGTATGTCAGCCAGAGCAGCCCTGAGGCCAGGCAAGGCGGGCTCCCGCAGCGACAGGCTCAGGCCTCACCAGGCACAGCCAGGTTGCAGCTGACAAAACAGCCGGCAGGGCTGACCAGGCCTGGAGGGAGGAGGGGAGATGCTGTCAATCACCACCACAGAAGCACAGGCAAGAAACACAATATCTGAAGGAGATTTGTCAGTTCCAAGACTTTAAGGTGAACCCGCGGCTGACTTTGCCCGAGGCCAAAGCACCTAACACCCGAGGGGCCACAGCCAGACCCCATCCCCACCCCACCCCAGCCTCTCCTTGACGTGTATTTGGTGCTTTCAATTTTGTATCTAAGCAGATTCAGAGCTACCAGGACCATCTTGTCCCATCTTCATAAGAACTGCTTTTCTCTTTGATTTAAATTGGTGGGATCCAATGGTCACAGAAGACAAACCCTCTCAGATCCCATGAATTTTGATTTTGCTTTGGGTGTAAGGAACTGTTCTGTTTCTAAATGAGTACATATCAACAAAGCCAATGTACATAAAATTAGCGATTTATCAATACTGTAAAGTACTGTGGTGGTTCCTGAAACTATGACATCATCACTTGTAGGGCTGACAGATTCTCCCAGAAAACTTATCACAAGGTGAGAGTTCATAAGTCAAGGATGACTGCTATCTGATACAGCCTAAACTGTAATATTGTGATCAACATAGCCAGGATAATTCCTTTAGTCACCAATTACTGCATCCCTGTAACTAAGACACAAGATGATCTGCAGTAAAATTCTTTCTAATTAACTTTTACATTCATCAAAAAGGGCTGTTAAAGAATATTGAAAAATCTTATGACTGTAAGACAGGTGTCTATAATGCTATAAACCCCCATTGGAGTGTTGCTGATTAATTCTCCTGACGGAATTCTGCTTCCCTGTGCTGTGATTAATTTCACATTTTAATTGATGACACCATAAATATTTCTCCAGCAAGACCCAGCTGTATGGCTGTCAACCCAGCTGCATGGCTGTTGGTGATAATGATTGCCATTGGCAGGCAAGCTTCTTGCTTATTTCTCTTATGCTGACTTGGGGAGAAGACAAGAGAGCAAATGATGATGAGTGAAAGAGAAGTTTTTCATGTTCAGCAATTCATTCATGGAATTGTGGTAATTCTCCTAGGTAAGGAACAGAAATTTTAAGGGACTTGCAGAATAAGTTACTATAGTTTGTACAACACCTTAGTCGTCTAAGTGTGTGAATCTTCCAATCCATAACTTATTTGCACTTTTATTTCTTAATTGTCTCATTTTATGCACTTCAATGTTGCATAATAATGGCTAATAGCCGTTTTCATCAGTTTAAAGATAGTTGTGTTTTATAACACTGTAGTTTCCTTTACCTTTATAGAGTTTCTTTTGCCTGTATAAAAATTTATAGCTTCCCTCATTTGGACCGAGTTATGAGATATCCTCTTTTGCCCATTTTACCTACGGAGGATTCCCCTTTCCAGAAAGAAGAGATGTCCTTCTTGAAAAGTGGCTATGGCTGGTTGCAATAGATGGCTCATGAGTTATCCTGGGATGGAATGATGGCTAATGAAGACCAAATCCAAGAGTGGATAATTCCCTGAAGCATGCATAAATGATGTAGCTTACGAAAAGATAAATGGTTCTAACGAAAGATATTTTATTTAAGGGGGAAACCAAAATGTATGATATGAAAGTGGAGAATGTTAGTTGTAGTGTGTTTTAAACAGGGTAGGAGATGAGGTAGGTGTGGGGAGGACACAGTGTCAGTCAAAACTAAGGACATATGGAAGCCAAATACTTTATAAGCTAACTATAAAATAAAAGTTATAAAAACATAAAAAGTATTTATACTTCTGTCCTAGTTAGTGTTCTATTGATGTCAAGAGACACCATGACCACAACAGTTCTTTTTTTAAAAAAAACATTTACATGGGGATTGTTTATAGTTTGAGAGGTTTAGTTCATTATCATCGTGGCGAGGAGCATGGTGTCATGCAAACAGACGTGGTGCTGGAGAGGTAACTAAGAGTTCTATATCTGGATTCACAAGCAGCAGAAAGAGTGAGAAACTGGACCTGGCTTGGGCTTCTGAAACCCCAAAGCCCATCCCCAGTCACATGCTTCCTCAGGCCACGCACATTCCAATATCACAACTCCTAATCACTGTCAAGTAACACCGTTCCTTAATGACCAAGCCTTCAGCTATATAAGCCGATGGGAGTCATTCCTATTGAAACCACCGCAGCCACTATTGTGCAGGTGGGTATATCTTGCCTGGTAGATTATTGTTGTGGGTCACAGGGTTTACAGCTAGGTAAGACCATGGATGCCTTGGTCCTCCAGCAGCCTGCATAGCCAGCACTATGAAAGCAATCTAGCAAAGAGGAAGCCTCCAGTTCAGTTTCAGCCTCTCTTTGCAGAGAATGGCAGTGAATACAGAGACCCATTCTTTTTATTTTATTTTATTTTATTTCACTGTTTTTTTTAATTTATTTATTTTTTATATCAATCACAGGTTAGGTACTTTGCATCCCAGGCATAGCCTCCTCCCTCATTCCCTCCCACCCTCCCACTCCCTCTCTCAATTCCCTCCATCCAAGTCCACCAAGAGGGGAGGACCTCCTCTCCTTCCATCCAACCCCAGCTCATCCTGTCTCCTCAGGGCTGGCTGCAATGTCCTCCCCTGGGATCTAGCCAACCTGTCACTCCCCGGCTTGTTTGGGGGAGGGTCAAAGAGTCAGCCATCAAGATCACAACTGAAACAGTCCCTGTTTCCCTCACTAGGGTCTTCAGTGCGTCAACGAGCTATCATGGGCCCCATCTGAGCGGAGGTTTCAGGCCACATCCACACATGGTCCTTGACTGTAGAAACCGCAGAGACCCATTCTTAAGGTGCTCAGAACAAATGACGTCTGAGTCCTCAGCTCTAACCAGTACTTTTTAATCACCATCACTAAAGCCCCAGCATCATTTCGGAAAAGTGCTTAGGAAGAATTTCAGAGTCAGAAGACAGGAAAAAGAGCCATGGAATTCTGAGTTCTGGGCATGAAAAAGTTGATATAATCATGACCTTTATAGCCTAGAGGGTTACTTGCAATGGGTCTATGTAAGACTGGGACTATCAACAATAAATCATAGATTGAGGAGGAAAAACAGGACCCCACACCTCTCTGAGGAAGGCAGGAAATTTAAAAAGAACTTGGATTTTAAAATCATTTTTATAAACTGTGGGACTTTTACATTTGGCTTGTGTTTGATGTGAATATAACATGAGATCTTGGGACAATGAAAGGTTATTATTTAGCAGTGATGTGTTTGTGTGTCAGGTTGACAGGAGGTAGCCTTGTCAATGCTAATCTTGGTTGATAACTTGGTGTACCTCGGAACAGGTAACCTCAAGGGATTTTGTTTTTCTATTAGATTGGCCTATAGGCATGTCTGTGGGAGCATTTTTTTTTTTATTACTAAAGCATGTAGGAAGGCCCAATGCATAGGGAATGAATGAAGTCCTGAGTAAATGTGTGTTGTTGATATGGGAACAGCCATGTCAAGAACCCCAATGCCATAGACCCATGGGACATGACAAAGCCTTCCCTCCTTGTCCAAGTTTGAATGTTGATAGTGGGTGCAGAAAATGTTCAACATGACTTTCTCTCACACACCATATTTATGGTCTGAAGATTGCTCTCCTACAGGACTGCTCCTACTGAGATTAGCTAAAGCTGCTTCTTGATTTGGCTGAATTCATTAATGGTGCCTCTCTCTGTTCAACTGTATATAATAAACATGTGGAGCTTCCAGGGTGCCATGGCTTCTCCATCAAGAAGTCTACTGCCCTCATTCCCAGAATTCTTCAGTGTATGCTTGTCTTCTTCATTTCCTTGTCATCCTAGTCTGGTTAATCTCTGGAGCCTTCAAGGACACAGCACCAACGTGCATGATACAGTCCCTAGTCTGGAACATGATCTGGGCAAGAAACCAGAAAGCACAAATTTTGCTCTGGATTCTGCTTAGGTTCTTGTCATTGGGTTATAGACTTGAGTTCCTTGGGTTCCTTCAATGATGGGCTATAAAACTCATAAGCCAAATAAACTCTTCACTCACTCAAGTGGCTTTTGGTTTTTGTTTTATCATAACCATGTGGAAACAAACTAGAAGAGAATCCATTGGGGTGGCTATTGTAAAAAAAAAAAGCTACTTATCGGTAGGAATGTGAAAATGCATAGTGGAAAACAATATAGTGAGTCCTGGAATATTAAAAATAGAATTTTCATATGATCAGACATTCTGCTTCTGATAATAAAAGGATTGGAAACATAGGCTTGAGCAGATGTTTTGTACAATGTTTTCAGAGTATTACTATTTACGATTCAAAAGTATAAACAACTCAGTATTTACAAATGAATAGAAAAGAAATGTAGTATATATGCACATTTGACTTTATTTAGCCTTAAAAGGGAAGTAAATTCCGGCACATACTACAGCGTTGATGAACACTGAAAGCATGTTGAGTAAAACCCGAGAAGCTTCAGCATGGTGTGCTGAGCACAAAGAATAAATACAGTATTCTACTTGCATAACGTACCTAGGATAGGCAAATTCACAGAGGTATAAAGTAGAAGGTGGTTGCTGGGGATAGAGTGGGGAGAAACACTTGTCTCATTGTTAGACAGTTTTAGTTTGGTAACATGAACTGGTTCCAGAGAGAGATAATGAGGTTAGAGGAACAATATGAATTTGCTTAGAATCAATGAATAGTACACTGGAAGGGGTTAATAATACATTTTATGTTACATATAGTGACCTTTACACCATCTCCTACCTGGATTTTGAGAAGAAGCAATCACCTGCCCAGGTATTTGGCCCATTATCTTTCCATTGTCAGGAGTGATCAAGGTAGAGGAGATATTCTTCATTCCCTTAATGACCTTGGCTATCTGAGAGTGAGTTTTGAACTGAAAGCTGAACAAAGCCATGGGTTATTAATACCCTTTTGACTGTTTTCCCAGGGTAACTTGATCACATAGTCATCTGTCCAATAGATGCTTCTTCCACTGAACCAGAGGCCACAGGGTAACTTAGGCTTTTAAATTTCTATACAGTAAACATTTAGCGAGTAATTGTATGCCAGACTCTAGTACAGGCCTCACTTTACTCAAGACTTAGTCCCACACTGAGTATTAGTACCAGTCACTCAAACCCACACTAACAAATTACAATAGTGACTATCTAAATCTATTGCTTATAGAGTCAATGCCTTAATGCTTTCCTCAGGGCAAAGGTTGAAACCTCAATACACCAAAACATGGAATTCATTGATTTTTCTTAGATTTTTGCTTTTTAAATTCATATAATTTTTTCCTTATGCCTTGCAGGGGAGGAACAGTTTTATGAGTTTATATATAACCAAGAGATAAACATAATTTCTCAATTCATATAACACTTGTCACTTACATGGCAGTTCTCTCTCTCTTTCTCTCTCTCTCCCTCTCCCAAGCTGGACATTCTATATTTTGAGGTTTTCTTTACTTGTTCATCCATTTTATAGAAGAGACATTAATTTTTAGATTTATTTTCTGGAGTTAATATTTCAATAATCATTTTTAAAAGTTTACTCTATCTTGTGTTTCCAATGGAACATATACAATGTATCATACAAACTGTGAACCCAAATAATAAAAGCATACCTGTATAGAGAATGGAGAAATATCAGCATTGCTAAAACTATTCTCTTGCTTCATCGTTATTACACGTTTTCATTCAGAAATGCCACTAATCTCATTTTAAAACCATTCTCTTCATTTTATACCATGTTTAAATTTATGCAGTGACTAATTTTATGTATTGACTTGACAGTGTACCCACTCCCACTTCCTTATATGCATTTTATGTAAATAAACATAAATATGTATATGGTTGTTCTGTTTGTCTGGAGAGCTATGACTAATACAAGGTTACAATACAATACAAAACCTGAGCAATGATTCATATTTGAATATTTAAGATGGCCCTACACCATACTTATTTATAACTTGCTTTTTTTTCATTTATCATTTTTCTGGAAGTCATCATGGGGATCTGTGGTTTCACATTTTTTCATTAATGTATAATATCTCATTGTATAAATAAACCACAATATCAATGTTTTATCCTCTCCCCCACGTGTGTGTGTGTGTGTGTGCATGTGTGTGAAGTACTAAAAAACTGAGCTAAAATTCCAGTGTGCCTTATTCTCTCTCCAATAAATACTTGGTTTGTTTTAATTTGTTTCTTTTTGAACATCCATTCTATGAGCATCCCTTCCATGTACTATGTGATTTTCTAAGGAGCAGTCTAGGAGAAAGGGCTGAAATATAAATAATATTAGCAATTTAATTTTCTTTTAAAAACAGCTACAAATCAGTTTCACATCCTCACCATTAACACTTCTCACTAAGTTTTTCTAGGTTTTAATTTCTAATTAATTTGATTTGTAAGTAGCTATACCTCCCAACAATGCCTTTTTTATCCTGGTTTCTGAAAATTTCTCTCCTGAACTACTTTTCCTTCAAGTCCGAATGAAAAAAATTCCCGCTCCCTGATCCAAACATTTAAATGTCTCAAAGCTTATCAACTAAATATTTTCAGACTACTTGAGAATTAATTAATTTCAGACACGGAGTACTATTTTAATAATTATGTTGAAGATAATTAATTCCAGGAGAAAGAAATAATTTAGAAACATACACTATATCTAATACAGTTTGCAAATATTTTACCTAATAGTTTAAAGCGTTCCTATTTCAATTAGATTTTCACTCATTTAATAAAAATGTATTTATTAACTACCCAGCCTGGATTGGATATTGGAGCAGTTACTGAGGACATGGCAATGCAGAAAGCACAGGCGATCTAAATATGGAAATAATTAAATATGATTAACTTCGTGAAGAAAAAATACCTGTGCTGTGCTGAAGGAATGTGGTGGAGGTTAACCAAGGCTCTAGGAATGGGGACCAGAACATCCTCGAAAAGAAAGGACACTACAGGACTCAAGATAATCGCTAAGATCATGGGTTGTAAGTGGTAAGGCCAGAGGAGACAGAAGAGAGAATGTGTGTGGTGGTAGAAAATAGTAAGAGAGAGGTTAGATCATGCAAGGCTTCAAGAATCAAAACATCATTTGAATTTTCTCATAAAAGAAATGTAATGAAAAATGATAGTATTATTATTTTAAATCTATCATTCTAGAAATTACTTGAAAATATTTTTACAGCATGGAACTATAAGATGAAGGGATGCGCCAGAGTTACGCCAGAGTGAGAGGGGAATGGGATTTAGACTGGGAAAGACGATGAATGAGTGAAAATCGCTGGTATATTTGAAAGACTATTAAGTCAGGAATAAGGAAGATTGTATGATTAATCTTGTATGGGAATAAGGTGAGGAAAGAGTTAGAAGAACTTTCAAATTTCTGTCTAGAGAATTAATTTTCTTCCCTATACTTAAACACACAAAAAAAATAAAAGCAGCATTTCTGGGTTTTGTTCTAAAAGTAATGGAAAAAAATACTCAACAAGAGAAGTCAGGAAAAGCTAGCAGCACTGTTGGTCCAAAGAGGGGAACTAATGATCTGGGGCAGTACGGAAATGATGTTGGTCTGGGGACTTGGAAGAGGATTTAAATTTTGCTCATGCTCCTTCCCTGTTCTTGGTCCTCTCAATCTCTTTGCCATTCTTGACACTTTAAGTCTAGACTCTTCTCAAACTACACTATATATGTGTATAAAAATAACACAATGAAACCACTGTTTTGGGTCATATTATTTTATATAATAAATATGTGATGATAAAAATGTCAAAATGAAGGACTTGCTGCAGGACCATCTTCCCAGCTAGGCAGGCCCACTCCTCACATAGAAAGGTCCTTTCTCTTTCTCCCGATCCATTTGCGGCCTATTCTTGCTATCATGTCTCATCACTACTCACCTGTCTTGCTGGTCCAACCAGATTATAAACATTTTGAATCTGATCTACACTCATTTCACAATTTTAATATGCTCTGCTTTCTCCTCTGTCTGCACTCAGAGGCAGTAGTAGAAGTTCTTGGCTTTACCATTTACAGTGTTACTCCAGAGATCTGTAATGATAGGTAAGAATGGCTGTGATTCTTCAAAAAGGCACAGGTACTGATTATAAAATTAATAAAAACATTTTACCAGGTTATTTTCATGCTATTATTACTTCTAAATAAAATGGTAAATATTCTTCAAAGTATTGGATAACCAAACACAGAATATGTCTCATCTGGTGTTGATTTTTTGTTAGGATCAGAATCCAGCAAATATGTACTTTTCTAAGGTTTAGAAATAAGTTTCTGGAGAAATTGAAACATGTTACATTTAAAATAGTACACATAAACTACATATTTTAAAATAATTTTTCAGACATGTGATTCACCTTACCAGAGGACTAATATCTCAACAGTCTAAATAAAAAATTACATACACACAAAAACAAATGTGCCCTATATGAAGATAGAAGGCAAAAGATAATTTGGAATAGGGATTTTGTTGTGGTTTAAATGTGAGATGTTCCTTAGAGTCTCATGTTGTTAAACACTCTTGTTGGCACTATTTGAGGTAGGAAGGCTGTTGAACCTTTAGAAATTGGTCCTCAGTGAATAGGCCTTGAGGTTTTATTATAGCTGAACCTACTTCCTTTCTACTGTCTGCTTCCTGTTCTGTGAAAATGGGAGGCGCTGAGGAAACCCAGTTTCACACGTTCACCATCATGAAGCCCTTCCCCATCTTGATGGACCGTATCCCTCAGACGATGTGTCAAAGAGCCCCCTCGTTTCCTCAAGTTGACAGGTCACAGAGATGAGAAAAAATAATAGAGATATCAGTACACTTTTAGTTGAACTGTACTCAGTAATTTCATTTATCATTTTGTGAATATTTGTGCTGTGACCCTAGGTTTCAAGTTCAATTTATCTTAGACTTTCATTCTCTATGTGGAAGAGAAAGTATACCTACAAATTTAAAGTATAAATTTATATTCATATTAACTAATGTTTACCCAAAATAGTTAATGGCATTAAATTGATCATCATGTGTTTGTTTCATGGGCACTGAGAAAACTTTATGTTCTTAAAAGAGAAAATTAGTGTTTCAAAATAACGTAATATTTGGAATTAAATATTGTTATGACCTCATGTGTTAGTTTTCAATTGCTGTGATTAAAAACCATGACTAAGGCAATTATTAAATGTTTTTTTTGTTTTTGTTTTGTTTTGTTTGTTTTGTCTTGAGGTTATTATAGATGGGTAAGAGTTTGTCCTGGCAGCAAGCAGCAGATGTGGTCGCTGAAGTGGAAGCTGAGGCATCAGATCTTCCATGGAAGCATCAAGTAGGGAGATCCCATTGAGAATGACAGGAGTCTTTTGAAACCTTTGAAGGCTTCCCCCAGTGATATACTTCCTCTAACAGAATCATACCTCAAACAGCACTATCAACTGGGGAACATAGTGTTCAAATGGTCAAGATTGTGGGGCACCATATTCAAATCAACATACATTGTAAAGAAGAAAGCCAATAATTTTAGCATCTCTTTTAGTTATAAAAAGGTTACTAAGACTGTAAGCATATGTCTATTCAAAATCACTTTCTTTTTTTAAAACATTATTTAATTTTATTTGTACAATGTTTGCCTGTACATACTTACATACACCATGTCCATGTCTGGCACGCAAAGAGGCCCTAAGAATACATCAGATATCTTAGAAGTGGAGTTACAGATAGTTCTGGCTTCCATGTTGGAGCTGGGAACTGAATCCAGGACTTTTGGAAGAACATCAAGTGTTCTTAATCACTGAGCCATCTCTAGAGTCACTTTCTTAAGTAAGCTTGAAGAATGATCATGGTGCCTTTCCTTCCATGCGAACAGTGTGTTTCCTCACTGTGCCTCATTCCTACATCCCTAGTATGGACCTAACTTACAGCACCACCCAGAATAGGGCTAACTGTACACTTTGAAGCTTTTAGAATTTGCCTATGCCAAACCTGAAGTCGATAAATGTGAACATTTTCAAATTGGCTTTTGGAGACGGAAAAAAAAAACCTTAAAGATGTAATTTAATTAATTTTTTTTAACACGGCATGAAATGTAGAAGGATTTTCTAGGTTGAAAATTCAAAAAGACATTTAACTTAGAAGAGAAAAATACCAAAGATATTTTCAATCCACAGAAAATGAAAATTGTTTTATAACTTTTAAATAAATAATTTCTAATGTTATTCATATGACTTTATTGTTGGTAATTACAGTTTCTTGGTGAGTGCAAATGTTTATGAAACCTCTTGTTTTAGAAGACTAAGAATAGCTTTTAAGATGTTTTATAGAAGGTGATACCCTAAGAAACAAAATATACTTGTATTTTGATTTAATCAAGTCAAATTAAGTAAAACTGGCTTAGACTTTGTTTTACTTTTATGGAGTATTAAGATTCTTTTGTGACATGAATAAACATATTTAATAAATATATAGCATATAAAGGTTTGTGGCAACATAACAGTTATAGAATTTTATATTTTAAACTTTACAAATATTAATAAATTGGTATTTCCATGAATTAGAAGAAAAAATGGTTGTTTTGAATATGTATTTATATAAATACTTAGTGAAAATAGTACAAAATATGCCTTGGATGAGCTTTCAAACCATCTAAAAATCTTTTTATTAAAGCAAGGGGCCCTATAGCTCAAGTTACATGTCATTGTGAATGCTAAACATGACACTCCAAACTGGCACTATGCAAGGAAAAGCAGCATGAACTGGTCACAACTCAGAAAGTAGAGATCCGGTGGCATCGATTGGTATGATCATCCTTTCTGGTAGGAACATACTCTGCCAGCAAAAGAACAATTAGTGAAACCTGGCTGTTTCTAAGTAGAAAGATTATAAAACTATTCATAAGCATATCTGATAAACACAAGAATACATTTGTGCTCAGAAACAAAAATATAAATAATACATAAAGTAAAGAAATATCAATAGATACAATCTGCTAATACAAGAAACCATATTTTTCCTCAAATGCACCCACAAATGTACTTACACCCATGTAATTTCAGTAGGTCAGCTTAATATATACTCTGGTCAATATAAAAAATAGAGTACTATACCAACAATCCATTTTTTCCTTGACTTAGTTTTTATTTATCTTCTCATTTACTATGTAAAAAACATATATATTAACATTTATATAATGCCATCAATAAGATGCCAGTTTTATCTTCACTCCCTGGTATGAATACTCTGTGACTCATTTAAGGATATGAATTATACAAGCTATGACTCTTCCTTCCTTATTACATAGGATTCTGGCTTGTGTTTTGTATTTGCAATCTGTGTGCTGAATAAATTGGTGTTTGTCCTTTGAAGAGCTACATATTTCATGCATATGTGGCAGTTGTAGGTACATATGCCTGATGTAGGTACAACTTGCATTCATTGCAAATAATTACACAGAAAGGGGTCTAGTGAGCAAAGTGAGTTGATAAAAATGACAATGCAAGACTCCATATTTATTCATTTGCAATGATTTCCACATCAACTTCACTCAGTTTATAAATCTAAACATTAGTTCTCTTGCTGTCAGCACTTCAGACTCCACCTGGGATCAGTCAGGCAAGCTGTGCTTTCTGCCTCCTAGAACCATCATGCAAAATAAAGATTCTGCATTTGGAATGTGGCTGACAGGTTGGTTGATGCTGCACCAGGCGAAAAGGAATGTGCTTTCCCTCTTCAACAGTGTAAGCTCTTCTGTTCCACAGGATTATTTCTTTAGTAAGAAAAGCAGATGTGACTTAAGGAGCAGGGACATGCGGTGCATGCTGGGGAAGAACCATGACTTCTTAAGCACATTTTGAATTTCAGCATTTCCCAGCTTTTTTTTTTTAAGTTTCTATTTCTTGTAGATCTGATATTTTTTTATCCCTGAAACAAAAACGCATAGTATAAGCTTTATTTATTTTACATATTTAGATGAAGAATATTCTCTTACACTGGTGATTATCTCCAAATGGCCAAATTTGTCCAATTTATAGTTATTTCCCTTTGAAAATATTTCTTAAACATTCAAAGGCTATTTTCTTTAGTGCTGCATACAGTAGAATTGATCAGTCTTTTCGATGTAAACACACTAGTTATTTGTTTCCATATCTAGAGTTTAGAATAGGAGTGTTTACTGATTTAATATTTTAGACTCTAGGAATGGGTAGTAAATGACTAACAGTTTACAATGAATAGTCTAATTTGAGGCCTTTACTATCATTCATTTATATATTTCTTTTCCATTAGATGTTTACATATCACCAATAATATTACATTTGAAACATAATATGTATTTCCACAAACTAATGATGATCAATTACTAGGAACTTTAAAACTAAAGAAATAATTAATAATTTAGGTTTTTGGCTGCTTTTTATACCAGACACAGACTTTGTTACACAGAAATCCAACCAACGGTAGGTCTGATGGATGTGTGTAACTATTAGAAATTAACAAATCAGTAACCTGATTGCACACAAAACAGCTGGACACTCATATTGAAAATTTAGGATTTCTGCACATGGACTTTAGCAAATCTTGGAACAAACATGTTTTGTAAAATAATTATCCCATTTGTATATTTAAAATTGACTTTGAATTATTCCTTCTGCTGTTCCTGCATCTCCATGTCTCTCAGATACAAGTTAATTTGTTTATGTAAGTTGAACAATGGGTCACATAATGTACCAAGTAAGAGTCTGAACAGCCAAGAAGCATTCAAAGCTCCCCTACTGTAGAAGTTGGGAAAATAGACAGATACAAATGGCGCCCTATGATGTTTAATTGTATTTTCTTTTTTTTTAAATTGTATTTTCTATAGTGATTTATTTCCACACCAAATATTAAAAGCATCTGGATACTGCATATTATTTTAATTAGTAAATTCATTTTAAAATTGGAACTTACCTGTGTTATGTTCACCCTACTATTGAGAACATTTTAATACAATTTTATTTTACCTCGAAAGTATCTGCCCACCCAAGAAAGACATTTTCATTTTAAAATGAAACATATCATCTCCATCTCTATTTTTGCTGTTTGCTCTCTTGTTTATTTGCTTTGAGGCAGGGTTTTATTATGTAGCCCAGGCTGACCTTGAATTTGTAGCAATTCTTCTGCCTTGGCCTCTACACGGTTGGAATCACTGCTATGTGCCACTGTGTCTGGTATCTGAAAGTAACAAATGGGGTTGACTGCTCTTGTACTTATTTGGGAAGCCAGTTTGCTAAACTATTGTTCTGAGCTGTATGAAAGGCTTCTAAGCAAAGCAAATTTGAAGAGTCTAAAACAAAGATAAGGCTTTAATAGAGTCATGAGCCGTGGTACTGATTGACTATGAGTAGTCATGAATTGCTCACAACCCTCGTTTCCCATGGCTCCTGTACTTCTTATGACAGCATCTTGAGCAGCCATACTTTTTGTTCTTTTTTTTTCTTTTTTGAAAAGCCAAAATGACAATTGCATTTGTGGCTTTAGCTATCAAATGCACATTGACAGGAACTATAAACTGATCTCTTTGGAGTCATGGTATTAGTGAAAGTAAACAAAACAAAAAGTCAGTTTTGTTGGTTTTAGTAAAAAACAACAACAACAACAACAACAAGCATACCAACCAACCAACAAACAAAAACCCAGTATGATTGATGAGTGGATTATACTAGTACAAACTGATACAATAAATTGAAGGAATGGAGGAATAATCACCTAGTTACCTGTGCCTTATGCAATGTTCAGGAACTGCTCTGTGATCAATCCAGATATCGTAGCCCAAAAGATTAAATAATGAGGAATTGATTTCATGCAAAGCTGTGATGGCTGCTGTAGGCGATACTAACATGCACAGAACATGAAGCATATCAATAACTAAATGGTCACAATACTTTTATAGCAGTAGCTTAAAGTTGAATGAAAATGCCATTGAACAGATACAGGCAAAGTAAATGTAAAGAAAATGCGTTGTTACAGAGATACCTTTATATCTATGTTTATTGTCTCACTAGTCCCAATAGCTAACTTCTGGAATCATCCAAAGTGTTCATCAGTGATGGACTGAGAAAGGGAATGTGGCAGGGTTGTATATAGCCACAAAGAAAAAAATGTGCCATTTTCTGGAACATGGAACTACAGATCATTATATTAAGTAAATCAAAACAGACTAGAAAGACACATATCATATTTCTCTTACATGTAGAGTTCATTTTTTAAAAATAAATGTGAAGGCAGAAGAAGGAATGTCTGGGAAGAGGAAGTGGTCCGGAAGTGGTGGGGAGACAAGAGGAAGAATTGTGAGAGGTGGACAGAAGCAAAGTGTATGACAGGGAAATGCCATAATGAAACCTGCCATTTTGTACAATGAAGGCACATACGTTTTTAAACAAAATTTCTTGTTACTCTCTGTTTTAGCTGAGGAATATAGTTCAAAGGGTAGTTAACACATCTCCTTGCTAATAGCTACTTCTTCTTTGATAGCACTATGGAGTGCCTGCCAGATGCCAGACATGTTTCTTCTATCACTTCTAATTCATGCAACAATCTATCAAAGAAAGACATCATTATTCCCATTTTATAGAGAAGAGCGTGAAGACTCCTAGAGATTAAGAAGGTAATTTTTTCAAAGTTGCATGGCAAATTTACTCCAGACCCAGGAATCTATTCTGTGTATCATGTCAAGCAGAAAAACTCCCTTCCGCTGCTTGTCTTTCACCTGGTTCTCAGGTGTTCACAAGGCCCTTCCCTACAACCCTAATCCCTTTCCCCAGAAGAGAAAGACTTCACTACCTCTGCCATTGGAAGCTCATCTCTCCATTAGCTCTGTGAAATAGCTAGGGTGTTCTGGGCTTCTCCCTTTCCCTAGCCTCTTGTTAACATAGTAATATTCATTTTCTTACTCCAAGCACTCAAGTTTCTGCCAGGACAGTCCAGCAATCTTGTCCTTTGAGATAGCTGTGTAACCTGAAAGGCTTTTGAAACTCCATCAGAAGTCAGGCACTGGTTGTCTATGAGAATAGTCTAGAATTGCCTGATTTGGTCTCGGTACTGCAGAGTCCCTAAAGGGAGCAGGAGGTATTTGCATTTAAGATTCCCACTAACCTCTTCTTCATCTCAACACCCCAAACCCCAGCCTAACTGAGCAATTTTCAAATCTCTGAATGTGGCCAATGTCTTCCTGAAAGATATGGCATGACCAGTTCTCTCTGCCTACAGATTTCTCTTTCTTTTTTTTCTAGATAGGCTTCTATTTGAACTCAACTTTCATATCACTTCTTCCACAAAGCTGACCTGTGTTTATTCTAGGTATGTGGGTTTGCTTATTATTCTCCTATCCAGGTTAATACCTACTCAGGGCCATCATTGTATTTATAGAAACTACCTTCCCCAACACATACTCATACTCTCCATACCAATGTTTTCATGGATGTAAATCTCCTTACAAAGCAATTCCAAGGACAATAAAATCAAGAAGCAATGCTGGGATGATACTGGTCTATACTTCTGTGTTCTTTAATATAGTAATTTCCCCCTTGATGTGACATTTTAATGTACTAGCTGCGACTCCTGAATCTTTTCAGGCAATGCTGGGGATCTAGTTTCTGAACATATGTAAATATTTGAAAATAACTCTTCAAGTACAGTGCAAGGGACTTGTGAGAGGGCTCAGTGGATATAGGCACTTGTTGAACCTCACAACTTGAGTTTGGTCCTTATTATCCACATGGTTGAAGGGAACCTACTGCTTTAAGTTGTCCTTTGACCTCTACATGTGTGTTCTATTACATGTGCGATACACGCGCGCACACACACACACACATACACTAAACAAATAAGTATATGTAATTTTAAAAACTTAAATTCTTTCACTTAAAGCCCATAATTTTCTTAAATAATTTAACTCAGTTATGATCTTACCACTGATTAAGAGCACTTAGTATGTCAATCAGGGCTTAGCCTGGGAAACTTGGGCGTGTACTTTTCACTCTGCTTGCATTTCCTATGAGACTCCTGAGATTGTGTGAATTCATATATAGAGCAAGGAGACTTTAGATTCTTGAGTGAAATCAGGAAATGTGACTTAACCATCACATTTTAAACATTTGAATTATTCCTAGTCCTTTAAACTCTGAAGGGAAATGTACTTTATTCCGTGCAAACACATACTCAACCTTTTTTATTTAATTGATTTCATGAGTCACTCTCCTATTTTTATTTACTTATTTGGTAGTTTTGTAAAAAAATGTCTTTACTTCTGTAGCAACCTTAAAATCCTTCTTCAGATTAAGATCAACAACTGAGGCTAGAATTTAAACCCCAGAAAACGAGGTGAGTAAAGAATCTTTAATTTATGAAACTGAACAAGTTGGCTTATCCAAACATCTCTAGGGCTTTAATGGGAGATGTCTATAATTCTCTGAATTGTATTCCTTTCACAGTGATATTTTGTAATTCCATTCTATTACCCTTGCTTAACATTAATGAGATAAAAAGATCACATTATGGCGATTGATGTTCTTCAAATTGAATGCACGTTTCCATGTACAAAGCTGTCTGCTAATTTAAAAAACATAGCATGTAACATAGAATCATGACCATGGTCATCACTCAGCTGGGACCAGATAGCATTTTTTATCTATTCATTGGATTTAACAAGGCGTGAGATGGAAGCAGAATACAAAGTATGAGTAGATTACTCTGTACTCCTCCTTTCGACCAATTCTTGGCAATTGAGCAAGGAAACTGAGGCTTCATGTTTCCATGGAAACAAACCTCAAGGTCAAAGGGGCATATGGAAGGTCAGACAATGACAAAGGAACATCTGAGAGGCCATCTGGATGAGTGACCTGACATAATTAGTCATTAATCCCACTCTGGGGAACAATAGCCCTGGCAGAGAGTGTTTGGGCTTTGATCGTGGTCTGGGTGATCTCATGGGGAAGAGGGAAAAAAGCCCCACTTGGTAACTAAGCAGATTACCCCGGCATGCTGTTAACTAAAGACAAGGTGGCTGAGGAGGCCAGTGGGATAGCATTTTACATATTAGACTACACTTCCCTTTACTTATCACAGGCTCCTCTAGGGCCATGTGGCTTTTGGATTAGCTTTCTGGGTAGCATTTTTTACAGTTTACAATGGAAAGCGAGCAAGAGTCCCAAAATACATTGCTTAAAATTCTCAGGCAGCAGATGGGAAGATTGCTGGAGAGCCAACGGCATTAGCCAGCTTGGTTTACAGGTGTCAATATTTACTAAGCAAAGTTTGCCAGGGTGCCTTTTGGGAAAAAGCACAGGGAATAGTTAATCAGTAAAACAATAGCAATCAGTTTGTTGTCTGATTTGAGCAGAAGAGTTAGAATTATAAGTTGTCTCAAATGGTAAAATGTACTCATGAGCATCTGTCTTTCTCTTTGGCTCTTCTTTTTCGTGTTTATTATTCTTAGCTGACTTTGATCAGCTACCCCTTGCATGTAGCAACAATCCTTCTATTTGAAAGGCTGACGATGTTTGGGGATTAATCGTGTGCATCTCTGTAAGATGTGAACATGGTAGCAGTCTTTAGAAGTGTGTGTATTTCAACAACTACTGAAATCACTCCCTTTCCCCCAGGGTTAACACTTGCTGGAGGTAAAGAATGGTGGCCAGATGAGGGAGTGTATATAGTGGACTAAAGTCTCTTTATTAGAACTGCTTTCCAAATAATGAAATTTGAAAGTCGTTGTGAGCTTTTGCATTTTTAGAAAAGAATCTGACCAGTCATTTGGCTGTTGCGACAAACTACTTATGAGTTAGTAAAAAGAGCATGAGGCTGAGATTCAGGAATAAGATCTGTTTTAGTTCTAACTCTACAACTAATGCAATATGTAATCATTTAGAGAGTGTTTCTTTAGCTGTGAAGTGATGTGTTGCACGGTATTAGATATTGAAAATACATTTTACCTTAGAATACTGACTCTAATAGCTAGGTTATGGCTTCCTGGGCATCTGCTCATAATTGAGAAAGATTTGGTTTGGAAGGAGAGTGATTAGTAATGTCTGCCATTGGCATGGGAAGAGAAATGGCAGTATCAGTATTAAATATATATCTCTGAATTTTAAGAAATAAAGGTTGAGATTATTTACATTAAAACTTAAAAACTCTTTAAATTTATGGCAAGTTGTCACTATTGCTACTAGCAGCAGAATAAGAACAATATGAGATTTACACACACAAAATAAAATGTTTTTCTTGTCAATATTTAATTACAGTTCCTTGTGTAGAATATGGTCACTTAAACCATAGGCCCACTAACAGAATGTAACCAGTGGCATGAAGCATCTCCAGAAGAGTCATTTCTCACTCACCAGACAGTTAACTCTGGAGTGATAGTTCAAAACTAGATATTTAGGAAGGTTTTGAGCTCTTCAGTAAGCTAGAAACATGTCCGAGGACATGTCCATTTAGGCCTTCTGGATTTCTTCACAGACTGCTTTCTACTAACGGTAAGATGAAACTCTTGCTTTCCATTTATTTAGAGTCTGGGTCTCTGTGTGGCAGGTCAATTCACACCAATTATTTGATCAAGAATTTGCATCAATGCAAAAAAAAAAGAAATTCATGTTCCTCTTCTGTGATTAAAAAGTCTCTTAAAGCAGCATGAAATGGAACTGGAATGATGTTATCTAAAGATGGTGCAGGTGATAACCCAGTGTCTTTTGTTAGGACATGTCCAAATGTATGAATGTTAGAACTTCAAATGTTCTGAAAAATTTTACACACATTTCTCCATCAAACCTTGTTTATTTTTCATGAATTGTTCCAATCACACTAAATTTAAGGCAATAAGTCTAGGGAGCCAAGTTTTCAGAGGACACCACATTTTGAGCAGTGTTCAGTTTTTCTTCCTTGGCTTAGAGTTCCTTGAGTCCAGATGTTTGAGCTCATTACCAGAGGAGTTTGTGAGCAGTCAGTAATACATCCAATACCCTCGAGCCCAGAGGAGCCACTTTTGAATAACTAAAATGACTTTGAGTAGTAACTTGAAAATAGTGGCCAGAAAACAAACACAAAGAGGAAAGAAAAAGTATTCTAAATGTTATTCTCCTTTTATGACATAGAAGAGGCACATTGCACTTTTTGTTAAGGATTTTAAAACTTTATGCCTATTGTTCATTGTTCAAGAGGCTAGCTGTTTTCAAGATATTTTTGTGACAAATTAACCTTATTTGTAATTTTACAACTAAAAGTGTAAACAATAAAAATTCCTTGAGACCTGGTAGGCTAGTCAGATAGTAGGGGAGGAGGGCTTCCTCTATCAGTGGAGTAGGGGAGGGGTATAAGGGTGGAAGAGGGGGGAGAGTAGGACAAGGAGGAGATGAGGGAGTGGGCTACAGCCAAGATACAAAGTGAATAATTATAATGAATAATAATAGCGATAAAACAAAACAATTCCACATAGTCACTATTGTTTATTTCACACTGTTGTTTAAATTGGAAGTCTTTGTAAGATCTTAGATATTAAAGAACAGATTGTACAACCTCAGAGGATTCCACACTGTTTTTTTTTCCAACCATGTATTTGAGTCTCTGTGTCATTTAGAATAACTGTCAAACCAAGAACAATCTGTTAACTTTCATGTCGAACACAATATATATTAAAAAAGGAGAATGAAAATGTTCACCTTTGAACCATAAGGGAATGCAAAAGCTACCACAGTAACTAGTTAGAATTCAGATCAGTGATTTTGGGGAAAGTATTTTATTGTTAATATTATTATTAATATTATTGTTAGCTTAAAGTGGATGGGGGAAAGTCTAGGAGGCCTCAACCCTACACCAAGAATTATTGTATGCTGAGAGTGAGAGAAATAGTCTTCCACAGGGACATGCACAACAACTGGTTGTCTAGGGACAAACGATCATCCCTGAA
Source organism: Pachyuromys duprasi (assembly GCA_028658305.1). Taxonomy (NCBI): domain Eukaryota; kingdom Metazoa; phylum Chordata; class Mammalia; order Rodentia; family Muridae; genus Pachyuromys; species Pachyuromys duprasi. The sequence goes on from CM053767.1 coordinate 36,742,936, forward strand.
AACATTATACATAAGTAACAGTATATTAGAAATGTTATATTAGAAATATATATGTATATTCATATATGCATTAACAACAATGAAAAAAAGAGCAACAAGTCTGTAAGAGAGCAGGAAAGGTATATGGGAGAATTTAAACTGATGAAAAAGAGGGAGGAAATGATGAAATTATACTCTTATATACATACATAGAGAGAGAAAGAGAGAAAGAGAGAGAGAATTGCTAGTTTGTGGTACTAATGAAAGGTGAGCTCAATTTTGGGCAGCTTTACTCTTATTTTTAATTTAAGTTTTGACAGTTTCATAAATGTCTATGATGTACTGCAAGCTAATGACATTTACCACCAGTCCTCACACCCCCTTTCTCTTCACAGCTAGACCCACCCTACTTCCGTGTCTTTTTCTTCTTGCATACATTGTCCATGTAGCCATGGCATTTGTGTTCTTATGATTATATCAGTCATGTCCTGTCTAGAAAAAGAGACAAAAACATTTCATAGGCCTCTTCTCTTTACCCCCCAGCCTTTTTAAAAAGATATATTTATTTGTTTTAGATATGTGAGTGCTCTATCTGCATGCCAGAAGAGGCTTCAGATCCCAGTACGGATGGTTGGGAGCCACCATGTGGGTGCTACAAATCAAACTCAGGACCTCTGGAAGAGCAGGCACTACTCTTAACCCCGGAGCCATCCCTCTAGCCCCTCCTCTAGCTCTTAAAATGATTTCACCTCATGTTCCCTTTATGTAGCAGGTGGTGCTACAGATGTCCCACTTAGAGCTGAACAGTTAACTTTATTCTCAGCATTTTAGCATTTTGACTTATTAGGAACATGGAAAATTAACCGTTACCCATTGCAAAATGAGGGTTCTCATGTCAAGGTGAATGCAGTGCTACTGATACTGTTTGTTTATAATTCTCTACAGTGTATCTCCTTCTTGTTTTTGCCCAAAGTTGTCTGTTTCTCTTCACTCTCTTGGTAATATGTGAAGTCTCAGAGAAAAGCAGAGCTGACTGCATCACAGGGTAATTTTATTCTCCTACACACTTGTACAACAGTACAAGAAATTATGGGTTCTGGGCACAGTTTGAGATGACTGTGTAGATATTTAAAATTTAATTGTATTTATATCTTTATTTATTACAGTTGATTCACTTTGTATCCCCTCTGCAGCCCTCTCCCTCATCTCGTTCCAGTTCCCTCCTCCCTCTTCTTCCCCTTATACCCTTTCCCTAGTCCCCTGATAGAGGAGGACCTCCTCTCTTTCTATCTGACCGTAGCTTATCAGGACTAATCAAGGCTGGCTGCATCCTTCTCCTCCATGGCCTGGTAAGGCTGCATCCCCCAGGAGGAGGTGATCAGACAGGCTGCCACTGAATTCATGTCAGAGACTGATACTCCCAACTAACAACCATGCATGGAGAAGAACTAGACCCCCTGTTCTAAGTAAGCCCATTGGCTGCTCAGTTACCAAGTGGGTTTCCTGGTAAGGGGTACAGGGACTGTGTAGATTTTTAATGTGGTGAGATGCAAATGTTTCCTCAAGTACTTGACGTAATTTGTGTCAAGCATCTCTAAATTATCAATGAGTTTTGTTCTTCCATGTGCATGTTGTGTTTGTAAGGCAAAGGCAGACACACAGTTGAGAAGTTTCCACTCTCAGAACTCTTTCTCCATAGCACAGCACAAGTTTTCTATCCTTTATAAAATCTCCTCACAAGACATAACATCCAGTTCTTCACTTCTTTGGGCATCTTGAAAATATTTTCTACTGTTCCATTTGTCTGTGCTCATTTGTACTATTAATTCATGGTAGCTTCTTAGTACGTTGTCAATTACACCCAAAAATTTCCCTCTCGTTTTCAGAGGTACCTTCCCAGAATCCCACAGTAGCATTAATTATTTCTGTCACTAAGCTCCAGAATATTATGCTCATATCACTATTCTATCATAAGTGCTACAATTACTTTTAAACTACTTTATTTTATGTATGTGTGTATGTATATGCACCTAAGTGTGGGTGTCCCTTGAAGCCTGAAGAGAGCATTGAGTCTCCTGGGACTGGATGAGGGTCTTAGGAACTGAACTCTAGTACCATGAAAGAGCAGCAAGTACTTTTAACCACTGATGGATATCTCCAGCCCCAGCTCCAACTTAAATGTGATTTTTATTAATAATTTCCTCTTTTCATCAACTCATAGAAGTTGCTCTATATAATTATGAAAATAATGAATAATTTAAGAGATATTTGGCATTTTGTTTTTCAATCAGTCTTGTTTAAACTTAAATCTCCAAGGAAAGTTATTAACAATTTATAGTCTTCAAAAATAGTAGTGTATATGCACTATACAGAGCAATGAGTTTCAAATGATATTTTAATTCATGTATGCCACGTGTTTTCAACATATTGAATAAAGTTTATGTTAGTGTTTTCTAAGGTTAACTCACTACAATCTTTTTATCCTATAGATTTTGCTCAAACATTCCTTAAAAATCAAAATCTGACCTAAATATGATGCCTATATGCAGATAAGGTTAGAATATTTATTTTGTTGTGCTTCCAAGATGTAAGTTTTATCCTTATGAAAATCATCCTCTGTCTTTTCTTGTCATGGTGTCAGAATTAACAACTCTCTAATTAACAGGTATACAAACTCAGGAATGTGGAATACACCTATTGCAGCTTAGTTAAGACCCAGAGATAGACAACCTAATCAACAACATAAAAGACCGCAGTTTGGCTGATTTGACTGAAAGAGAATACTTTCTCATAGACATGTAAGGAATTTTCACATTTTTATGAATTCGGATTTTTTAATAGTCTAGCTTATTTTACTTACAGAACCCTGAATTATTCAGGCAATACAGTTCATAAAAATGCTACACTTGCATGACTATCATAATCTGAGCAGTTTTCTATAAGAAGCAGCTGAAGGTCAGGTGCTGAATTCAGTGCTACTGAATGTAGGAATAATAAATGATAGTCTTCCCATGACAAAACAATCTTTTTTGTAAAAAATCACATATTTTTTTATTTATTTGAGAGTTTTATACATTGTATTTTGCTCATATTCACTTGCTTGTCCCAATTCCTCCCAGGCCCACACACACTTCTCATTCACTAAAGTTCATGTTGCCTTTCTCCTCTTGTAAAACCCATTGAGACCAGGTTGTTTTTCCCAAACATGCCTCCATTTGTGGCCTGCTCTTGGAGTTATATCCTTAAAGGAAACTAACTCTTTCTTTGTCAGCAGCTATCAAATGTCAATAGCTCCTGTGATAGAGGTCAAATTTTATACCTTTCTTCTCAACTCCTGGCTTAAGCTTGCTTAGACGTGGTGCATGCTGTCACAGCCATTGTGGCTTCGTATGCCCTGCTGTATCTGGGAAACACTGTTTGTTGTAGCTGTCTACCTCTAGCTCTCAGAGTCTTAACCACATTTCTAGGACCCATTAGCCTCAGGTTGTATATGATATAGATCCTGTTGGAGCTGAGCATTCAGAAGTCTCGTACTTTCTGCATATTGGCTAGTTGTGAACATCTATGTTAAGTGCTATCTACTGCAGGAAGAAGTGTGAGAATTGAAAGATGGACTGATTTATGGCATAGGAATGCCATAAGGAGATATATTAATACTATGAACACTTAGCAGAATAGTAGTATGCTCTCCCTTGGGACCTGTAACCTATCGACATAGGATCTTGGCCCTGATAATTGGTGCCAAGTTTGTGTTCCATCTTATAGATCCAGCTTTAAATCCACTCAGAACATTCATTGCATTGTCACACCAGTAGACATATCTTGCTAGGAAAGTCAGTATTGTACCTTACAGGGATTTCAGCTAGACAAGACTGACGATGATTTTTCTCCTCTGGTAGTGTTTAAAGAACCTTCCAGACATATAAAACCTACCAAATAGAAGTGAACCTTCCAGGTCATTTTACACATGATTACTTCATGCTTTATGACTTAAGGATGGTGTCTTCAGCATTAAGTTCTTACCTTCAAGTTTCTGGAGGATAACCATCTTAGTTAAAGACACTGTGGTATATTCACACAATGGAAAACTATTCAGCTATTAAAAACAAAAAATTATATAATTTGCAGGTGAATAGATGAAACTAGAAAATACCAACCTGACTGAGGTAACCCAGGTCCAGAAAGACACACATGTTATGTACTCACTTATAAGCAGATTGTAACCAGTTAGAGCAGGATAAACATACTACAACTCACAGACCCAAAGAAAATAAGCAACAAGGAACACTCAGAAGAAGATGCTTAAATCTACTCAGAAGGGAAAATAGAATAGATGGTAGAAGTGGTTGAAGAGAGAGAACAAGGTATTAGAGGGAGTTCAGAGAGAAATGAGGGTGATCAGACCTGCAGAGAGTGGGGACAGGAAGATAAAGGGCTTTCAGGGAGTAGAGAAACCATGGGCAGAGGCTTCTCTGTGACAAGCTGGAGACCTAAGACAGGGAAAGTTTCTGACAAGGGTAAATTTTGGGAATAGCTCTTTCTCAAGACACAGCTATACCACTCCTGTATGTATACCCAAATGATATTCCACCATACAACAAGGACACTTGCTCAAATATGTTCATAGAAGCTTTATTTGTAATAGCCAGACTCTGAAAACAACCTAGATGTCCCACAAATGAAGAATGGATAAAGAAACTGTGGTATATTTACACAACAGAAAGCTATTCAGCTATTGAAAACAAATAAATCATGACATTTGCAGGCAAATGGATAGAATGAAAAATATCATCTTGAGTGAGGTAACCCAGATACACATGGTATGTATTCCCTTATAAGTGGGTTTTAGACATACAATACAGGATAAATATACTACAAGGCACAGAACCAGAGAAGACAAGTAACAAGAGGATCCAAGGGAGGATGCATAAATCTCACTCAGAAGGGGACATAGAATAGACAGAGGTAGTAGCTGAAGAGAAGGAACAATGTAGAAGAGGGGCACAGAGTTAGGGTGGAGAACAGACCTGGGGAAAAAAGGGGCTAGAGGACAGAAGAAAAGAGAAACTAAGGGTTGGAGTATTTCTGTGACAAACTGGAGACCTAAGTCAGGGTAGGCTCCTGGGAGGATATGAGGAGTTTCAAGCAGAGACTCCTAGTAGCAGAGACTAAAGAGGACATTAACTAGACAAGTCTCCTAGTAGAAGGAGGGGAACACCAACCCACCCACAATAGACTTTGACCCAAAATTTTCCCTGCCCACAAGATGTGCAGGGATAAAGATAGAACAGATAAAGCAGAGGTTGAAGGAATGTCCACACAATGCCTGGTCCAACCAAAGACCCACCCTATGGGAGAATGTCAACCCCTGACACTATGAATGACACGCTGCTAAGCTTGGAGAAAGGAGCCTATCAGAGTTGTCCTCTGAGAGGCTCTACCCAACAGTGCCTCAGAACAGATTCTGAGACTCACAGCCAAACACTGGACAAAGCATAGGACCTGGAGGTGATAGGAGCTCCACAAGAAGACCAACAGTAACCAAGGCCGAGAGGGTCTTTGCTGAGGCTGAATCATCAACAAAGCACTATGCATGAACGTAGACACCCCCCTACACAATGTAGCCGATGGGCAGGTTAGGCTTCATGTTAGGCTTCAAGTTAGGGAAGCAGAGACTGCATCTGACAGGGATTCTCTTGACAGCTTTTTGATCACCTTCCTTTGGAAAGACTGCCTTGCCAGGCCACAGGGAAAGAGAAAGGGTTCACTGCTGAAGTGTCTTGATGAGCTGAGTTGAATAGGAAGTGGGGTTGCCCTTTTGAGGAAGAGCAGAGGGGGAAAGGAGGGTACGACTGGAAGGAGAGGAGGGGATGGGGCTACAGTCAGGATGTAAAGTGAACACACAAACCATCAAACAAAAAATAATGTAGCAATGTTACGATAGTTTCTATCCGGCCTTGTGCTTTTTTTCAGTTGGGAGATTGTGTAAGTCTATTTGGTTGATTTAAATTATGCAGATCATATATACCTAAAATAATCTGTTTATTATATATTTTCCAGTTTCATAGATTATAGATTTTAAAGTATTTATTAAATTATTAAATATGATTAAATTTAAAAGTGATTTATGAATCCTCATGATTCTCTGGATTTCCTTAGTATCTGTTATAATGTTCATCTTTTCATCTCTAAATTTATTTATTTATATTATCTTTCTCTTCCTTTTGGTTAATCTGATTAAAACTTTTCAATAATGTTAATCTTTTCAACTCTTGACTATTGATTCATCATCGTCGTCGTTATTATTGTTATATTATTATTATTATTATTTACAATTTCACTTTGTATCCCAGTTATAGCTCCTTCCCTCATCTCCTCTTGGTCCCACCTTCTCTCCATCTTCTTCCCCTAGTCCACTGATAGGGGAAGTCCTCCTCCCCTTCTGTCTGACCCTAACCTATCAGGTCCCATCAGGGCTGTGTGGATCCTCTTCCTCTGTGGGCTGGCTAGGTCGCCTCACCAGGGAGAGGTGATCAAGGAGCAGCAAACCAAGTTCGTGTCAGAGACTGTCTCGTTTCCCCTTACTAGGATGCTCACATGGAGACTGAGCTGTCTATGGGCTACATGTGAGCAGGGGATCGGGGTCCTCTCTATGTGGTCTTTGGTTATCACACATCAGTCTCTGTAGTCCTCCTGGACCCAGTTTTGTTTTGTTTTGTTTTGGCTTTGTTGGTCGCCTTTTGGGACTCCAGTCCCCTTTGGCTCCTTCTGTATCCTCCTTCATCCATAAGATTCTCTGTGCTCTGTCCAAAGTTTGGCTGTTAGTCTCTGTATCTATTTCAATCCCCTGCTGGGTGGAGACTTTTAGAGGACATCTGGGGTAGGCTCCTGTCCTATTCCATCTCTTCTATTGCTCTGGTGTCTATCCACTCTCCATTCTGAATGAGAACTAAGCATTTTCTCTAGGAACCTTCTTGTTGTTTAGCTTCTGTGATTTTAGTATGTTTATCCTATATTATATGTCTAATAGCCACTTAGAAGTGAGTATATACCATTGTGTGTCTTCCTGCTTCTGGGTTACCTCACTCAAGATAATCTTTTCTAATTCCATCCATTTGCCTGCAAACTTCATGATTTTTTTGTTTTGTTTTTAATAGCTGAGTAGTATTCCATTGTGTAAATATACCACAATTTCTGAATTTATTCTTCAGTTGAGGGACATTTAGGTTGTTTCCAGATTCTGGCTATTATGAATAAAGCTGCTATGAAATATAGTTGAGCAAATGTCCTTGTTGTATGGTTGAGCATCCTTTGGATATATGCCTAGGAGTGGTAGAGCTGGATCTTGAGGAAGTGCTATTCCTAGTTGTCTGAGGAAGCGCCAGATTGATTTCAAGAGTGGTTGTACAAGTTTACATTCCCACCAACAATGGAGGAGGGTTCCCCTTTTTCCACAACCTCTCTAGCATGTGTTGTCACTTGAGTTTTTGATCTCAGCCATTCTGATGGGTATGAGATGGAATCTCAGAGTCGTTTTGATTTGCATTTCTCTGATGATTAGGACTTTGAGCATTTCTAGACTTTAAGCAACAATACAGAGTTTTTTAAGTTATTTTTTTAACCAAAGCAGAAAGAGGATAACAGACTTTAAGAGAACTCTTTAGGATGAAGAAAAATGAAAAAGGCAGACTTTCTTTTTTAAACTTAAAAATAATAATTATTTTTTAAATTGGATTTTTGATTATTTTTATTTTTTTATTTATTACTATTTATTCACTTTGTATCCCAGCTGTCGCTTCTCCCTCATCCCACCCTCCTTCACTTTTCTCCTCCCTTGCCCCTCCCCGAGTCCACTGATAGAGGAGGTCTTCCTCCCCTTCCATATGACCCTAGTCTATCAGGTCTCTTCATACTGGCTGCATTCTCCTGTGGCCTGGTAAGGCTGTTTTCCCCTCAGGGGAGGTGATCAAAGAACCAAACACTGAGTTTATGTCAGAGACAGCCCCTATGGGTACCTGTACTACAGTACCCACTTGGACACTGAGCTGCCATGGGCTACATCTGTGCAGGGATTCTAGGTTATCTCATGAATGGTCCTTGGTTGGAGTATCAGTCTCAGAAAAGACCCCTGTGCCCAGAGTTTGGGGTTCTGTTGCTCTCTGTGTGGTGCTACTGTCCTCTCTAGGTCTTTCTATCTCCCCCTTCTTTAATAAGATTCCCTGCACTCTGCCCAAAGTTTGGCTATGAGTCTCAGCATCTGCTTTGATACCCTGCTGGGTAGAGTCTTTCAGAGGTTCTCTGTGGTAGGCTGCTGTCCTGTTCCCTGTTTTCTCCCTCTCCCGATGTCCATCCCATTTGCCTTTCTGAATGAGGATTGATCATCTTACTCAGGGTCCTCCTTCTTGCTTAGCTTCCTTAGGTGCACAGATTTTAGTACATTTATCCTATATTACATGTCTAATATCCACTTATAAGAGAGTATTTACCATGTGTGTCTTTCTGCTTCTGGGATACCTCACTCAGTATGATCTTTTCTAGTTACCACCATTTGCCTGAAAATTTAACGATTTCCTTGTTTTTAATTGTGAGTATTCCATTGTGTAAATGGACCACAATTTCTGTATCCATTCCCCAGTTGATGGACATCTGGGTTGTTCCCAGGTTTTGGCTATTATGAATAAAGTTTCTACAAACATGGTTGTGCAAATGCCCTTGTTGCATACTTGAGCATCTTTTGGATACATACCTAGTAGTGGTATAGCTGGATCTTGAGGTAGCACTATTCCTAATTGTGTGAGAAAGCACCAGATTGATTTCCAAAGTGGTTGTACAAGTTAACATTCCCACCAGCAATGGAGGAGGGTTCCCCTTTCTCCACATCCTCTCCAGCATATATTATGATTTAAGTTTTTGATCTTAGTCATTCTGAGGGGTGTGAGGTGAAATTGCAGGGTTGTTTTGATTTGTCAAATGCAAGTTTTATAACTATTGTAAGTATTCTGAAATGTAAGTATTCTAATTAATATATAGAGTTTACATGGGAAAACAAGAAGGGTTTATACCACTGCTATGTATGTGTGTCAAATATTAATTTTACAGACATTCAGTTTCTTCAGTATTATTTCAAAATAATTAAATTATATTTAATAATAGCATTATTATATTTCAATATAATTAAAACTTTGGAAAATTGCCAAATAGCACAGAGAATGCCTAATTGCACTCCACCCAGACTCATACATTGTAAATACTTTGTCATTTTTACTTCTCTTTCTTTAGTTCCCATTTCTTTCTGATGACATTTTAGTACATACATCCCAATAAAAGGGACTTTGCATTTTCTTGCAATATTCAGATAAAATTAAGTCAACAGAATATTCCTGACTATATTTCTCCACTAGCTCGTAATTTATTGGAGAAAGGTACTATTCAACAAACATTTATTTTCCTTAGCTTGTTATAACATTTGTGTTTTTCAACCTAGAGCAGTTTCTTAATCTTTAATAGGATGAGTGGTAGGAGAAGTTTTAATGTTACTGGTATTTTTTAGAATCTGGGCCAGCGGTTTTTAAGATGTGCCTTCATTTAAATTTGTTGAATTTTATTACTTCTTTATGATTAATTAAGTTCAAGATTCTTGGAAAAATTATTATAGATAATGTGGTATGCTCATTATATCAATCAAAAGCATATGAATTCAGATTTTTTACTGTGCTAGTAATGTTAAATTTAATAATTCAGTAAGATATTCTCCCAACTCAATTTCTTTATATAATGGCCTCCAAGGCTGTAATCTAATAATTCTGGAATTCAGTGACAATTTCTAACTTAACCACTTCTCTTATGGAGTTAGGAATATTATTAGTTCCTCCTATTTTTATAATTCCTACTTATTTATGAGCAAAATTTTAAAAGTTTTTATTCTTTCCCACTCTACAACAAAACAAACTTCCTAAAGTCTCAGCTTGAGTTCATGAAATTATTAAAAATATTTAGTGTTTTATACTCTGCAAGGATGAGGTATAGTGTGTAGTGTCTTCTCATTTTGATGTTCAGAGAAAATTATTTAGTCATAAGCTATTTTCTTTTTAGACTTTGTTACTCTTGAATGAGTCATAAAGTTATTTTTATAAATTTTATTATTGTCAAATACATTATGGCACCTACACATGTTTATATATAAATTTGTAAATATATGTGAAAAAAATTCACATCCTGTCTACACCTATGATAGTTAGTGATGATTACACTAAGGTGGGAAAAATATAGAGGATCACAATTTATTCTTCAAATTTCTTTGGTTTTTCTGATTTTTTATAATCAATAAACATTTTTCCATAATAAAATTCAAAATAGTATTTTTACATTGTGAATTAAAAATGCTTTCAGCAGCTGGGCATATAATCCCAGCACCCAGGGAAGCAGAAGCAGGTGGATCTCTGTGAGTTTAAGGCCAGCCTTGTCTCCTTGTCTATAAAGCCAAGGCTACACAGAAAAACCCTGTCTCAGAAAAAAGGACAAAACAAAACAAAAATGCTTTCATCACAAACAGTTAAAATTTTGGCCTGAAAGCATCTATTTATATACATTGTTTTCAAATTACTACACTTAATTTCACAATTGTCTAATCCAGTTATAAATGAATGGATAAGATGTGTATGAGATTCCCCAGTAATTCAGATCTGGATCAGAGAACTGACAATGTGAATGGTCCCGGAAAAAGTATATTATATCTGGGGTGGGTAGGGGGGGCGGGGGAGGTGAAGGGGTTACAAACAATGAGAATATTCAGGAGTGAAGCACTGTCATCCTGCTTTGCAAGTGTTTGTGTTGTTTGGTTTTTCATTTGTTTGCTTTGTTGTTGTTAAATTAAATGTATATTTAAGTTTGGTTTACTCTTGGTAACTAGCTCTTTCATTTCAAAGAAATCAAAGTTCTTAAAATCTTGTAATACAATCGTTAGACATTAAATGGTTCTTACAATTAGCTTAATTATAAGTCAACCAGGAACATGTGGATTAAATTTCTTTTACTAAATACTTATTATTCTAATATTATAGGAAAGCTGTTAGAGTGCTTCAGAATATTTATTATTACTTATTGACTTTCTCAATAGTAATGAAGTCATGGAGAAAATAATAATTCAAAATTTAGTCTGTTTTCCCAATTGTTCCAAACAGTTAAGAAAAATAGTTTATACAAAGACATTCATACATAAATAGAGTCATAGTTAATGGGACAAATGTGCCCCGTGACACGCTTTATTTTAAAATGTCTTTTCTAATAGTGTAGTCAGAAGTGTGATGTACCCCTTTGTGGAAATATTAAAACACTGTTTTAATGGTTGAAGATATGCTACACTATATATTATAAAGTTTTTTTCAGCAATCCTGATATACATTGCTTAAGTAAATGCAAATATTCATGTGAAATTTTGTAGTTATGCTTTCATATAGTTATATGCAGACTGATACATACATACACAGACAAGCATACATATATGCACAGGTTCCTATGTGGAGTTATGTTGCATATTACTCTACTTCATTGAAAAACTATGTAATTTTATTTGTTTCTCCTACTTTTCTTTTTTCCTTTTTTATATTTATTTTTTAATTAATCACGCTTTATTCACTTTGTATCCCCCCTGTAGCTCCCTCCTCCCTCCCCTCTCAATCCCTCCCTTCCTTCCCCTTCTCCACTCATGCCCCTCCCCAAGTCCACTGATAGGGGAGGTCTTCTTTTCCTTCATTCTGATCCTAGTCTATTACTCCAACCAAGAAGCATACATGGAGATAACCTAGAACCCCTGCACAGATGTAGCCCATGGCAGTTCAGTGTCCAAGTGGGTTCCATAGCAATGGGAACAGGGACTGTCTCTGACATGAACTCAGTGGACTGCTCTTTGATCACCTCCCCCTGAGGGGGGAGCAGCCTTACCAGGCCACAGAGGAAGACAATGCAGCCACTCCTGATTTTTCCTACTTTTCTAAGTTACAGGAGCGTCAGTTGACCTATTTCTTGAGCTCCTTCTTTATATACTTCCTGAAACAGACTCATATGTAACAATACAAGAGTTGAAATTTGCCCACATGTGGCATTATGTCGACTCATGCATTTGCATATAAGCCTACTGGAGATTCTAGTCTACATGCTTAATAATGTATTTATGTTGAGTGCTCATAGTGAATGTATCATTAGTTGGATGATATTATACAGTATTTATTTGTCTCCTATCTTGCTCCTCTCATTAGAAAATAAACTTGAGATGAGAGATGTGTCTACTTATTTAATGATGTAAAAACCTGTCATGCAGTGGGTTCTGCAGTCAAATGCTTTATCACTAAACTATATCCCCTGGCCCTAAATAGTGGTTTATGAATGTGAATTTGTTACTATTTGAATATGACATTTTGTCTAGAGGCTTATTTGATAAATGTTTAATTCCCAGTTGATGACATGATTTTGGGAGATTCTCGGAATTACAGAAGTTAGGGCCTACCTGAAATATACTTCTGAAGGTGATAGGTGGTCCCTAGTCTCTTCTTCTCTTACTCATGAAGTGAAAAACCTCTTCTACCACATATTTATACAGCTACAATGCTCTTCTCAAGTACAGAGAGCTGACGTGGATGAACTCTCTGAAACCATGAGCCCAAATAAATATTTTCTCCCTTAAATTGTTCACTGAGATATTTTGGTGACAGGAAAACTAAACAAGTGCATTTTGCAATAAATTAGTAAGTAAATCTCCCAATATAACTTTTGCAGAACAATGCATATATTTTCTAGGAAAGATTTACTTCTGTAATATGTTTAATGAATAACTTTTTACATTAAATTTTTATTTTTTATGTTAATTATAGTTTATTCACTTTGTCTCCCAGCTGTAGCCCCTTCCCTCATTCCCTCCCAATCCCACCCTTCCTCCCTCTTCTCCTCCCATGCCCCTCTCCAAGTCCACTGATAGGGAAGGTCCTCCTCCCCTTCCATCTGACCCTAGCTTATCAGGTCTCACTCATCAGGACTGGCTGCAATGTCCTCCTCTGTGGTCTGGCAAGGCTGCTCCCCCTGGGGTGGGGTGAGCAAAGAGCCAGCCCATAAGTTCATGTCGGAGACAGTCCCTGTTCCTCTTACTAGGGTAATCGCTTGGAGACTGACCTGCAGTGGCTACGTCTGTGCAGGGGTTCTAGGTTATATCCATGAATGGTCCTTGGTTGAATCTGGACACAGGGCTCTTTTCTGAGAATGAATAACTCTTAAAGAGTATTAATATTGCTGTTTCTATACATTTGAGAACTATAAAGGATGTCCCATGTTCTCTCCAAGAAAAATAGAGAAAAGAGCCTGGTCCACATCAAAGCTCAGCAGAGATGGAGGGAGCGCATCTCTAGGAACTTCACTGTGGTAACAAGAGGAATGAAGGGGTCAAGTCACAGCGTAACCTTGATTCTGGTAAATATACAGTGACAAGGAGAGCCATACAAAGCTATGGGGCCGCTAAGAAATGAACAGCAGGTAATAAGAGGTCTTCATGATGGCACCTAGTCAGAATGAAAGGAAAAGCCGGTACACCTGGGGCTGCAGGGGTCGCTGCCATTGGGTTCACAACCATGGAAATTATTACAGTTTTCAGATTCTTCAGCACTTTTATACTGCCTATTAATCGTACTCACCATATTGACATATTGCGGCACAATTTACTCTTTATTTTCCAAATAAATTACTCCAGATATTGCTTCTAGGCATGGCTAGCCCCTGGGGGGCTACAGCACCTTCCTTTCAAATCAGTAACCCTTTTCTATGATAAACTTTATTCTCTCACCCTTTAAAAACACTTAAAAATTAATTGACTGTTTTAATGGGTATGACCTCCTCATTTTATATGGAAAGAATTAAAATTAGGTAGTAAACTAATACTGCTTTATGCCTTTAAATTATGATTCATTCTTTAAATTCATAATTAGAATACTTTCAGAGTCTCTGAATTACGGGTCTTTCTTTTGTTCTTACTAGTCTCTATTTGCAGTTAAATGTATTCATATAATAATGGTCAGGTTTTTCAATTCTGGAGTAATAAAGTTAATATTAAAATAATACATTTCTTATCCCTTCAAATAATGGTCAGAGTATTACTGAATTGTGTTTTCTCTTTTTTGTTTTTTGTCTTCCTTTTCTCTCTCTCTCTCTCTGGCAGACTAAATGTGAGATTTACTTCCCTTTGTCTTTGTTTTGGTTACAGACAAAAAAATTTACAGATGGTGACAATTAGTAAAAGATGAGATCTCCGATTTCTTTATTTTTTTTCAGTTTAATACAAACAATTTAGCCAAATTAAGGGCATTTGAGAGTGCTTCTGTGAAAACAAGTGTGCTATTTTCTACAGAATGTGATAACATTGTGACCTAATTCTAGGCAGGAGGCTTCAACCTAACATTACCTCAGAAAATAATCCAATTCTAGAACAAAGGCAAATGAGAAATATGAAGATGCTGCTTTGAGCAATCCAAATGATTTGGGATTTGAGATGGGGGAGATAGAAAGACCTGGAGGGGCCAGGAGCTCCACAAGGAGAGCAACAGAACCAAAAAATCTGGGCCCAGGAGTCTTTGCAAAGACTGATACTCCAACCAAGGACCACACATGGAGATAACCTAGCCCATGACAGCTCAGTGTCCAAGTGGGTACCCTAGTAAGGGCAGCAGGGGCTATCTCTGACATGAACTCAGTGGCTGGCTTTTTGATCATCTCACCCTGGGGGGATTGCAGCTGTACCAGGCCACAGAGGAAGACAATGCAGCCAGTCCGGATGAGACCTGATAAGCTAGGGTCAGTTGGAAGGGGAGGAGGACCTCCCCTATCAGTGGACTGAGGGATGGGTGTGGGAAGAATTGAGGGAAAGAGGGTGGAATTGGGAGGGAGCGAGGGAGGAAGGGGGCTACAGGGAAATACAAAGTGAATAAATTGCAATAATCAAAAAAATTAAAATGAGACAAAAAGGAAAATTAAATGATAAAAAATATATTGTTGATCTGTGAAATTTTAAAGTGTCATCAATGTAAGGCTTAGGTTTTCTTTGAAAGCCTTATTTTTTTATACTTTTTAAAGAATAACTTTTAATCCATTCACATATTTCAGTCAACTCTGAGTTATTATCTTCAGTACTAAACACATGTGAATGGAAAGTTCCAGCTTTCAAAGAAGTCAGGCTCAAAGATTGAGAAGAGAGATGCTAACAGAAAAACAATTAACTGTGATAAATACAGAATTATAGAGAGTAATAAAATTAAGTAGAAAGCATGCATTAACAGGTTTCTATAATGAAGGTAAACTATAGTAGCTTAAACAAATAGAAGTTCATTCTCTGTTCCTCTGCAATCTAATAAATAGCAACATGGGGCTGCTGACAGTTTGCTCCAACAGCTGGTGGCCCAGGCTCCTTCCTATCCTATTACTCAGTAATTAAAAACAAGGAAATCATGAAATTTGCAGGCAAATGGTGGGACCTAAAAACGATCATGGTGAGTGAGGTATCCCAAAAGCAGAAAGACACACATGGCATATACTCACTTATATAGATCTATAAGATAGGATAAACATACTGAAATCTATACACCTAAAGAAGATAAACAAGAAGGAAGACCCAGGGTAAAATGATCAATCCTCATTTAGAAAGACAAATGGGATGGATATTGGATGTAGGAGAAAGAAAGTAACAAGACAGGAGCCTACCACAGAGGGCCTCTGAAAGACTCTACCTAGTAGTGTATCAAAGCAGATACTAAGGCTCATAACCAAACTTTTCAGCAGAGTGCAGGGAATCATATGAAAGAAGGGGAAGTTAATATGACCTGGAGAGGACAGGAGCTCCACAAGAGGTCTTATATGAGACTGTTTCTCCAAACAAGGACCATGTGTGGATATAACCTAGAACCTCTGCTCGGATGTAGTCCATGGTAGCTCAGTATCCAAGTGGGTACCCTAGTAAGGGAAATAGGTACTATTTCTGACATGAACTCAATAGCGGGCTCTTTGACCTTTCCCCCCTGAAGGAGGACCAGCCCTGCTTGGCCACAGAGGAGGACTTTGCAGCCAGTCCTGAAGATACCTGATAAACCAGGGTCAGATGAAAGGGGAGGGGATCCTCCTCTATCAGTGGACTTGGAAAGGGTGCAAGGAAGAGATGAGGGAGGAAGGGTGGTATTGGGAGGGAATGAGGGAGCCGGATACAGCAGGGATATAAAGTTAATAAACTGTAACTAATATTAAAAAGTATTTTATTACCAACAGATAGTTACACACGTGTGCATACACACACTCAATGTGATACTCACACTAGCCTGATTAATTAATCATGACAGATCTTATCATTTCCATGTCATTATTCTATAAGTTAAAAAATAGCTTAAAATGACTTATTTCATTCATGTGTATAATATGTGATGCTAGAATACAACTCAGGCTTTTTGAGTTTCCCAATCCCATACTCTTGCATCATGGCATTATTTTGTTAATAATTAAAGTAATTGGCATCTAAACAGAATTATGGTCTTTCCAAAGCATTTTTTTTCCATTTTGGGGCTCAGTTGCTTCATCAATATGACATCCAAAAATAACAGTTTGTATGAGCAAATGGAATAATGTTAGTGAAAATAGCAGTTGTCTATTTTCTGTGAACTCAGACTGTGCTCATTAAACATCTGGACCTTTCCAAATAGTTTACATTAGAAAAGGAAAGAGAGACCAGAATTCCTCAGAGAAAACTGATGATGAATTGAATGGAATCATGACACCTTCTTTCTTGGCTGACCGTTTCTACTCAGTGTGAGTCATTTTATTTGTAAATATAAGTTTTATTGCCAACTGCCACTCTTCAGGGAGACTGTTCTGGGGAGCCAATGTGTGAGTTTTGCTCTTGTACCTCCTGCCCATAGGCACTCAGCAACAGTTGTTAGGTGCAATTTAATACTGGCTGAGATAACCTCTCTTAAACTCTTCATCTCAGTACATTTGAGATGTACTAAAAGTCTCACAGATTGAAGACTAGTTCAGTACTTATGCTCGTACACGCTAAGCAGTTTCCTTGTGCAGGGTCCTTCCTTGTGAGTCCTTATTTCATATCTCACCAATGTATGCTGCTTTCTTGTTATCACACATAACATGTTTTATATGTCTTCTTGTTTCCTTAATAAGAGAATTATAACCAAATTTCACCATTAATTTTAATCCCCATTCCCTAACACAAGCTATCTTATGTGTGTAATCTAGCTCCTTTTAGAAGAATACATGTGGGGGCTGGAGAGATGGCTCAGAGGTTAAGAGCACTGGCTGTTCTTCCAGAGGTCCTGAGTTCAATCCCCAGCAACCACGTGGTGGCTCACAACCATCCATAATAAGATCTGTTGTCTTCTTCTGGTGTGCATGTGTAAATGCAGATAGAACAATGTATACATAATAAATAAAATATTAAAAAATAGAAGAATACATGGTTACCCTTAAATCCAACATTCCACATGCCTTTCTTCATGAAAAAAAATCCCTTAAAGAAATACAGGGGAATACAATCAAATAGGTAAACAAAATGAATAAAATTGTTCAAGACCTAAAAATGGAAATAGAAACAATAAAGAGCACACAAACTGAGGAAATTCTGAAGATGGAAAACCTAGGTAAGAGAACAATAACTACAGACTCAAGCATCACCAACAGAATACAAGAGGTAGAAGACAGAATCTCAGGAATAGAAGAGGCAATAAAATAAATTGATGCATCTGTCAAAGAAACGAAATCTAAAAAGATTCTAGCACAAAACATCCAGAAAATTTGGGACACTACAAAAAGACTAAACCTAACAATAATAGGAATATAAGAAAGATAAGAGTCCAAGCTCAAAGGCCTAGAAAAGAATTCCAACAAAATCATTGAAGAAAATTTTTCTAACCTAAAGAAAGAGATACCTGTAAATATACAAGAAGCTTACAGAACAACAAAATAGATTAGACCAGAAAAGAAAATCCTTTGGACATTGAGTGGAGGAGAAAACAAGCAACAGAACAGGAGCATGCCAAAGAGGACCTCTGGGAGGGGGGGGGGGTCAATGTAGCGATGTATCAGAGCAGATATTAAGACTCGCGATCAAGCCTCTGACAGAGGGCGAGAA
>CM053767.1:36761574-36791152 GCA_028658305.1 Pachyuromys duprasi
AGTTTCCATAGGTGTGTGGGTTCATTTCTGGGTCTTCTATTCGGTTCCATTGATCCACTATTCTGTTATTATGCCAATACCATGCAGTTTTTATTACTATTGCTCTGTAGTACAGCTTGAGGTCGGGGATGGAGATACCTCCAGATGATCTGTTGTTGTAGAGGATTGTTTTGGAGATTCTGGGTTTTTTGTTTCTCCACATGAAGTTGATACAACAGAACTGTCAGGGCTGTCCAAGGAATTGTTTGGCACTTTTCCCCCTTACAGGTAGACTGCCTCAAAAAGTACAGATTCAATAATTTCTTCACTTTCAAAATCACTCTGGAAAAGAAAAAAAAAACCTATGGAGACAGCACAAAAATTGGAGGAGGTTGAAAAGAATTGCTGCACCTAGACAAAGGATAAATGAAGAAATCACAAGAGAATTTGGGGAGCACTGAAATCATCCCTCATAAACTAGATTCATATTTTACTGTGCATCATACATTTCATTAAACATTTGTGAACACCCACAAAGTGCTCAACACTAAGACTGAATCCTTCTGAGAACCGTGAGTACTGGATAATTATGCTCTGTCCATTAGGCTCCTTAACTATAATTACCATTTTACTTTGGTGGGAGATGTTGATAAGGGATGTTAGGTATGTGTAAACAAAGGAGTGCACTTGGAAATCTATGCACTCAAGTCTAATTTTGCATGAACTTCCAACTGTTCTAAAACTGTCCTTCAAAAATATTCATTAATGAATCACACACACACACACACACACACACACACACACACACAGGGTTTTTCAATGAAAAAAACCTGAGGGCAGAATACATGGGACAATTTTAGCTCTTATGAGCCTGTAGCTATTTCAAAATAAAAGCTTAAACATCCTTAGTGTCTATATTTAAAAACGATTCTGCATAAAAAGTTCTGCTGAATTTAAACAGATACAATAAATGTCCAGTCCACTGAAAGGGGGAGTTTTCCTCCTCTGTCATCTGCCCATAGCTTATCAAGTCTCATCAGGACTGCCTGGATCCTCTTCCTCAGTGGCCTGGTAAGGCTGCATCGCCAGGGGCAAGTGATCAAAGAGCAGGCAACTGAGTCCATGGACAGAGGCAACCCCTGATAGAGGGGGAAGAGTGAGGTAGGTTAAGACTGGGAGGAGTTGAGGGAGGAGGCTTCAATCAGGATGTATAATGAATAAATTGTAAAAAAAAATAAAAATAAAATAAAGACCAGAAAAGTATCTACTCTTTTTAAACAACAACAACACTTTCATGCTTTCATTTAAATGAAACATTGTAAAGAAACCCCTGCCTGAAATACCTAGGTAGATATGTCTACATTACTTAGAAGCACTGGTTGTAGTACTAGAGAATAGTCCCCAAATATTTTGATTCAATGGTGCATACAAGACAGTGGTTTCTGCTGCTTTATTTCTCCAACATGAAATTGCCACTTAGCCTTCATAAAGATTTTAATGAAAAAAATTAAGAACATAATCAAATAGTCTGCAAACAAACCAGCAAAGTAGTTGAATGTAATGGACTGTGGTAGGTTGACTATGTTAGCCTCACATAAGACAAATAAATAGAATTATTTCTAAACTCCCATGAGAGGTTGATTGAAGAAGAAAATGGAACAAAATTACTCATCTACCCCATTGACTTCTAACTTGTTTCCAGCCTTAGCTCCTCAGATGGAAAACAACAGACTTTTTCAGTGTGAAAATGGAAAGCAAGAACATAACAATTTTGCTTCCTTCATTTAAAATTGAGAATGTAACCATATAGATTATGCAATTAGATTGCAGTATACAAGAGGTTTCTGAAGAATAAAGAAAATGTGTAGGCATTAATTAGTTTTGTTTGTTTTGACTCATTTTTTCCTTAGGAAATGTCTGGTGCAGTTTTCTTGGTAGAAATCACCCGCATCCCCACGCTCTGGTTAATCTTTCTACCATTACATTCTCGTCTTTAATGAGGAAAGTCCAAAAGGAAGGAAACCAAATACAGTGATTAACTCTATGACCCACTGTATTTATTCACTTCATAAAAATGATAAATATATCCCATACCAGGATAGTTGAGTGGGTAATGCCACACATACTATAAAACATATGTGGTTTTATCTATATGGAAAACAGAAGGATGAAGCTAAATATTCCCACCAGGTAAATAATACATGGGAAGTTAGCAAATGCAAACATTCGAAATACGTGTGAAACAAAACCCAACTAAATACATATTTACTTAGGAGGCTCCACATGAATCTATGCTAGAAGATTCATGTAATAATAGTATGGAACACATTAAAGGGCATTTGGTCACACATACCAAACATATAAAGACTGTGAATGAGTACTGTATGCCAGCTAATGTTGCCTTTTCACAATGGAATGTGTGACCCTCAAGAGAGGCAATTGCATTAGAGTAGAAATAGGTGACCAAAGGACTTGATATTTGTGGTAAGACAACAAAATTATGAACATATTTGTTCTTGGAGTCAATAAGCAATAAATACAGCAATCTTGAAACTGTTGTTAAAACATATTTAGCAAAGAGAAAAAGTAATATGAATATAATGTTTCCCCTATAAAAAAACTTGTTTTTTTTACTTTCCAGTGCTGCATTTGTAATTAAATAGAATAAATTATTCAGGTTTTTATTTATTCATTTAGTCTTTTATGTATTTATTTATTCAAGCATTTATTCATTCAAGAACAGTGAGAAGAAAATGGCAGAAATTCCTGTACTCATGAGGAAAATAGTTTGATGTACATAGTGTAGTAGGTCAGGTGGAGAAAAATAGTCAAAGAGGAATTTGGAAAGGGGATAACATGATCAAAATAAAACTTCAAGGGATTGAGGTTGGGGAGACAAACAGAGATAAAAATTGTCTAAGCAGAAGGGACAGCAAGTTCAGTGTGGAATTATTTCTTGATGAGGTTCAGGAAAGACGAGCCGCCCAATGGGGCAGTGAGGAAAGAAGAGGTCAGAAGGTGAAGGGAACAAGCAGAGAGGCCTCAAGGGATCTCTTGTCTCCTCCTTCATCTTCGTGTCACAGTATATTGGATGTGGATAGGCTTTATCTCTTGTGGTTTTGCATTTTAAAATAATTTTTACTTAACAGAAACAATACCTATCATGCACAATTTGCTGTAAAATACATGAACAGCATGGATCTGCTAAGTCAAGCTGATAAATAGATGTCTGTTTCACATGCTTAGCATTTTTATTGTGTGGATAGCTAAAATCTACTCTCAGCAACACTGGAGGGCAAAATCAGACTGCTGTTGACTCTCCATGGCTTTGTAGTTTGATCTTGCCTAGGCAGTATTAACAGGCAGCACCCAGACATAGTGTGAATGGCACATTTCTTTACCAAGACACATGCAGCAGATTTATCGTGATGAGCTGGAACCTGCAGATATTTTATGCTTTATTAAAGTTGACTTTCTCTGTACTTCCACTCCCTCTGCTGGTTATGAAGACTGAAAACTCTGTGCTGTGTGAACTTGCTGTGGCTTCGGCTGGAGCAGGAATAGGGTCAAGGAAGCCATGGCTATTAAGCTTACACCTGAAAGGGAGCACCAATCTCTGACCTGACCACAACGAAGATGTGCATGCTGCCGGCTACAGGACTAAAGGCATTTATTTTGTCATTTTGTCTTTTGTCTTGCCTGGCAACTATCTGTACACTCTTCTCCCTGCTCTTTTCAAGGTGTTCCAGCAGATGAGCAGGCTGGGATCCAAAGGTTCAGTCTGGGTCTCAGCTCTAGGTTCATACATACCTCAGGACAGCAGGAGGATCTGAAGTCTCATGTGGCTGGAAGAATACTGCCACTACATGCCATAAGGAGGAATCTGCCCTGGACAGAGAGCTTGAGCTGTCAATGATAGTAAAACTAGCAGAATTCTTTTGTGAGCCTATATTGCAAATGTAAGCAGAGAGCTACCAAGAAAATTTCATTTCAAGATCTTAGAAAATATCTATTTCTTAACAGGGTAAATTCTGTGTTTTTCCTTTGGCTCTTTTTAAAATTTGGGGGGGTCTTATTTGTTTTTATTTTATAATAATAATGATAATTAATAATAATAATAAAGGTGCCTGTTTATATCATAATGGGAGAAAAAAGAAAGAAAGGGTGTGTATTTGGGTGGGTGGGGAAGCAGATCTGGAAGGAGTTGAATGAGGGGGAAATTGTTATCAGAATATGTGGTGTGAAATAAATTTATTTTTAATAAAAATAATACTAAATTCTAGCTTAGAGTTGTTATGATTCACTCTCAGAGACGATTAAGTTATTACTCTAAAATGATATTAAAATCTAGTTTTGTTAAAACTTAGTTTAATTTTAAAACTAGATTTCCTTAATCCCAAGGCCTCCCTTGCTTTCTAATGCTTTTCCTTTGAAAGACTGTAGAGATGTCATTACCAACACCACAGCACTTGCTCCATGGCATGGTTGCATGTGTGTGTGTGTGTATGCATGTGTGAATGTTTGTGTGCATGTGTGTGTGTGTGTGTGTGTGTGTGTGTGTGTGTGCCTGCCTGGAGACACTCGGGTCTATGCCAAATCAAACAAAATAAACTTGGCAGTAGCTTGAGGAAAAAAATCCAACAGCTCACTTACTGTTTACTTAGGTCAAGCATTTCCTCCTCTCTCAATCCAGTGACTAACACTCTAGAGAAAAGCAACTCCTTTTGACACACACCACCTTTCCTTGAAAAGCGACAGAGACAAGAGACCCACCTGTTCGGGTGTGTGCTTACTTGTGGCTCTATTTGCCTTTGTGGGAAGAATACAGGAAGAAGCTAAAGGAGCTTCTGGTGCTGTCATCTGTCCTAAACATGACATAGGAGAAGCAGGGGATCAGCAAGAGTTAATGAAGGGTGGAAAAAATAGAAAACACCCATCCTTGTGTCTTATGGATGCTGCCGACTACAGGACCGAAGAAGTTTGTTCTGTCCTTCTGCTCTTTTCCTTGTATAGCAGTAATCCATACATTCTTCTCATTGCTTTTTCCAATGGAGGTGAGCAGTGTCTTATCTATGTACAATCAAGTTCTTCCCAGTAACCAAGGTTTTAAGTATCGGGTTCTGAATAAATGTTTGCTGAGTGAAAATATTGAAGAAGATATTCACTTAAGCTTTTTTCAAAAGTATACAAAAGCCTGGAATTTCTTTTATTAATAATTATAACTACTGTATTTTTTAAAATGCTTGTGATGTCTTGGGTCTGTGCTAAGCCTTACAATATTGTCTTATTCTAAACAGCCCAGTGAAATTGGATATCTTATCCTAATTTAACAGAAGAGAAAAACACATCTTGAATAATCAAATTACTCACTAAATTACCCAAGAACTTAAATAATGTATATATCTTCAGCTATTGTTTTATGAAATTCCTTAGCCATATAGCACAGTGATACTGGGAAAATGAGGTCCCTTTTTATTACCCTGAAATTCCAACCCTTCTTTTTGAAATATATTGAGTCCCCAAACACCAGAGATTTAGGACCTTGCCTAGCCCCGTGACTACATGTAACTTAGGATAGGGACAGGATCAGAACCTTCATGGAAACACACAAAAAAATTATTAACTACAACTATTGCAATTTGAGGGTCATGTATTTGATGTGCACATGCATGTTTTTGTGTACTTTTGCATGTTTGTGGGTGAGTGAGTGCGTGCACACATATGTGTAATTTTGATGGCCCAACATTGAAGTAAGGTGTTTTCCCTGATTTCTTTTTTTCTTTATTGAAACAGTGTCTCTCATTGACCCTAGAGCTCACCAAACCTGGATTATTTTGCACTATGGGCCCTCTCTGCTTTTGCCTTCCAAATGCTGAAATAATAGGCACCAGCTACGCATACACAATTTTAATGTGGATTCTGAAGAATAAAACTGTGGTCCTCATATTTCAAGTTAAGCACTTTATCTACTGAGTCATTTCCCCGGTCTCCATTCTCAAATCTTTACAATCATAATAGTGGTTAGGAAAAGGACAGTTTTGCTTTTGGAAGGGATTCAAATATCTGGGTCAATCTTGAAGAACCTTTAACTAGGTGTTCACTAGCCTAATAAACATGTTTTCCTGAGAAGTGCCATGCAGAGATAATCAAGACTCACAGCTCTAATGACTGAATTATTACAAGCCAGTATGATAAGGGATTGGTTAGTTATGTATAGAAATACACCAATTTAGGACAGGGAATACCAAATGATACCTGAGATTAGCCCCAAATGTATTCTCATTCAAGGGATTTTGAAGGTGTATGGAAGAAAAAAGTGAGAAGTAGGAAGTGGAAGGACCATATTAGAAAGACACCATGAGAATGAGATTGCCTGTGCCTACAGAGTAAAAATTGGCTCCACAAAATTCTTAGTCATTCAGCTCAGCATCCTGGAATTTATATGTATTTGAGAAAGATTCAGGAGCAGAGCTATAAAGTGCTGTAACAGATAACCACACATTTGTCTCCAGAAAGTCATACAACTAAAGACAAAATGTCTGTTTAAAGACAGTAGGGAACTGATGAATTTTTGTAAGGTGGTTGCTACTAGTTAAGAGAATTGTCCAGAATTCTGTACTGTGGACTAGTTGGGTTTGTCCTTCACAATCTATTAGTTTTGAAAGACCTGTTGGAGAGCCTGTGAACAAATCAGAGCAACCTCCACCCCAGTTCTGAGTCCCTAATAGGAGAACAGCAAACACACATACATCTTCTGGAAGACAGAATTACTGGGGTGCCACTGGGAAACAATGGAACTTCATTTATTTTCTGCTCTCTTGAACTCTAGATTGTTAACAGAGAAGTTAGAAAAAAATTATAAAAGCCTTTCTTGGTTCTTAAGAATAACCTTTTCATTCATTTAGCCTTCAGATATAGGAGAACACAAAAATTGCATTTGTCTACCTTTTATTTTTGTTTGCTGAGAATTTCATAGAGTGCTCTATTTGCATCAGGTTTTCCTTCTGCTACTCCCCACTTCCTCCTGTGTATCCTCCATCCCCACTTTTCAAATCCATGGTCTCAAAAAATAGTTTTAAAAGTAAGTTTAGTCTAGTGATTGAAGTACACAGAAGTCATAAAACTCTAGAAAAAAAAACTGTTCTAGAATATTTAACCCAGGGTAAAACTTCCCAGTTGTTTGTTTCCATAAAAATACTACGTATCTATAAGCTTGTAAACTGCTCCCAATCTGTGTCCAGATATATTTTGGAAAGCTCATAGTATAAGATTGGTATGTGATGATGTTTAGTATAAAATTCTTAAATGAAAAATACTTTGCTATATGTTTGATGTCAAATAGTTAATACAAATAATGTGAAGATTGCTATGTGAATTTTTATTAGTACATGCAAAATTCAGTTTCCTTTAATAATTCCAGTTAAAAGACACAAATCTAACCGACAGAAGCATACATGACTTTCATGGCTCTCCAGCAAGTCAAAGGGCTTGTCTATTTTCTTGACATTGTGTTTACTTAAATGAGTTTATTCAAAGGGAAAGAGCAAGGTTGCAGGCAGCTTAGAACAATGTTGTAATTGTCACTAATTAAGTGCTCTCAGCTGTGTCTATACAGGGGCAACTGTTTACTTGCCTTGAACATACTCAGCTGTAGGGATATTCACTAAAAGTTCCTGCATTTAATACCATTATAATTATGGCAAGCAGTTCCCAAAGCTGCTAGGAGTTCAGCCAGCAACCAGTCTACCGTAGATTTACCTGTGACTCTGTAGATCCGATCTAGTCTTTGGATCCTACTTTCACTACCACAGTGTTATATACACATGAGAGTTAATTTTTGCCACCATGAATGACATCCTTAAATATTCTTTGCTTTGGCTGCTATGCTCCTTAGAGGAGAAGGAAACCTAGATCAATGTACCTCTCATTCCAAATGGGCATATTAATCTCTTGAGCATCATACTAGTTACAAATTTGGATGTTGGAAGCTTACAGTGAGTCTGGTGTCTTTCCAGGAGTGTATCCAGGTCTGTACATTAAATGCCAAGGGGACAGCTGGCTTCTGGTGAGCTCACGACTCTGATGTTGTCTCTCTCATAAGGCATTGGTTTGTGAAACAGGGTTTATAATAGGTCATGTTCTGAGATCACAATCCAGGGATATTTTTGTTATCATGCCATGATCTTATTTACACTGGTGAACAAGATAGTAGATGAGAGTCTAACTTTGGCTGCTGAGCTATTTAATAAGATTTGAAAGCACACTTGTGCACAATGAGCATAACTGTAGAAATTAGATGCCTAGATTATATGTTTATGAAGTTATCATGAAATAATAAATAGCAAGTCAAAAACAAAACATAACAAAAACAATTTTTTTCACCATCACTATCAGTCCAGTGACTTCGAAGGGCTAAGTGAAATATTGTTAGTCTCTTTTTGTTCATTTATATAAATTTCTTTTTGAGAATAGAATGATATTTCAAATATTTTCTTATAAACTGTTCATGGGTTTTGTTTGATACCTTGATTTACCTCCTTATATTCCAAAATTAGAGATACCCACTTAAACAAATCATTCTACTTTTGCCTTATTGCTGTACCACACCCCCAATTCTCAAAGGATCAAATTAAATCAATATCTTGCAATAAAAATCTTTTTTTCTGCTACAAATGTGGTTGATCAAATGTCCTAGTTGTATACTTGAGCATAGGAGTGGTATAGCTGGATCTTGAGGTAGCACTATTCCTAGTTGTCTGGGAGAGCACCAGATTGATTTCCAAAGTGGTTTACAAGTTTACATTACCACCAACAATGGAGGAGGATTCCCCTTTCTCCACATCCTCTCCAGCATGTATTGTTATTTATGTTTTTGATCTTAGCCATTCTGATAGGTGTAATGTGAAATCTCAGGGTTGTTTTGATTTGCATTTCCCTGATGACTAAGAACATTGAGCATTTCTTTAAGTGTTTCTCTGCCATTTGATATTCCTCTATTGAACATTCTCTGTTTAGCGCTGTACCCCATTTTATAATTGGATTACTTGATTTCTTGCTTTTTTAACTTCTTGAGTTCTTTACATATTCTGGATATCAGCCCTCTGTTAGATACAGGGTTGGTGAAGATCCTTTCCCAATCTGTAGGGTGTCGTTTTGTTCTAATGATAGTGTCCTTGGCTTCTCCAGAAGCTTTTCAGTTTCATGAAGTCCCATTTATTGATTGTTGATCTTAGAGCCTGTGCTGTTAGTGTTCTCTTCAGGAAGTTATCCCCTGTGCATTTTCGCAGCCGCTTTATTCATAATAGCCCAGAATCTGGAAACAACCCAGATGTCTCTCAATTGAGGAATGGACACAGAAATTGTGGTACATTTACCCAATGGAATACTACTCAGCAATTAAAAACAAGGAAATCATGAAATTTGAAGGCATATGGTGGGGATTAGAAAAGATGTCCTGAGTGAGGTATCCCAGAAGCAGAAAGATACACATGGTATATACTCACTTATAAGTGGATATTAAACATATAATATAGGATAATCATCCTAAAATCTGTGCACCTAATGAAGCTAAGCAAAAAGGAGGACCCTGGGTAAGATGCTCAATCTTCATTCAGAAAGGCAAATAGGATAGACATCAGAAAAAGGAGAAAACAGGGAACAGGACAGGAGCCTACCACAGAGAACCTCTGAAAGACTCTACCCAGTAGGGTATTAAAACAGATTCTGAGACTCATAGCCAAACTTTGGGCAGCATGCAGGGGAATCTTATGAAAGAAGAGGGAGACAGAAAGACCTGGAGGGGACAGGAGCTCTACAAGGAGAGCAGCGGAACTAAAAACTCTGGGCACAGGGATCTTTCCTGAGACTGAAACTCCAACCAAGGATCATTCATGGAGATAAACTAGAACCCCTGCACAGATGTAGCCCATGGCAGCTCAGTCTTCAAGTGGATACCCTAGTAAGGGGAACAGGAGCTGTCTCTGACATGAACTTAGTGGCCTGCTCTTTGATCACCTGCACCTGAGGGGGAAGCAGTCTTACTAGGTCACAGAGGAAGAAAAATGCAGCCAGTACTGATGAGACCTGATAGGCTAGGGTCAGATGGAAGGGGAGGAGGACCTCCTCTATCAGTGGACTGGGGAAGGGGCGTGGGAGGAGAAGAGGGAAGGAGGGTGGGATTGGGAGGGGAGAAGGGAGGGGCTACACCTGGGGTATCAAGTGAATAAATTATAATTAAAAATTTTTTAAATCTTGCTTTTGGAACTTGTTTATTTAGTTTAGTTGTATAGTAAGCTTTGTGAATAGCAGACAGACACAGAATTCTGAGTATTTACACTCAAGTTCAAAATCAGTTTGACTGTTTCATATTGTTAGCATTTGTGTACTTTAAATGAAATACCTGTTCTTTTTTGTTGTTGTTGTTTCATTGTACCAATTGCTAAAGGAATAACACAAAAGATTTTTAATGAAAACCAATTTATTTTCCATTTTCCTTTAAGGAAGTAAATATGGCATGAGAAGACATAAAAAAATACAGGTTGTTTCTAATGTTCAAAGCATAACAAAAAAGATTGAAGAAAGGAGTTATGTAGCTAATGCATTCATGATTGAACTGTTTGTATATTAAATATGATGTTAGGATATAAATTAACTTAAGCTCTTGAAATTTATAGGTGAATTAAAAAATGTAAATCTACTCAGAGAAGGCTATTTATCTCATTCGTTTGTATGGTAATTGATGGCTCATAATGAAATAATCTGATGCACAGAGTCCAGCTAAATTAGCCTGCCAGTGGCGTACAGTCTTGAAGTGACTTCACATTCTCATTAGAGCCTCTCTAATTTCTAAAACTAAATTAATGCAATTAGTGATCAAATCAATACATATTGATCATGAGTTTCTTCAATATGGCATGAAAATAGGTCAAAAGAAAGGGCTTTGTAAGATTATAGAATTAATATAAAAATCAAAGTAGTGAAAAGAAAACCAGATTTGTACAATGTTCCAGTTAGCTAACATTCATATTTGGAAACAATAGTTTCATTGTTGTTCAGATGATATTCATAACGATGTGCTAAAACCCCATCCCTTCCCTCCAGCACATCAATATGACATTCATTGTTCATATAGATTTTTCTCTCCATAAGTATCCAAAAGCACTTTTTCCCCTCATGGTGCAGAATTTCAGATGACTAATCACTCAAAAGCATTTCTCTCTTTTCACATGCAAATGTAAGCAAGATTTTGAAGAAGAGTAAGTACTTCCATGCCCTAGACCCAGTACCTTTCGTGGGAGGGGGATGGTGTCTGGCTAAATATATGCAGGAAGGACATGAAACCCAGAATGGAAAATCAAAAATACATTTGTGGAAGTGAGGGGACTGCTGCTTTTTTACATACTAATCAGCTTATTTCTGTGTGAAATAAAACGATACTTCTGAGAGGTGTGAAGGGGCAGGGAGACTGGCGAGGGGCACCTTGCCTCCAACCAAACCAACTGCAAGGTGTGGTTCAGCTGGCTTCTGCTGACATTCACATACATAAGGACACTTAAGATGGATTGCCTGAACTGATGAAATCCTGGCTCTAAGAGTCAGCCTACAATGTATATCTTTGAGACTTTTCTGAGTAAACTCAGAATGTATCATAAGCCAAGTCTGCATTAATCTGGAGAGAGAGAGGATTCAAGACACAAGACTTTCTCTGTCTCTGTCTCTGTCTCTGTCTCTGTCTCTGTCTCTGTCTCTGTCTCTCTCTGTCTCTGTCTCTGTCTCTCTCTCTCTCTCTCTCTCTCTCTCTCTCTCTCTCTCTCTCTCTCTCTCTCTCTCTCTCTCTCTCTCTCTCTCTCTCTCTCTCTGTGTGTGTGTGTGTGTGTAACTGTACAGTCACAGTCAGCCAATTTGCCTCTGCATCTTGTGGACATGTTAGGGTGAGGGCCACATTTCCTAGCTCACTCAGGCCTGCATTCCAAGAAGCTTTAATACATGTGAATAGATTCCCTACCTGTCTTTGATAAATTGCAATTGCTTTCTTTAAAAAGTAAGAAAAAAAGTAATGAAGGTTTTCTTGCAATTTCCAGACCATGGGAACATAAATAAAGATTCTCATGGTGTGTAAATTTATATGCTGTTGTTACACAAAAGAATGACAAAAGTAGGTTTCATTTTGTGTGTGTGTGGGGGGGGGAGAACCTGTTTAGTGTTCTCACAGGTTTCTTTGAAAGACAGACACTGTCCACCAATTGTGTTGCTGGTACTTCTGGTAAGCCAGCCTGGCAATGCAATGCCATAACCAGAACCACAGATTTTAAATTAGGGTGTGTTGTTGGTGAAAACGATACGTTTGTATTTTCTGTATGATTTAAAAATTCTCTGAAGGATTCAATGACCTTCTCTAATAGGACATTGCCCAAATGAGTTCACCTGTCTGTGGCCCACATGATGGTTTGGAAAAAGGATTCCATGAGTAAATATGAAGAAAGGCTTCAACTCAATTTGTGAGAACTTCACTGTACACATTAGCATAATGAGAGCTTTGAGAAAGCCTTTATAGTAAGAAGGTCAATACGTATTATTCTTCTAACTTTTATTGCCTTTAATTTTTTCTTTTCATTTTTTTTAAGAATTTTATACAATTATATAGTGAAATCTGATCATATCAACCCTTCATTTCCTGCCGTATACCCCTTTGTGGCTGGAAGAAATCAAGGACCACACAGAAGCTGAGGATCCTGCCCAGATATGTACTTCTCTTTCCCCCCTCCCATTTCTTAGTTCACCTTTTCACAACGCCCTCTCTCACGAAATTGCTTTTCTGGAGAGTGGGATATTTCTTTTTGTTGGTAGCATCGATATGGAAGTGGTATTTCCCAAGAGAAGGCCTTCGTAGGATGGCTCAGTTACTGCCCTCCATTCAAGGCATTGTAGTCAGTGCTTCTGCTTATCAGGGCCGCCAAACGAATCTCTGGATTTCGCCCCTGCTTTCTGTGAAACCCTGGAAGGCCAGGCTTTGATCCTGTGGACCAAGGTCTCGGAATCGCCTCCTTAGAAGCCGAGAGTGGTGCGAATATTGTCTTACTCTATGTTTGAAATCACTTCCTGTGGACATGCTGCACATATTGATTCCAAAAATTATACGAATAATTGCAAGAAACTGGGGCACATGGAAATGGAAATCACAATGCATTATTGTTTCCTAGAGGCTTCTCTGAAGGCCCTGTCTGAATGAAATGCTGCCATGTTTACTTTTCTCAGCTGTTTTGCACATTCTTGCGACTGCTATCACTGCAGCTGTTTACCTGTCTGTCAGCAGTCAGGCAAGTGGTAGAGGACAGACCAATCTGATTTGTCTTATCTTATTTACCTTTTAACTTCAGGTAGATACCCTAGAGGCTAGGTTTGTAGAGTTTGGTTTGGACTCTTTTCCCAGAATGCAATGGCGAATAAGGGTTTCTGGTCTCCAACTGCCAAAGTTCAAGTCTCCGTTCTCTGGAGATTTGAGCAATTTAGTCTCAAATTTTTGAATTTTCTTTCTTACAATATAAATAATTGTATCATCTTTATTGGGTTATTCTGAGCATTAACGAGGTAATTAATTATAATACATTTAGGATAATGACTGGTACATTTGTATGCACGGATATTAATCTTATTTTAGTAATATCCAATATTTCTCAGAGCCTCTATTTTACAGATACGAGTGAGGAGGTACAAAGTGAAAACTTGAAAGTGGCCAATCTAGTGCCTGGAACACACACAAGCTCAATGGTCAGTCCTAGGTCACATTTAGAGTGTATTGGTGTTTGTGAAAGTTCTAAGTACACTGAGAGGAGGCACTCGGACTTTTCTTTCTGATCTCCCTTTATTGCATATCCAGAGTAGGTATGAAATTATTGTCTTTCTAATCCTACTTTTTGGGTTGCAAGAAGGTGTTGGGACACACGCTTGTGTGAGTACTCTTGTGAAATAGCAGGGAATGCTCAGCTCAGTGTTTTTTCCTCAACCGCTTTACTCAGCACACACACTGCAGTGTACATTTTAAAAAAGAAAGAAAGAAAAAGAAAAGAAAAAGAAATCATAGCTGGATCTTTGGTTTGGAGAAGAGAAAAGAAGTCCATTTTCAATGGTGCTAAAATACCAAGTGAACGCAAATTTACCAGTGCTTATTTATGGCTGTAGTTATTTCTCCTGGTACACCCCAGAGAGCTACTTTCTGTTGTTAATTGGAACTTCTAAGCCATTTTTATTTACAAAGTGTTTTACAGTCATTGGTATTGATGACTTATAATTCCCCCCTGATTTAGGTGTCAGGATGAAGCTTTGACATGGGCTGCCCTCTCAGAACGCTGGGACATGAGAGTGGATAAATTTGCCCACCCCATCCTATATATCAGCCTGGGTACCTATTTGCTTCCTCATGTGCTCACGTGGCAGTTACACTGGATTCCTGGACAAAGAATCTTTGGGGGAGGGACACAGAATCCACTCAGCAATTCTTCTCTTGGGTCTGCTCTCCACTAAAAATGGAATTCTCCTTGCAGGAGAAAGACTTTCAGTACGCTTATTTTGTTTTTTAAAGAGGTAAGACAAATAACCGCCTGCTTATTGTTAAATTTGTAGTGCCAGTCATGACAAGCATAAGGAGAGTAACACTTTAGTCAGCAGGGTGCTTATCTGTTTTACTAGTTCAGAAGGACTTGATTGATGTGAAAGACCAAGGTCTCAGTAAAGATAATTTAGCCATTTCCATACAGTTTATGCTTGTGTTAGTTGTATCCTGCAGGGGAGTCCCAGGGGGTGACTTCCTTGACCTTCCTTCTAAAAGGTAATGCAGAGAGATTCCTCCAGGAACCAGCCCCTAACAAGACTAATGACGCCTTCCATGCCTATTACCATTCTGAGCCTAGAAAGAGGGTTTTAGAGATGCAGAAACACATTCCTCCCTTGATGTTTCCATGATCTATTAAGTGTCATGTGGCAAATAAATTAATCATTAAAAACGTACTGTTATGTTTTTACAAATAATAACCTGGTGTACAGTGATTATTTTTTATCTCAATCATATTTTCCCCATCACTAAACAGACGGTACATAGCAGCTTGTTTTACTAACAACTGAGCAGACAGACTCAAGAAAAGGAGGCTCTTTTCTTCAGCCTTCCCCCTTTGTTTATATTTTTTTAAAGTTGTGATTACAAAAAGAAAATTACACTCAGTAATCTTTGAGGGCAGCCAGGCTCCCTTGTTCATCTGGCTTGCTGGAGGGTAAGTATGAAGCATTTTTACTATAATCCCTCTTGATTTATTTGACCCATTCATTGCTGCTTAGTATTCAAAAGTCTTGATCCAGAGACCTGCCCTTCATCTTATGTGTTAGCCGATGCTGTGACGCACTGAATTCTGCTGAATGTCATCACTTTGAATTGTGATGGGTTGTCTTCCTAGTGTCCTTTTTGTCACATTAACTATTTCCAGAACTAACATTTCCTATAGTCCCAAAGAAAAGGAAAAACAGATGGCAAGAAATAACGTGACTACTACAACAAATGAGAACACAGTACAACAGAGCTGGGTTACTTCATTTGTCTCATCACTTTCTGTGAGAACAGCTCTTACATATTTCAATACTTCTGGGCAAACTTTAGATAATAGACATTATATAAATGACTGTTAAGTTCAGGAACTATACTAGTAATATGGTGACAGAGTGGCATTAGGAAGGGGGAAAAGGGTGATAGGAAGAAAGCAGGGAGGAAGAAAGGAGGAAGAGAAGGAGGGAGAGAAAAACTTATGGACTGAAGGAAAGAGAAAGAAGTTTGGTTGGAATCCTCCAGATTACAGACTGCTATAATGCACCTCATTTTGTAATAATTGCAATAGATGGTCTATTTTGTTCTATTTTGTTTTGTTTTAATTAAAAGTCTATTTAAAAGATAACAGTTTTAATGCAGCAATTAAAATATTTAGTTTAAAAATAATTATTTTAAAGACAGGTTATTTGTAACATTTTTCAATATTTTAAAGAACTACTTTACGGCTAGGCTCAAAACACAGGAATCTTTTGGAATGGGAATCAAGTTAAAACTTTTCTCTGATTTGCTAAATTCATTATCTATAGAAAACCGTCTTTATTCACTTTGAATTCTGAGCATTTTGTGATAACATCCATGTTTTACTTTTCTAAGTTTATATAGAATAGTCTTCATTGGCAGTAAACTTAACTCATAATTATGCCTTCATGAAACACCAACTATAACTAACTATGGAGTTGTAATACTTCAGGAACATGAATAGAGATATATTTTTCATTATAAGATTATGTGATTTATAATGGGAGTAACTATTGCTATAATACCTAAAATGTATCAAACATTTACTGTGTGCCAAACATCTTACTAAGTACTTCTATGATAAGTACCTTATGTGCATCGACTCTTTTGATTATCAGATCATATTCAAGAATGGCATTTTATTTTCTTACCTACTAATGAGAAAAAAAAAGACAAGGGATGAAGTTGCCCATGATCATATGGCTAGTAAAGGACAGAGTAATGATAGGGAATCAATATATGGTCTCATATAATAAATGCTAGAAGAGCCTCCTTGGCAAGACTGATAGGCTAAAGGCACTCTGGGCATCTCATAATTCTGAAACTATGGTTCAGAGAAGTTAAATGATTTGTCCAAACTCTCCCAGAAAAATCAATGACATATAAAACCTATATATGATATAGGTTTCAAATGATATGTTGAAACCTATCATTCTACTTAAAATGAACTAGTCTGGCAGTTTACCTTGGGTCGCAGTCCTGCCAGAAGTGAATGGACACTACGAGGAAAGAAAAAGAGAAAGAAAGTGTTTAAATAAAATGAAACATCTCTTCAATTTAACATGGGACACATTTGAAGGTAAAAAGTATGCCATGCGTCGGGGACACTGCACACAAAATATTTTTCTTGAGTGGCATTTTATAAGTATTTATTTTTGTTGTTTTTAATTATATAAGTGGGGGAAAGATATGTGCACACAAGTGCACCTCAGAGGCTAGAGGTGTCAGATTCATCTGGAACTGGAGTTACAAACAGCTGTGATTGGCATGATATTGCTGCAGGGAGCTGAACTCAGGTCCTCTGGAGAAAGCGCTATGCACTTGTAAGTTCTGAACTGTGTCTCCAGTCCCCTTCTTATAAATTTTTTTTTAAAATCTCCAACCAATGTTTTATTTCTTTTGCTATCATGGCCAGTAATCTAAACCCAGGTTCTGACTGTTAAAACGAACATTAGGTTGTTCTCTATCTGTCTGTCTGTCTTTCACTGCCTCTTTCCCCGGTGTGTCTGTGTATTTGTGTGCCTGTGTGTGCCTGTGTGCAGGTGTGCATGTTACTGTGTGCACATGCATGTGAAGGCTGAGAACAGCCTCAAGTGTTCCTCAGATATTGTACACTTTGCTATTTTGAGACAGTCTCTCACTGGCCAAGATCTAACCAAGAAGACAGGCTGTCTGATTGGCAAGCGTGAGGAGTCTACCTGCCTACATATCTTCAGGGTTACAGATGTACACCACCACAGATGGATGACTTATTAAGTGGGTCCTGAGGACTAGACTTTGGGCCCTCATGCTTGCAAGGCAAACACTTTGCTAACTGAGCCATCTCCTCATATCAGGTGGTGGTCTTTTAAGTACTGCAGCATTTTGAGTGGAAATAATTCCATGTAAAAGGGATTTTAAAACATTTTTAATTCAGATAGTGCAAGCATCCAACTTCTTTGCCAATTCATGAATATGCTAGACTCTAAAAAGGTAATACTTGTTCTAGTTATAACATTTACCATATTATGCTTACTTGAAGAGTATCTACATGTGACATCATCAAAACTAAACTTAAAATAATAAAATAGCTCTATCCTAGAATTTTGATGTGTTTTCCCTGTTTGAATCACTGGAGATAAGATAAAAACATCACTAAGCTGTTGTCCAAGAGCTAATTTTTTTTTTAAATGAGCAAGCCCTTTGTGATTTCTTCTTGCACTGACCACTATACCAATTTACATAATACTGGTTATGAAAATCAATTAGATGATCAGAGTATATAACCCTGACAAACATGACTATTTTGAGTTCATAAACTCATGGACCAGTGTGATTACTTGTTTGTTTGTTTGTTTGTTTGTTTGTTTGTTTGCTTTGGCTTTGTTAAGTTTTCCCTGTGGAAAACAAACAGGGTTTTAAATGGTAAATATAGTGACATGAACATATTTTTGTATTCCTTTATGTTTCACTTTCACTTAGCAAAACTAAAGCAAACCGAAACAAACAAACAAAAAAAGGAATCAAGAAAAAAACAGAAAGAAAATGGAGGGTTTTGTATCCACAAAAAGAGATTATTTCTTTCTTTTATAGGAGCAAGAGTGCCAGAAGAAGCAAGAGAAAACACAGGAAAAAATGGTTATATTTAAATTTAAGATAAGGAATATGTAATTTTTTATTATAAAATTGTTCCACAAAATATTAAGATGACCTGTATCCAGCAGCTTTCCTTGGATGTATTTTCAGTTTAACCTTGGGTTCCTTTTCAGCACACCTGTGGCAAGAGCCACCTTGGCAGGATAGTGGAAAAGCAAAGCAGCAGTCTGCTGGGATCTCGGAGTTTGCAACAGTAGCATGTCTCACTGATTGCTCTCTTGTTTTAGGATTCAATGGAGATGTTTTCGCCAAGGCTTCTCCTTCTGTGGGGCCAAGGTGATGGATGGAAAGTAGGCAAGTATTTAGGTGCATGTATAGTAAGGCAAAAGTATCTATCAGTCCTTTTTTATTTTGTTGAGAGAAGCCACTCATATTTAACAATGGTGTTGATACGAATATTCAAATTGTGGCTGCATTGTAATCCAGCAGCATTTGTTGGATTATATGTAGGTAGGCTTTATCTAACTTAGGACATACTTTGCTGACCTTAGTACTAAATTTTATTACACAGAGGCATTTGTTTACAGGTCCCCTGCAAACATCCACAAAAAGGAATTTGTAATGATTTCAAATATATAATATAGGAAAAAAGAAGTCTCAAAGCATCATCCTTAATTATTTAAAAATTTTGCTTAGCTATTTATAGCCAAATCTCAGAAATTGCTTCAAGCAATAAATATCCTTATTCTGTAGATTAAGTAATAAGAATGATAAAACTGGAAAATCAATACAGTGAAAGGCATGACAGCAACCTTAAACAAAGGAGAAAATCCAAAGAACTAGACTGTAAGGCTTGATTCCAGGCCTGTTTCCTTGCTAAACGTCCTCTTCCTGAAGCATAAGAAGGGTGCCTAGTGACCCCTAGCTGAGAAATCTATACAGCTCTACTCCCATCCCCCACTGCTCAGGCAGCTGGTGTTTGCTTACTTCTTTTTTTTTGTTTAATTTTTAATGTTATTATTTTCACAATTTATTTGTTCTATATCCTGTTTGAAGCCCCCTCCCTCAACTCACCCTAGCCCCACCCTCCTCTCCTTTCCCCGCTAGCTTCTTCCCCTAGTCCACTAAAAGGGGGAGTTTTCCATCATTGGCATCTGCTTATAGCTTGTTAAGTCTCATCAGGACTGCCTGGATCCTCTTCCTCTCTGGCCTGGCAAGGTCACATCACTAGGGGCAAGTGATCAAAGAGCAGGAAACCAAGTTCATGATGGAGGCAGCCCCTGCTACCCTCACTTTGAGATCCACATTGGAGACTGAGCTGCCAATCGGCCACATCTGAGCAGGGGGTCTAGGTCCTCTCCACACATGGTCCTTGGTTGGTGCATCACTCTCTGCAGGAACCCCTGGGCTCAGGTCCTTTAGCTTTGTTGGTCTCCTCATAGGGCTCCTGACCACTCCATGTCTCTTCAACTCCACCCTCCTCTTCTTCCATGAGACTCCTTGCACTCTACCGAGAGTTTGGCCATCAGTGGCAGCATCTGCCTCCCTCTACTGTTGGATGGAGCCTTTCAGAGGACCATCTATAGTATGCTCCCATCCTGTTTCCTCTCTTCCACCGCTTCTGGTGTCTATCCTGTTTGTCATTCTGAATAAGATTTAAGCATCCCTCCTAGGGTCCTCCTTAGTGTTTAGCTTCTTTAGGTCTGTAGATGGCTGTGCTATATTTTACGCCTTGAATCTTTCTCTATACAGCAAAGCACAGAACTGAGGTACACTATCCGAGAGCAATATATGTCTTTTGTGGTTTGTCATCAAACCTTTCTCTGCTTTGACCTCCTCCCTGAGACTATTTGTTTCTTAAAGATGCCTAAAGAGTTGCTCAAAGTGGCTAGACCCTCCTAAGATGCTCTAGATGCTGCGTGAGGAGCGTTGTTTTGCTCTGAAATAAAGTGTGCTGCAAAACATCTGGAAAAGCAGCGTTTCACCAGGTCACTTTTCGACTAACTTTTTAAAAATGAAGGATAGTGTATGAGAAAAGTTCTATTTTGAATCTTATAAAATATATTAATATGATACATTGGGGTAAGGACTATGACTATTTTTTCCAAAATTAGTATGGGCTGGAATTTAAACATTTTCTATAAAATATACAAATATAACTACAGACATAAAAATAACTGAGCAAGCCTTAAAAATAAATTGTGAGGTTCTTATATTCAGGAGTTCAGCATATACTAAGAATTTATGTCTTAAGCTTTCTTTAATCTATAATCCAAATCTGAGGAAAATAGTGCATGGACACAGCTTGTTTCAAAGAGCTGGTTCCCTGGTCCACTTGAAAAGCTGAAGGTGAGTAATCTTGCTACCTTTGTGCAT
The DNA here is from genome assembly GCA_028658305.1 of Pachyuromys duprasi. Lineage (NCBI taxonomy): Eukaryota > Metazoa > Chordata > Mammalia > Rodentia > Muridae > Pachyuromys > Pachyuromys duprasi. The sequence continues at coordinate 36,782,333 of CM053767.1, forward strand.
TATATACCAGATTTGTATGGTTCCTCCCTGATCTCATCAGGGAGATTTCACAGGGTTCAAGAGGTAAAGGAAAATGGGTAAAATTGGCCAATCTTTAATGGTGCATCACTTTGCATTTTATTTAAGAAGTCTGTTTCTTTTTGTTGCAGAGGTGTCCATCCCATCTGCAGCCTTGGACATAGGATATAGATTGGCACTTTAAAATTTGTTACTTTTATTTTTATACTGTGTGTACAATATATAGATATATATTGCCTACATGTATGCCTGTGTGCCAGAGACGATTGAGAGCCATCATATGAATATTGGGAATTGAACCTAGATTCTCTAGAAGAGCATCTAGTGCTTTTATCCACTTAGCCATCCCTCCATGGAGGTACACTCTTTAATTAAGAGGATGAGGCTTGGCTCTAACCTATCCTTGCTGAGCTCAGTGGTAGCAAATCATACAATAGCTAAAATGCCAATGTAAAGGACTACTTTTGAACAAAGATAAATAACAAGCTTCTTCTATGATATGCAGAATACTTGTATCAAGAGTTTGGCTAAGTTTACTCATTTTTCTTTACTTCTTGAGTACTGTGAAATCACCCCCAATGTGATCAGGGAGGAGCCATGCAGATTTATTATATTTTCTCCCAAAAGTATACGTCATGTGGTAGATATTCATTGAATTCTTAAATGAATGTGCTGTCTGATACAAACAAAAGTAAAGCATGAGATCCTATCTGAATCCAAGGAAATAGTGAACCATAGAGCAAATGCCCAAGATCAGAGCAATCACTCAGAACTAGAAAAGTGTGTTCTTTATAGATCTTGCAGTATTCTGTCTTCTTTAGATTGTACACTTTAATGTAAAATAGTTACAAGGGGCGGCACTTGGTCATTTTTAGATCCTGAAAACTCATTTTTAAAGAAGTGTAATTTAGGAAGGCAAAGAAAGGGTCTGTGGAGATGACTCAGAGTAAAACACTTGCCATACAAGAATGAGCATCAGGGTTTGGCAGCCTTCATGTAATCCTAGCATGTGAGAATCAGAGACAGGAAATCCTCAGATAATCTGATTTGCTAGATTAGCCAAAGACAGCTTGGAGTTCAGCCAGAGACTCTGCATAAATAAATAAAGTGGAGAGCAATCCAGGAAGATATCTATCAGTCAACTTCAGGTTCTCCAAGTATACACATACACACACAGACACACACACCACACATAAGAACACAGCACATATACGGGCATAGTGCACACACAAGACATGTGTATGCTCACAAAGAAAGTGTTATAGCTAAGTTTAAGAAATGATGTGTACCGACTGTCTCTGGCATGAACTCAGTGGCAGGCTCTCTGATCACCTCCCTCTGGGGGATGCAGCCTTACCAGGCCACAGAGGAAGATGATACAGCCAGTCCTGATGAGACCTGATAAGCTAGGGTTAGAAAGAAGGGGAAGAGGACCTCCCCTGTCAGAATAGGGAAAGGGCATAGAGGGAGAAGAGGGAGGGTGGATGGGACTGGGAGGAGACAAGGGAAGGGGCTGCAGTGGGGATACAAAGTGAATAAATTATAATAAATAAATATATAAATAAAACTAAATTTAAAGGAAAGAAATGTTGTGTGCATTGTCCCCTCCTTAGAAAATTTTTATTTCTTAGTCTGCACTAGGTCCTCCATATATATTTTATAGCTTCCAATACAGTGGGTCTCTTATAGATTCTGGATTAGGCTGCTCCAAGTTGGCTTATTACTGGGTTCAATAGCGGCCAGTCTTATTCTCTTTGCCCTTTACTTGACAGCCCTCAGTATAGTGCTAGAATTTGATCATATTTTTTATTAGATTAGCTGGATCTTGAGGTAGCACTGTTCCTAATTTTCTGAGAAAGCACCAGCTTGATTTCCAAAGTGGTTGTGCAAGTTTACATCTCTACCAGCAATGGGGTGGGGGAGGGACATAGAAGAACACAAGGGAAGGAGGGTGGGGTTGGGAGGCAGTGGGAGAGGGGGTTACAGCTGGGATACAAAGTGAATAAACTGTAATTAATAAAAATAAAAAAAGAATAGAGTAATAACAGCTTGTGCTGTGAAGTTTGTTAAAATAATATAATAGAGTCTCAATTATTTGGGCGATGGCCCTGTTAAGAGAGAAACTGAGAAACAGTTTTATAAAAATAACTTCAACAATTTTCTTTTCAATCTGGCAATTTATGTACTTCAAGTCCAGAGAATTTTCTTCAGTGATTTTTGAGGTTTCACTCATTTGGTTGTTCCCATTCTCTTTCTATAACTTGTATTGTTCACATCTTGGGATCTTTTTAATGAAAATATTTTATTTGTTTTCTCTTTGTGTTTTGCTTCACTATCTGTGAGGTAATTTTTAATTTTATCTTATAGTCCTTACTGTGATTTTAGTTTAAAACTGTATTAAAACTTGAATTACAGTTTAATATTTAAAAATCTATACTTCTCTTTGTTCCATTTTTACAGACATCTTATAATGGTCCATAAACTCAACATTTTTATCTTGTTTGTCCAATGATCTAATAATTATCAGATTTAAAAAGTACTTCAAAAATTTTAAGAGTTATAATCATCACTACATTGTTGTCTCATCATTATTCTTGACTTCGCTTTTTTTAATAATAGCTTTAAAATGATCATATTTCTAATGAGCCTTAGTGAACTTTGAGAGTAGAAATCTAAGAATATATTCATAATTCTGTATTCTTGGGTAGAGATTTTCAACAATTTTTTTTTACTTAATGGCCATTGAGAGCCAGTTCATTAGGAGACATCTTATATATTGTATAATTGTGTATGTACAGTTATATAAAACAGATCAAAGAACAGCTTAAAGAAAGAAAATGTTAATTTTTATCTAATGCAAATCAAACCAATGTGCTCTGGAGCACAGGACCCAGTCTCTCTCTCTCTTTCTCTCCTCTCTCTCTCTCTCTCTCTCTCTCTCTCTCTCTCTCTCTCTCTCTCTCTCTCTCCTCTGTCTTCTACCATCCACTGAGTGTTTCAGTCTTGTTTACATCTAGTCAATTGGAAGGGGACATTATCATATGGCACTTTTTTTTATAAACTTTGGGCTGCTTTACTTGCAAACCGGCTGTGTTTGTGTGGGATCTGGAAACTCTACTCAAATGATAAGTTGGTTGAATATGCAATTCACTAAAATGAAACATTTCCATTGATGAAACTTTTCTGTGTACCTTTCAATCAAAATGACCACAATGCTTATCTTCGGGGTGTGACTGGAGAGATGGCTCAACAGTTGAGAGCAATTGGTCATCTTGCAGAGGACCTGGGTTTCATTCCTAGTACCCACATGGCAGTCACAACAGTCTCTAACTCCAGTTTCAGGGGATCTAATACACCTTTTTTGGCTTCCACTACTATTTATGGAGTGTATATTGAAGTTAGGATAAACCATGCTTTCTTAGATTACCAGCCCAAATGCAGCTCATTGTAGGAGTTCTTGGGCTACAGAATCCCATGATCCAATTTGAATAATGAATAACCTCATCTATGTATCTATCTACATAGATGGATATCTGGATATCTGTATCTATCTATCTATCGATTGATCGATCCATCGATCTATCTATCTATCATCTATTTTATCTACGTCTGAGTTGTTCCTCTCCCTCTGGAGAACTGTGACTAATGCAATTTTTAAAGACTTCTATACTGCCTTTGATTAACCATGACTGGGAATGCCAAAGCAGGATATCCCATCTCTAATGAAGGCCAATGTGAGCCCTGGTATTTTTTTCCCCTTTCAAGACACTGTGATCCTCTATTTCTCATGTGAAATATATCAAGTGCTATAAGGAGCTCTGTAGCTCCTTCTAGTGGTGCAAATTTCCAACATGATACCAGAGCCAACCCTTTCTGCTGTCTGTAGAAGCCTTCTTTCACAAAATTATGAGAGATCTGATTAAAAAATTGAAGCCAACATGCTGATTTTAGATGGCTCTTCATCAGACAGAGCATGGTGAGTTTTGACATAAACCAAGTAAGTATTTCACAATAAATGTGAACCATTAAATCTTAATAGAGAAATCATTGTACTCACATGAGACTGTGAAGATTATTCATCCTAGGACTGAGTAGGAGCTATCTCAAATATTTCTTCTTCAGAATATACAGGAAAAGAGAAGAATTCATGTATTGGCGATAATAAACCAGATTTTATAGTGTGAAAGTAGAATATCTCTGACTCTTCTTGAACACCACAGGCTGTAATGATTGCTTTTCTGATAGTGGTTTAGCTCCATGTCAACTATATGTCATACTAGCCAGGGGCCCATAGGCAAGATGAGAAAAGTAGCTTATGTATACACAGGGTCACAGTAGTGATTTCAGCTTATTGTGACCATTGAGAGTGCTGTTTGCACCTCAAATATATTTTAAATGTTAACCTGTTATTTCATTTAACATTGTGTGAGTTATTGAGCTGATATAATTGAGAGACAACTAGATGCAGTAATTTGCCAGAATTTACAAAATAGAGAATAAGCATATTAAATAAGAGCAAGTATGTTACCCTACAGCTGATAGGTCCATAAAATTCTGCTCAAGGAATTAATGACTCTTTTCTATGCAAGAATCCATTTCACATTTTTGGCATTCCAATCCCAATTAATTAGTAAAATTAATGTGTTATATTTGTATGATAATATGCATAGTGTATTTATATTGCAAACACTTTAATAATGCAGTGTAGCCTCAGTCTGCAAGATTTTATAGAAGTAGAAAGGAAAATAACTGTTACTAGAGGCTGGCCAGGATAAGAGAAAGGGTGGCTTTGGAGAGTTAGGTAAAGAAATAAGTTCTCATCTTGTCTAGACAAGTATACTAACCCTAATGAGTAAATAATCATTGTATATTTCAAAACAGATAGAAGAGATGTTTGGGGGATGTTCTCATCACAAAGAAATAGCAATAAGTGAGGTGATAGAAATGTCAATTACCCTGATTTGAAGATTACACATTGTTGACATGTTTTAAAACATAATGTTTTTTCACAGATTCCATATTTTAATTAAAAATAAGAAAATTATGAAGTAGAATATTTATGTCAAAAATTAAAATAATATAACAACCATGCATTTTCTCATTAACCTTTTCATAAAATAAACAAAGAATTGAACATTAAACTCCCTACTAATGCAATATCCGTTATTGGTTTTGAATCTCCTTAATGAAGAAAAAAACTTTAGTTAAATAATCTTTTTAAATGACACACCCATCATTGCTTAAAATATATATACAAGCTCAATATAAACTTCCCAGTACATATTATCTAAAAAAGGAAAGGATCAGTGAAAAATTCGAAAATTGTTTATCATGTGGAACATGTAAGTGTTTAAAAACAACAACAGATGTGGAACAGCTGGTCATTATTTCTATCAGAAGGGAAAGTCTGTTTTTAAATTATTTATAACTTGCTTCATAATTAGGTCTAACATTTTTTGTGTGTGTAAATAAAACTAAGCATTTATGAACATAATTATAAAAACACATGCTGATCTGCCAGAAGAGCACTCATACATATCAGATTGTCAAACTACTTCATACTTTAGGAAACAAATCATAGAGATATTTGTGAAAGTCCTGCTATACATGATCAATCTCTACCAGGTATTTGCTGTACCCCAAGCACCACTTGAGGTGCTGTAAGCCATTTTGTCTTGATATCTCCCTCAACAGAAAATAGTCTCATCATTATTCTGCAAAGTTCTAGAAGCTATTAATGTTTTCAGCATTACAGAACCAGCAAATGATATTGTCAAGATACAAACAACAGGATTCTGCCTCAACATCATAACATGACTAAAACATCTTACCATATATTACTTCTCTTAACACAAAAGCTAGGGCTTTTTAGATATGCTATTATTACAGAAAATTATTAGAGAAAAGAGATGCTTTCTGAATGACAATATCATCAGTCATGGTAAGTTTAGCTAAGCTATGGAAACAAAATGGTATAATGACATTGTATGCCCTATGTGGGTGAGAATAGAGCTCTACTCTTCACAGTTCCTTTGGTCCTTAGACCTCATTTTAATCTGACTGCAGAAGAAAGGATATCGAAGTGGCATATGGATTCTTCAAAAAAGCCTCAGCACAAAACTCTTACCATTTCACCTACATTCACATTTTATTGAGTGGAAGTAATTATTGACCAAGTTAACAGTAATACTACTGAGAAGTATAAGTAAAGAGTAGAGAAAAGATTTAAAAGAGGCAAATAGAACAACAACAAAAAATATTATAAGGCTATAAACTATTTATTTTTCCATTTATTATTATTATTATTATTCATTACAATTTGTTCACTTTGTATCCAGGCTGTAGCCTCCTCCCTCATCTCCTCCCAGTTCCTCTCCTCCCTCCCTCTCACTATGTCCTGCCTCTAGTCCACTGATAGGGGAGGTCCTCCTCCCCTACTACCTGACCCTAGCCTATCAGATCTCATCTGGACTGTCTGAATCCTCTTTCTCTGTGTCTTACTAAGGCCACCTTGTGGGGAGGGGTGGGAAGGAAGAAGGGTTGGTGATGGTGGGTAATCAAAGAGCTGGCAACTGAGTTCATGTCAGGGACTGCCCCTGCTACCTTTACTAGGAAACCCACTTGGAGACTGAGCTGCCATTTTTGGTATATCTGTGCAGAGGTTCTAGGATATCTCCATGCATGGTCCTTGGTTTATTCATTAGGCCTCTGCAGGCCCCTCTGGGTCCAGCTTTTTGGCTCTGTTGCTCTCCTTGTGGAGATCCTGTTCCCTCCAGGTTTTTCTATCTCCTTCCTGCTTTCATAAAATTCACTGCACTCTGCCCAGAGTTTGGCTATGAGTCTCAGCATCTGCTTTAATACCCTGCTGAAAAGATTCTTTCAGAGGACCTCTGTGGTAAGCTCCTGTTGTATTCCCTGTCTTCTCTCACTTCAGATGTCCATCTTGTTTGCCCTTCTGAATGAGGATTAAGCATCTTCCCCAGGGTCTTCCTTATTGGTTAGCTTCTTTAGGACTATAGATTTTAATATATTTATCCTATATTATATGGCTAGTATTCACTTATAAGTGAGTATATACAATGTGTGTCCTTTCTGCTTCTGGGACACCTCACTCAGGATGATCTTTTCTAGTTCCATCCATTTGCCTGCCAATTTCATTTTTCCCGGATTTTAATAGCTGAGTCATATTCCATTGTGTAAATGTACCACACTTTCTGTATCCATTCCTCCATTGAGGGACATCTAGGTTGTTTCCAGATTCTGGCTATTATGAATAAAGCTACTATGAACATTATTAAGCAAATGTCCTTGTATTATGTTTGAACATTTTTTGGATATATGCCCAGGAGTGGTATAGCTGGATCTTGACGAAACACTAATTCTAATTGTCTGAGAAAGTGCCAGATTGATTTCCAAAGTGATGGTACAAGTTTACATTCCCACCACCAATGGAGGAGGGTTATTTATTGTTCTTTTTATACAGTTTCAGTTTATTTATTTTACATCTCAAGGGTGTGGCCTCCCTTCTCTCCTCCCAGTCCCCCTTTTCCTCCATTCCTTTTCCCCTCTCCCTTTTCCCCCAGAAAAGGGAGCCCCTCCCCTTGTATCAATCCACTGCTGCACATCAAGTTACAAACTCTTAGGTGGCAAAATTTAGAAGACATATTGTCAGGAGCCGGCAGTCTCCATTACAAGATGGCGCCGGTTTCCGGGTTCTTCGTGGACACGGCAGTGGTAAACAACTCGTGTGCTCATGTGCATAGCCCGCCAGGGGTTATGCTAATGAGGGTTTGAGATACGGACCAATCATGGAAGTACACGCCATCTTAAGTCCTATTTAAGCAGCGTCAGTCCGGAGCTCAGGGTCTTCCATCTTTTACCACTAGCTGCCCAGCTGAATAGCATGATGTATCCCCAATAAAGCGTGTGACATGCAGTGGGAAGCAGACCATAATTTGTAGACATTTTAACCACTAAAGAAGAATTTGGGAGTTGAACTGACATTCCTTCCATGACACATCATCAATATATTTATCTATATTTAAGCAAGTGGACCTTATTTCTCTCTTTTTATTGGGTGATCATTGAGAGTACTCATTTTTCAGATTCAATTATGTCTTTGTTGTCAATAGATTGGTAAATTACATGCTAATAATAAAGGTGAGCAATAAAAAAAAAAGCGTGCTTCAGAAGAATCCTGTTGTGGCGTCTTCCTTGCTGGTGAGGTGGGCGCGACAACATAGTATTGAAACTGCAACAAAACATTCTTCAGTAGTGTCAGGTAGGACCACAGAAAGAATGACAGGAAGTGTAGATTAAGAACAAGGTTGGCCCTACACCAAGTTATCATGGGCCTCATCCGTGCGGGGGTTCCAGTCCACATCCACACATGGTCCTTGATTGTAGAAACCGTCTCATACAAGACCCCTGTGCCCGGCTCAGTTTGGTCTTTGTGGAGCTCTTGTTCTCCCCAAGTCTCAACAACCTCCCCCAGATCTAGCATTACTCTTGCCCTTTGTCAGAGACTTGATCTCGAGTCTTAATATCCGCTCTGATACATCGCTACGTTGACCACCCCCCCCCCATAGGTCCTCTTTGGCATGCTCCTGTTCTGTTGCTTGTTTTCTCCTCCGCTCAATGTCCATCCCATTTGTTCATTCAATGTCCATCCCATTTGTTCATTCAAACAAGCATTGATCATACCAACCTGGGTCCTCCTTCTTGTATATCCTCTCTGGGTGCGTAGATTTCAGCTTGAACTTCCTATCCTATAGGTTTATATAAGTGAGTATATACCATATG
>CM053767.1:36791652-36853415 GCA_028658305.1 Pachyuromys duprasi
AACAAGAGCTCCACAATGACTAAACTGAGCAGGGCACAGGGGTCTTGTATGAGACGGTTTCTACAACCAAGGACTACGAGTGGATGTGTCCTGGAACCCCTGTGCCGATGGGATCCAGGATAGCTTGGTGTAGGACTGGAGGGCCTAGTGAGGGAAGCAGGGACTGTTTCAGTCTTGAACTTGATGGCTGACTCTTTGACCCTCCCCCATACAAGCCGGGGAGTGACACATTGGCTGGATCCCAGTGGACGACATTGCAGCCAGCCCTAAGGAGACAGGATGAGCTGGGGTTGGATGGAAGGGGAGGAGGTCCTCCCCCGCTGGTGGACTTTGAGTGGGTGGGGAGGAGATGAGGGAGGGTTGGGGAGGGTGGGAGGGAGTGGGCGGGCTGGGCATGGGATGCAAAGTACCTAACCTTCTGATTGATAACAAAAAATAAAAAAATTAAAAAAAAAAAGAAATTCAAATTAAAACTACAAGATGATGTAATAAAAAGATATCATTAAGCTTTGGTGAAGATGAGGCAAAATTGGTTTTTCATGTATAACTAGTGGAACATTACCCAAAATATCTCCAAGTGAAAAACAATCTGAGGCTCGTATAGAAAAAAACATACTGCTTTCCATACAATAAAATACTAACAGAACAAGAAAAATATATATATATTTATTTATTTATTTTATAAATTACAGTTTGTTCACTTTGTATCCCTGCTGTAACCCCCTTCCTCATCCCCTCTCAATCCCACCCCCCCCCGCCCCTTCTCTATGCATGCCCATCCTATCCTCCCTCCCCCTTCTCTACACATGCCCCTCCCAAGTCCACTGATAGGGTAGGTCCTCCTCCCCTTCACTCTGACCCTAGCCTATCAGGTCCTATCAGGACTGACTGGCTGCATTGTCTTCTTCTGTGGCCTGATAAAGCTGCTCTCTACCCTATGGGTAGGTAATCAAAGTATTGTGACTTTGAGCAGAGTTTTTTGATCTTGTAGCTTTCTCAGTTTCCTGGTGCCTTTATGTTTTATTAGCTTCCTAAATCTCTTCCCTCACTTGGGGAGGGTTGCTTCAGTTCAAAAGAAATAGCAACAGAGTTGTTGCACTACTATGGGTTTTCACAAATACAGTGGTCAGGAAATTCCAGCTTTAATTCACAGGCTTTATTTAAAGTATTGAGTTTTAAATTTTATTTATTATTTCTGGCGTGCCACTTCTTTCTTTTAGTCTCAACTTAAGGTTTTTTCCCTACAGGCCCATGAATCATCTGTATTCAACACTCAATAATTTTTCCTGGATATTACTTTGATCCAATATTTCCAGTTAGATTCAGGGTCACATTTTGACATAGACTAGGTGTCATTGTCCTGGTGTCTATAGAGGGCAGGGGTGTCCACCTCCCCCCACCATATGAAGTTATAAGTAATTGTGAGTCAACCTGATGTGAATGCTGGGACATGGATATTAGAAACAGCACTTGGATCTTCCTGAAGAGCAATAATGTGACTTTAACCAATAAACCATCTCTGTCAGTCCTTCAATTTTATTGTTAAAGAACCAAATGCTAAAAAAAAGAAAAAAAAAAGAACCAAATGCTTTTTTTTGTAGGCCTTTAAAATAATTTGTGGCAACTAAGCAGGGTACCTACTGTGCCTAATGTGTGTCAGTCCTGGTTAACTTACTCTGTTTTAGAAGCTCCAACTTTTCATTTGTGGAGCTCTTTTGTATGTATGTACGGAAAAATTTCTATCACTTTCTTCATTTCTCTTTGTTGCATAAATTCATCTTCTCTAAACTCTTCACAGATACACTTCTTTTATCTCTTTATCATTTTGGTTTCACTCTGTAGATACTCTTGGATTCTATCCAAGATATTAATGCTTCTTTTTGATTCGTGGGAAATTATATAGGAGAGCCTTACCCCATAGTGGAGGTCATATTAAACAAAATGATTTATGTGTTCTTCAGATGTATGAAACTTAACTTTCTAGGCCTCTCTAAGAGCAATGTGCTGTTTAATTTTTATTCCTCTGAGTGACTTCTTGGAGCATATATAATTTCTTCTGAACTCTTGCCCTTGGGTTTTACTGCTTTCTAAATGCCATTGTTTCAGTTGTTCCTCTTCCAGTTCATACAGAAACTATTCCCAAGTCAACAATAAATCAAACACTTAGCCATGGAGATTGAACATACCATTACCTGCCTCAGAAGTGCAGCCATTAAAAGAGGCAGCAACTCTGTTCTTATACTGTAAGAGAGCTCACAATCGAGTGGAATGGAACATGTGACACAAAATACTTTCTACAAACATATTTTACTGGTAGTCATTTAACCTCAGACATACAGCTTGTGTTAATATTGGAGTCATTTTCATTCATTTTTATTTTATTTTATTTACTGGTTTACATTTTAATTTTGTTACTGCTCATTTAAGAGTTTACTAAAACATTGTTTCTTTCTCTTTTTTTGCTTTGCCATTTTACTAATAAGAATTGGGTTAAAGTTTTAAAATGTTAGTATAGCTTTTGATCTATATGGACTATTATTTTTCAGGATTTAATCTACAAATATTTATGTTATTATTCAACATTACAAATAAAATTAACTAAATTAAGAAGAATTTCAAAGAGTAGTAAACTGGAAAATGGGCTTTATGGAAACGTGTGCCACACATTCACACACTCTTGCCAGAAGCAGGCTGTGAATTCGATTTTTAGCTCAGTTTTTTTTATTCCTGGCAAGGCAAACAATGTATGCATCATTTTTCGTAGTTAAAAATTGGATTCTTATGAAAATACATACAAGTAATATCAAATAAATTTTAAATGACTGGTTTCTTTAAGGGAAAGAATCATGGTCATATTAACAAATTACTCTGTGCACCACATTCCCACCAGCCATATCTGATTTCTCAGAAAGATAAGGAAAACAGTCAATTTTCTACAGCCAGAATTTGCCATCTGCACTTTTCAAAAATCCCTGGAGCCATTAAGCTGTGTACCACTGAACTCTAGAAGTGCTGCTCACAGATCCACGGGTAGGTTAAAAAAATACAATAGGAAAGTTAGCAGCACAGAAAAGTGTACAGAGCATTCTAGAAAGTGTAATGCCATTGCAGTTATGCTAAGACCCCATTTCTTACCACATTCTTATTTTTTTCACATCTCTAGATCTTTAATGTAATTGCACCCACGAAGTCTCTTTGCCATACAATGTTTTAAGTCCTCTGCATTCGATATTGGTACATGAAATTTTTTTGGCTACCATTGCTTTCCTTATTAAATATAACATTTGCTTTCTTAGATTATGTAATACTATCTTGTCCTATTTTTATTTTTTATTAAATTCTTTATTAATTACACTTTATTCACCTTTTATACCCTGTAGTTCCCTCCCTCCTCCCATACCAATCCCTCCCTCCCCCCCCTTCTGCACCCGTGTCCCTCCCCAAGTCCACTGATAGGGGAGGTCTTCTTTTCCTTCCTTCTAATACTAGTCTATTAGGTCTCATCAGGAGTGGCTGCATTGTTTTCCTCTGTGGCCTGGTAAGGCTGCTCCCCCCTCAGGGGAAGGTGATCAAAAAGCAGGCTAATCAGTTCATGTCAGAGACAGTCCATTAATATGGAACCCACTTGGGCACTGAACTGCTGTGGGCTACATCTGTGCAGGGGTTCTAGGTTATCTCCATGCATTCTTACCACATTCTTTATAGCTAATTTTTATTGTTGTTTTTAAGTACAAAGTCCTAAAAGTAAAATTTTGACTCAAAATATACTATTATTACTATCATTATTATTATTAAAACCTTTGAGGCTTTTCTGATGAATTAGCAACCAATCTGTAATGTATGTAAATTGTCATTAGCATACATCCTGCTAGTCTGAGGTCATAGTTTTTTTGTTTACATTAGCATGTTGCCTCAAATTCTTCATCCACACAGTGAAGTCCTCATGATAACTCTCTCATCTTGCAGGATCCCTGTCACAGCATTAAGGAATTAGCGTAGATAAAGTGCTTAAGGCAATACCATATGTGCTTTTGTTATTCAGCAATTTGCTAAGAAAAATAATTCACTTTACTTTATATTTAGTTAACAATGTTATGAAGTATATTTTATATGTCCATTGAGTCTTTCTCACACTTCTGTAATGAATATTTTTAGTTACATTTTTTAACACAACTATCTAATAATTTTTCTCTTAGGAAAACTTCCTGAGTTCAGTACAAGAACCAGCAGACTGTGTCCTAGCAACAGCACAACCTATGGCTCTAACAACATTTAGTTTTTCATAGTATGTGTGCTCTTTGTATACATTGTGCTTCAGTTTAGATTGAGGTATACTTTCCTGTACTTTAAAGTAAGAGTTTTATCATTTAGAGCCTGGGGAGATGTGGGTGGCTCTAAAAGCAAGAAGACCAGAGTTTGAATTTCCACCATTCACATTAAAAGGTATTCATGGCTGTGCCTGCATGTAACCTCAACAATAAGTGGCAGACACAGATTACAAGCTGAGACTCATAACCAAACCTTGGGCAGAGTGCAGGATACCATATGAAAGAAGGGGGAGTTAGTAAGACCTGGAGAGGACAGGAGCTCCACAAGGTCCAAATATATCTGAGCACAGGGTTTTTTTCTGAGACTGATTCTCCAACCAAGGACTATGCATGGATATAACCTAGAGCCCCTGCTCAGACATAGCCTATGGCAACTCAGTATCCAAGTGGGTTGTCCTAGTAAGGGGAACAGGGACTGTCTCTGACATGAACTCAGGGCTGACTCTTTGACCTCCCACCCCTTACCATTGAGGGAGGAGCAGCCTTGCTAGGCCACAGAGAAGGACATTGAAGCCAGTCCTGATGAGACCTGATAATCTAGGGTCAGATGGAAGGGGAGGAGGACCTCCCCATCAGCAGACTTAGGAAGGGGCAGGAAGGAGATAAAGGAGGGAGGATGGGATTGGGAGAGAATAAGGGAGGAGGCTACAGCTGGGATACAAAGTAAATACACTGTAATTAATAAAAAAATAAAAATTTAATTAAAAATGAAAACAAGAGCTCAATGGACTGCTACCTATCCAAAACAGCTTCTGGTTCAGAAGCTTCTGGTTCAGCTTCTGGTGAGAGAAGCTTTTATCAAGCCTAAGGTAGAGTTTGATCTCTACTATCTACTGAAGATATTTGCTTGGAGATATTTGTAGTCACTGGAGCATTCTTGTCTCCCCGTCCTGACTAAGGTTGTCATTGTAGGGTGAATCCGTGTCTTGGTTTGTTAAGTGGTATTCAGCTGAGCAAAAGAAATCTGTGGACAAGAAAACTGCAGCATCATTTTTGTACTCGGTTGTTTACCTGCTCACTTTCATGCCGCATACTTCCTAATATCTAGCTTCCAGATATATGTTCATCCCCAGTTCTCTAGCTTTCTTTACTTCAATGCCGTCCCTCCTCACTCTGGAGCAGCTGTTCACAGGGTCCAGATTGTTCCCCCAAATGCTTTACCAGCATTTTTATTTGATGTCTTACTGACCTAAAATGAATTACACTAGCTTTCAACAAACTTCTGTTTTGGGTTGCCATGCTAGTTACCTAACATTCCTCAATGCCTTGTACCTTGATCCTCCAAAATTTTTTGCCTCTAAGATTGTGTATAGTCTCTCTCAAATGTGCACAAACAGGCACATTTATTGCAGTCTCTCTCTTTCACTCTGTCTTCTTACTGAAGATCTTTGTGCTTCTACTAAACATTTTAGAAGACTTCATGTCCACCAAAACCAATTGTTTCAAGAATAAATTAGCCACTGAAATATTTTCTGCATGCTTTTCATAGTGCTCCTTTCACTAGATATCTATAGCTTCATTAACAAATCAAAAAGTAAAACAGGAATAAATATTTTCAGTCAGTTGTTAAACATGTACTGATACAAATATTCCTTCTGGCTCAGGAATCCTGGGTAACAGGAACAAATAGAACTTAGGGCAGAATTAAATTAATAAATTTTGGTACAATAACATACTATTTTTGGCAGAATGTGTCACTGTGTCAACATTTTCCGCCTTGTTTATTATCTTAGTTTAGAATGTAAATAGCTAACATTAAGACCTATGAGCATTAGACCTCTGTGGGTGTCACTTACATATGGCTATACTTAAGCCTTCTCACCTTAACATAGAATATTCATACACATAACATATTCTCTAACCAATATTGGTTTTTAGACCATCATAAAGTTTTTCCTAGGCACAAATGTTACCACAAAATTTGAGTATGCCTTGATTTTCTATTAGCATCAACAAGTATATATTTAGATCTTCCCTCTCTCTCTCTTTGTGTATGTGTGTGTATGCATGTGTATATTTTGTATGTGTGCATGTGTTGGGGTGAGGCATGGGAGTCAATAATATGCATGTATATGTAGAGGCCAGAGGACAACCGCAGAAATATCAGTTCTTGACTTCTAACTTTGTCTGGTCCCTTACTGAACTCCTATCTCTGCCTCCCTTCTCCTTGTAGGATTTGATCACAGAAACATGCTATGGTGTCCAGCCTTGTTTATGTTCATGAATTTGAACTCAGGATCTAACATTTGTATGATAACCATTTTACCTCCTCAACCATCTCCCCAGATGCCCTAAGCTATTACTAAACCACAACTACAGATGTTGGCAGACAAGTTTTATTTAGAGATGTTCACAAATTTACAAAGTTTGTGCAATCACAAATCACATTGCAATTAAACCTGCTTACCATCATGAGTGATCTTTTTTATTTCCAACAAATAACTGGATGTCAGACTCAGTTCCAGACATCACTGGAAAAATGAAAAATTATTCATTTCCTGCTCATAAAGAATTTACCAATAGTAGATCCTCTTTAACTTAATCTATAAATTCTACAACATCCTCGGATTATTGTTCTAAAAATGTTCATAATAGCAAAAATAAACTCAGTTTTTTAGCTTATAAGAGTGACATATCTTGTTGAATTGGAGAAATATGCATTCATAATTGAGTAACTGAGTTGGGCCCATGTCAACATTTTACTTATAGTGGAAGAAGCTATTATATGAAGAGATATTATAACCATTTGAAAGAAATGGATGTGAACGAATAGTTTAGATCAAAGGAGATTTTCGTTGCTGAGCCCTCTTTAGAAGCTAGGTGAGTCAGATTATTTAATGGAGGAGGTTAAAAGGAGCAAAGCATGGCACAAATTAGGCAGCTTTGGATTGTGATTTCAGTGAAATTCTAGATCTAAGTAATAACAACTCTAGATAAAAAAGAAAATAACAACAACAAACCTTCATTCTTTTGGTCCTTTAATATTTCCATCTAATATTGGAACACTCAGCAACATGAGAAGTATCTATATGAAGAACAGTGATTTGTGTGTGATGTCAGCTGCATGATCATCCAGTGGTTCTCAACTTTCTTAATGATGAGACCCTTTAATACAGTTTCTCTTGTTGTGGTTATTTTTGTTGCTACTTCATAACTGTATTTTTTACGGTTATGAATCGTAATGTAAATATTTTTGGAGATGGGGGTTCATCAACAGTGT
This sequence comes from Pachyuromys duprasi, assembly GCA_028658305.1. Classification (NCBI taxonomy): domain Eukaryota; kingdom Metazoa; phylum Chordata; class Mammalia; order Rodentia; family Muridae; genus Pachyuromys; species Pachyuromys duprasi. The sequence goes on from CM053767.1 coordinate 36,799,201, forward strand.
TTCGACTCACAGGCTGAGAACCACTGATAGACAAAAGAAAGAAAGAAAGAAAGAAAGAAAGAAAGAAAGAAAGAAAGAAAGAAAGAAAGAAAGAAAGAAAGAAAGAAAGAAAGAAAGAAAGAAAGAAAGAAAGAAAGACCTCTGCCTTCTCACTCATCTGAGCAGCTGCTATTTCCTCGGTCAGCTCTTAGTGTTGCAAGAGGCTTCTGCACCTGCAGCAAGGCTTGCTAGAGTGGTAGCGGTACCATCCATCACGTGACAATTAACAGCCATCAAACCAGAAGCCCACTCTAGTGGCTCAGCTACTCCCTTCAAGGGGTTACACTCATGCCAAGGCAATTGTCAGTTCGGTTTGTCCCACAACGATAGTGTGGGCATGGAGAGCAATGCAGGAAGCAAGCATTGGTGATGCATAAATATTCTAATCAGATCAAGCTCAGCCTCTTTATTTCCTGTGGGAGAAAAAGTATAGGTTTAGTCTAAGAACACAACTAGGGAGATCACTGGCCCTCAGTGAAAGTCTGCTTTTATTTTGCTAAACAAACATGGTATGCAACTGTCCTTCTAGATATTTATCTTTCTATGCATAGATTACTGCAACACTCATCTCTCACCAGAAACTTCTTTTGGCAGTGAACAATGTTTAATAAAAATACTTAGAACTGGGGTAGCCATTCTAATATCTAATTAAATAGACTTTCAACTAAAATTAACTAAAAGAGATGAAGAAGGACATTTCACACTTACCAGGCCACAGAGGAAGACAATGCAGCCAGTCCTGATGAGACTTGATAGGCTAGGGTCAGATGGAAGGGAAGGAGGACCGCCTCTATCTAAAAAGAGGGGCATGGGAGAAGGAGAGAGAGAAAGGGTAGGTTTTGGAGGGGAAGAGGGAGGGGGCTACAGCTGGGGTACAAAATGAATAAATTGTGATTAAGAAAAAAATTAATTTTAAAAGGAAAAAATCCACTAAAATGACCTCTTAATACTGAACATCTATGTTCCAAATGCAAGGGCACCCACATTTGTTAGAGACTTAAATTTGTTAAAGACCAAAATTTACATCACACATAGAACCAAACATGTTAATAAGCATGAAACTTCAACATCCCTTTCTCACTAATGGACAGGTCATCAAGACAGAAACTACACAGAGAAATAATGAAGCTAACCAATGTTATTAATCAAGTGGAGTTAACAGATATCTATACACAAGAGAATATGGCTTCTTCTCAGCACATCATGGAACATTCTCTAAATTTGACCACATACTGGATCACAAAGAAAACCTCAACAAATACAAGAAAATTGACATAACACCTTCTATTCTTTCAGAGCACCATGGATTTAAGCTTGACTTCAACAATAATAGAAACAACAGAAAGTCTACAAACTCATGGAAACTGAACGACTCCATACTTCATGTCAGGGAGGAAATAAAGAAAGAAATCATAAATAAGTAATAATAAATAAATTATAAAGAAAGAGAAAAATGCAAGACTTCCTAGAATTTAATGAAAATGGAGGCAAACCATCATTTCATTGGGACACAATGAAAGCAGTACTAAGAAGAAAGTTCATAGCACTAAGTGCCTTCATAAAGAAATTGGAGAGATCTCATAGTAGTAACATGAAAGGATACCTGAAAACTCTAAAAAGGGGGGGAAGCAAACACACCCAAGAAGAGTAGGTGGCAGGAAATAATCAAATTCAGGGCTGAAATCAATAAATTAAAAACAAAGATTACAATACAAAGAATCAAAAAAACCCACAAAAAACAAGATATGATTCTTTGAGAAAATCAACAAGATTTTTAAAAGCCTGTGCCAAACTAACCAAAAGACAGAGAGACAGTATCCACATTAATAAATTTAGAAATTAAAAGAGGGATATAACAATAGACACTGAGGAAATCCAGAGAATCATTAGGTCTTACTTCAAAAACCTGTACACCACAAAATTGGAAAGTCTAAATGAAATGGATTATTTTCTTGATAGATACCACATACCAACATTAAATCCATATCAGGTAAACAAGCTAAAGAGACATATAACCTCTACGGAAATAGAAGCAGTCAGTAAAAATCTCCTATGCATACAAAAAAGAAGAAAGAAAGAAGATAAAAGATAAAAGCCCTCATACCCACAAAGAGCTAATACCAATACTCTTCACACTGTTCCATGAAATAGAAACAGAAGAAACATTGCTAAACTCATTCTGTGATGCCAGTCATCTTGATACCTAAGCTACACAAAGACAAAGATTCAACAAAAAAAAATCTCAGACCGATCTCCCTTATAAACATTTATTCAAAAATACTCAATAAAATACTTGCAAACCAAATCCAAGAACACATCGAAAGCATCATCCACCTTAATCAAATAGGCTTCATCCCAGTGATACAGAGATGGTTCAACATATGAAAGACCATCAATGTAATCCATCATATAAAAAAAATTGAAGGAAGAAAAAAAAAAAGATCATCTCATTAGATGCCAAAAAAAGCCTTTGACAAATCCAACACCATTCATGGGTAAAGTCCTGGAGAGATCAAGGATACAAGGGACATACCAAAGCACAATAAAGGCAATGTAAAGAAAGCCGAGAGTCAACATCAAACTAAACAGACAGAAACTCAAAGCAATTCCACTAAAATCAGGAACAAGACGAGGTTTTTCACTCTCTCTGTATCTACTCTAACTAGAGTAGTAAGACAGCTAATGGAGATCAAGGAGATACAAACCAGAAAGGAAGAAGTCAAAGTATTGCTATTTGCAGGTGATATGACAGTACAAGGCTAATGATGTGAGCTGTGTAAGAATAGCAGAAAGAGAGAAGAGAGTTTTGAGAGTTGTCCTCTGACTTCCCTACTGATAGTTTCTCTCTCACTCTATTTATTTATTTATCTATTTATCTATTTATTTATTTATTTATTTATTTATTTATTTATTTATTTATTTTGCCTTTTGTCCTATCTCACTGGCATGCTCTCTGATAACAATGTTTTCTAAAATTGTATAAGGACGTGCTTTTAATTCTTTTGGTATATACACAGCACGGAACTAACAGTAATTATAGCTTTAAGTGTTTTAGAAAAAAGCATACTGTTTTCTTGCCTTTACACTTGTAAGCACTGAATTCTTTAAAGATATGTTTTTTCAGAAGTTAAGAAGCAGCACAACATCTGAAGCAAGAGATAATGTAAACCCCAAACATGGTGTCCAACTTTCTTTAGTAAGGGATATCTTAGCTAGTATTCATGAGTGAAGTCAATGTGAAGACTCAGGCACAAAGTCTTGTGGTTCAAGAGTCTGACTGTGCAGCAGAACATGTAAACTAGATAGCTGGAACAAAAACTTCTAATTACACAGAGCTTCGGGAGTATGTGAAGGCACCTCTTACAGTCCAAGAACTTGTCCCCAAATAATTCATTGCTTATAATATTTGGTACATTTTAAATATTTTTAAATTTATTTAAATTTTATTGTTGTTTAAATAGATTCACACTCATGGAAATACCTTGAGAAGAAACTCTGCATACCCTTTAAGCAACTGCAAAGTGGTTATGCAATGAGATGGGCAATGGAGCAGTTCATGGGGGTGGGGGCTGAAATGGACCTATCAATGGAATTGTGTTGAAGAAAGAAGTGACTGTGAGTTTGATCAGCCTTTCATGTGGTGGCAGGATGAGAGAGAGCACAACAGAACCAGTGAGGCATAGGCAGAACTTGGAAACCAGTTGAAAAGAGAGCATCAGCAATTCTGTTGGAGAGCAGAATCAAAGGCAAATATCAGACAGGAATAAAAGATCCTACCTGGACTACAGTACTTGATGGTTCACAAAACTGAGAAGTTAAGGCGCAACCAAGGCAGAAAATAAGCACTGAAATGCCATCTGAATTGAACTGTTCTCCTATGTCTTCATTTTGACTACTTTTTTCCAGCAATGACAACTGCTGTGCAACTACTTGGACTTTGGCAATATTGGTTCAGAGTGTTCTCGTAGACTCTTCTCTTTTTTTCCCCTCAGGTTTGGCTTAAAATAGAGTACTTCAGGATTGGTTGCATTGTCTTCCTCTGTGGACTGACAAGACTGCACCCCACAGCGGAAGGTGATCAGGGACCTGCCACTGAGTTCATGCCAGAGAAAGTCCCTGCTCCCCTTACTTGGGACCCCACTTGAAGACTGAGACTATGGGCTACATCTGAGCCGGTGTTTTAGGTCCTCTCCATGCGTTGTCTTTGGTTGTGGAGTCATTCTCTTCAGGGCCCCCAGGGATCAGTTTTTATGGCTCTGTTGGTCTTCTTTTGGAGCTCCTGTTTCCTCCAGGTCTTTCTATCTCCCTCTTCTTTCATAAGATTCCCTGCACTCTGTCCAAAGTTTGGCTACAAGTCTCAGCCTCTGCTTCAATACCTCAATAAATAGAGCCTTTCAGAGGCCCTTTGTGATAGGCTTCTGTTCTGTTCCCTGTCTTCTCCTTCTTCCTATGTCTATCACATTTGTCCTTCTGAATGAGGGTTGTACACCTTCCCTAGGGTCTTCCTTGTTTAGCTTCTTTAGGAGTATAGATTTTAGTACATTTATCCTATACTATGTGGTTAATATCCACTTATGAGTGAGTATGTACCATGTGTGTCTTTCTGCTTCTGGGTTACTTCACTCAAGATGATTTTTTTTTAGTTCCCACCATTTGCCTGCAAATGGAACCTGCTAGGCTAGGATCAAAATAGAAGGGGAGAAAGACTTCCCCTATCAGTGGCTCAGGAGGGGTATGGGGGGAGAAGAGGGAGGGAGGGTAGGATTGGATGGAGATGAGGGAGGGGGACACAAATTGAATAATATGTAATAAATGATAATTTTAAAAATATTCAAAAAAGAAGAAACTCAAGTGTATTACAGATGTATGAAAATATATCCAAGATGTTCATTTCTATATAGTTTTATGTCAACTTGACTTAAGCTAGAGTTATCTGTGAGTAATAAACATTTATTGAGAAATATTTTCTGGAAAAAAAAAGAGAAGTTCAAAGGTCTCACCACAGGAACATCACCACCAACACCTGAATATTTATTTATTTAATTTGTGTAATGTACCAAACAGCACGGGTATGCTTGTGCTATACATATTTCAACAGTCCCATTAAAAGGACTTTTCAATCTGTCAATATTACACTGAATTCCAATTTCACCATTTCTCCCATGATTAATTTCAGGGGTGATTATATAGTCAATCAGTAGTAATTTTCACCTTGATGGTTTTTGCTTTTGTTTCTCTTTTTCAAGCTCTGTTTTATGGATTTTCATTGATCATTAATTCTGGGATCAGAAGTAAGAAATATAGCCAAACTAAGATTAGTCACTTTTTCTAGCAGTAATGACAGGATTTACTAAGTCAGGAAATTGGAACCAGGAACTAAAATTAAGTCTTTGAATTATCATAAGATTCCTTGTTTCTAACCCCATGGTGTACTCTATAATTTCAGAGACACTTTCCAGCAAGAGTGCAGTCTACCTCACAAATCTTTCCTGTCAATTCTGAGCAGGCATAAATTGTGTTTATTCCTTGAACATTTAGGTTAGAAGTCTTAATTTAAAATATGGTTTCCATAATTTCATCATTTATATATTTTCCAATTAAACTGGTAATGTTTCAATTTAGCTTTGCAAATATATTTTCTATCAATTAAAACACATTCAGAGCTAACAAACAGAGCATTCTTCGAATAGATAATCATCATTACACAAATTAAACATGTTTAAATGTCCCTCAGACAGTGTATTATTTCTAAGTACAACATTCTTCTGACTTGCCTCTCCCCTGGTCAGATGCCTCCAATTAATTTGATGTATGTATTGTTCTTTCTGAAGCTGTGTTCGTACAAAAAAACTTTATGAAAAGTTCAAAGCCTAGCTTATAAAAAAATCATAAAAAGTATAAAACAAAGTGTATCACACTGAAATGGGTAATATGAACAAGGTTACTTTATTCACTTTTCTGCCTCACTCAAAAAGGCATAGGCAACACCAAAAGTGACCTTGACCCACAACTTCATCTTTGAAAGAAAAGAGAAGGAAGTATATACCCAACATTAAGGCCTGATGGAATCTTTCCTGTACAACTTTACACAAAGTGGTGAGGGGACCAGCCTAGTTAACATTTGGAAATAGCTAGGGGAAAAATAGAAAGCAAATGGCTTAGTATAGCTAAAATAGTTCCGCAAAACTGAGAGAAGTCACACAAATATGAGGGAGCTGAGTGGTACATTTGTCTCATACTCTCTTCTGTGGTTGTATTGCCTCTCAGAAAGCAGAAAACAACTTACTATATCTAAATCTGACGTTAAAAGATTGAAGTAGGGTGCACAATCCTCAAATTTCTATCCTAAAAAAGAGAGAAGGATAGATCATTCATACTAAACATTTAAATACGTTGAAGACTAAGATAAGCGGCTATTTCTTTGGGTGTGTAGTTATGTTTAAAGAAACAAAGAACATTAATGATAGAGAAAATAAGGCAGAAAGAGACAGTATAAATCTCCAGTAACTGACCCTAAATAGAAACCTGGTTATTGTGTGGAAAAGAAATCAAAATAATTACTTAATTATGCTAAATGAGTTACAAGAGCACAAACACCTGAAAAAAACTAAATGAAGTTACAAAAGTTATACATGAACAAAGAAAATACACACACACATACAGTTGGTTATAAACTGAATGGCATTATGATCTAAGTGATGGATACCATACAGTCACACCAAACTGACAGATCTCATTTTGGAGATTTATTTGGTAGGGAGTATACAGAGGCTGTTGCTGGGCAAGGATAGAGGGAAGAAGAGATTGAAGAAGAGTAGCTTTTTAAAAGGGATGTAGTGGGGGAAGGGACATGTGACTCCTGGTGTTGATGGGAATGTGTTGCATGAAAGAAGCTAGTGATGATGTATTCTCCTGCCGCTGGGTCCCTGGGGCAGGTGGTGGATATGCCTGATTGCTAAGAAGCAGATATCCCTGGTAGTCTCCCTATAAAGGAGAGACCATTTTGTTGGTCCCTTGTTACCTCCCCAAAACAAAGAAGAAGAAACAAGAAAAGAAAAGAAACCAAACAAGTTCAATTGTGTTGCTTCTATACTCACTGGAACATGGTCAAACACCCAGTAGCCAGTCCCTTAAAGAAAACTGATTCTAAGAGATGGGCAACCTGAGACTTTCCAGGGCCCAAAGAAAATATTCTCTGACCAATTGCTGCTGAGTTCTCTGGAGGAACCCTGATGCTGCCACCCAAAAGAACTTAAGAAGTTATCTGGTCTGAAGACCTCCAGAAGAAGTTTGTTCTGTATAAGGCACTGTCTGATTAGGACACAGGAGGGGAGGTCAAACATTACCATAGATCCTATGTCCAGGGTCTGAGTGAAATGTCACTGGAGCCCACTGGTATGTTTGATCAATGATTGCTTGGTGGCCACCTGTAAGTTGTCTGGTTGCTGCTTTTGTTTATTGCTGCATATATATGCATACATGTATATATATATATATATATATATATATATATATATATATATACTGTCACTTTTCCCCCTTGATGAAAGGATATGCAAGTTGTCCAAGAAACCCTCCTCTAAAGTATGTTAAGATACTTTCAGAAGGGCCTCTCAGATGGAGAGAATTGTAATATTTGTTTCCCCCCCCCCACGAAAGAATCCACTCTCTTTATGAACCTGAGTGGCCTTCTTTTGAAGTGGGAAGTTCACCTGAAGGATCTTTAGATTCTCAGCCTGTCAGGACAGTCTGGAACATTGTGACTACACTCCTATTCATCTCAATCAGTTTCATTACGTTGATCATTGTTCTTCATCCACCACTACAGTTGAAAATTTGTCTTCTTTCATTGGGAGTTAGAGTCCTTTTGGTCTGGACTGAATGTTCAAAGAGGCTGAAAAGTACCAGAGGTTCTTTCTGCTCAATCTCAAGAAGTGGACATTCTGCCTCCTTATGTTCTGACTGAACCAATGGGAAATGTAAGAGGGGCCAAAGGAAATGAATTTCCTGCTGGGTTTCTGAAAAGGCTTTGTAGGACATATTGAGCATTTACTCCCACAGACCCATATAACTCTGAAAATCAGGGAGCTACGAATACTGCCTTTGTCACTATTCATTCATACAGGGCGCCTCCTTTCAAACTCTTTTATTTTAAATTATGTCTTAAATTAATTATAAATTTGTGTATTTTCAAAAGGCTTCTTCATGTATCCTTAGTTTTAGATGACCTACAGCCTACCCTTTTCTTTCCCAAATCCTTTGATCTGATCCCTGCTTAGATCTTTAGTCCTCACTATTTCTCCTTTGGTTCTTTCATATGACATATATTCTGCAATCCCATTTTACTACATATATATATATGTATATATGTATATATATGTGTGTGTGTGCGTATGTATGTATGCATGTATTTATGTATATAATTTAACTCTAGTTATAGCTTTTTCATGCACACTTAATTTGTTAACCCGTTTCCTTGGTTCTAGTTTTCCCATCCCCAATATTCCACAACTTGCTTGAACTTTTCTGCCCTTAGCATTCCCAGTCCTACTTTCATTCACTTATATTCTAGCCTTTCTCCTTCCCAAATGTATCTTCCCTGTTAATGACCAATTTATAGTTTGCTAATTTCCATATGCACTCCAGTGTAATCACACAAGAAAAATATTTAAAACTAGGGCTCAAATATAAGAGACAGCATGTTGTATTTGTCCTTTGCAATCTGGATGACCTAACTCAGTATAATTTTTCCAGTTCCATTCATTTACCTGCAAACTGCATGTTTTAATTTTTCTTTTCAGTTGACTAATTAGACATTCTGTATATGAATCACATTTTCACTTTCACTTATTGCCCACCAGTTGGTAAACATCTAGGTTCATAACATTTCCTAGCTATTATGAATAGATCAGCAATGAAGATGGAAATGCCAATATCTCTACCATAAGATATAAATCCCCTTTTAGTATAATCCTATGATATAACTAGATCATATGGTAGTTCTATTTATATTTTTAGGGGGAGGGGAACCTACAGAGTAGTTTCCAAAGTGGCTTCACTAGTTTACTGACTGTGAATAATAGTTCCCTTCTTCTCATACTCACACCAACATTTTGCTGTCATTTGTGTTCCTGATTTGGTACTACATACTTTTCCTGTCTTTTAACTTTTCTTATCCTTGTACTCCATAAGTACAATGGCACATGTGCACCTTGAAATGTACACACACACATACACACATAGAATATAAATAAATAAATAAACATGCTGTCCTTAATTTTTATTAAAGCCCAAAATTGTCTTGGCTTCATATTTACTCTCAAATTCTGTCACTGTGCTGCATCCTCTGAATAGTTTTTTAATCAACCTTCAACCCACTGTGAGATACATTCTCTTTTAAGGCATTTTTAGAAAAAAAATTTCTTTAAATATATGCTAATTCCATACTTTCGGCCACATAGTTTTTGGAGCACCTGATAAACCAGCCTGCCTCCATATTAGGCTTGAAAGCCATTTTATAGTAAACACAAACTAGGCTCATTCTTGTTTATGATTAAATCTTTCTCAAAGGTTGGGCTATGCCACACCTGTAACCTTAATACAAATGTTTCTGTACTGCCTGTTCCAAGAACTAGCAACCAGGCCTTTGTTTCAAAAGGTTATCATGACTACCTGTAGTTATGACTACCTTGTTATGACAACTTTCCTATGATCACCTTGGTATAACCATACTGTTACTACCTTCTTATGACCACCTTGTTACAACCACTTTACCACCTTGTTTTTCTTTCAGGAGGTCATTATAGCTTATGCTTATGTTTTGTGCCTATAATCTTCCCTGTTTTACCTACCAAATCCTCCATTTGGGAACTCTCTAAACCTGAGGTATAAAATTCTTGTCTTACTCACGTAAAATACTGATCTCTTGAACTCTGCTTTTAGGGAGAGATATCCCATGTACACAAGTTAAAAATGCTTGCTTTAATTAATTGCTTGCGTTAATTAATTTGGTCATGATGATTTCAGTCAGTGGTCTTTCTTGTATCTTTTGGATTGACACACTACAAGATAAGGAGTGAGAAAGTGCTCTCTTGGTTCCTTCTAGCTCTATTTTCTTTGTATTTCTCTTATATTTATTTATTTTATTCTTTCTTGAGACAGGGTTTCTCTGTGTAGCCATAGTTATCATGAAACATACTTTGTAGACAAGACTGACCTTGAACTCACAGAGATCCACCTGACTCTACCTCCTGAGTTCTGGGTTTAAAGATGTGCACCACCATCACCTGGCTCTTTTTTTTTTCCAAAGCATCCAAGTCATTATCCTTCCCCAGCCTGTTGTGTATACAGTCCTCTGAAACCCCACCTCATGCAGAAGACTTCTTATCTATCCAGATTCTTGATCTCTTCAGCAGATCATCCTTAACTAAATAAGGCTGAAGGGGAGGAATGGAGGCAGAATGCCTATAAGGTGGAATGTCAGGGTTACAGATGTCCTCAGTACTGGAAGTTAAAATGAGTTCTGACATGCTTATCATTATCCTGACATTATTTAAGATAAGTGATGATGGGCAGGCTGTTCAATCAGTGACTACTACTCTAAGCTCCACTAAAGGAAGAATGTAGGAAGTACCACTGGCAAATGTGTAGCTACCCCTTCTTCCCCCATCCCATGTGGATTCACTGATTCAGGGTCTGCATTATTCCAATGCTATCAGGATTTAACCTGATGCTCCCCTGGGAACTGTGGAGCTATCTGTCTGGTCCTCATTACCATGAATAATCAGAAATTGGAAGAATGTCAGAGGGCATCTATGAATACTGCTTTTTACTTACCATAAATTGATGGCACTTGCCAGAAAAATCATTTCATGGAAGGTCCCTAGAAAGTGCTGATCCACAAAACTAACATCAGCCTCTCTAAATCAATAATGTCATGTTTTCTGGCTCATTACTAGAATTGTTGATCAGACTAAAAATATCAGTAAATACCAGTAAGTACATTTTATTGCAAAACAGGTTATGATTCCAAGGAGAGACAATGTACATAAAGAGATACATTTGTGCTGGTTCCAGATGTCATTCATTCCTAGTCCTAAACACTGTACTTTACACAAAGGGGAAAAGGATTTACAAATGGCAAACACAAATGCTTGTAGGTAGCATGACAAGCTTAACTGTCCAAAAAAGGGTGTGTTATAACCAGGAAGAATGAAATTAGATAGGATCAATTTTTAAAATTCCTTTAGGTGAACTTTTTCCAGGAAAAAAAAAACACCTGGCTTATTCTTTCAATAATATTCATGGGACTCATAATTCATCTTCCATTGTTGTGCTTTTGAAAGCCCAAGGCTTTCTGCTCCCTTCACTGATGAAACAGTGAAACCATGGTAATACAGCTCTGACCCATTTTTGAGAAAAGTTTATATCGTCATGCTTACAACAGCAATCACTCCTACATCAATGCAAAGTGCCCAACTTGTGGTTTTTGCCTTTATAAACCTTCTGCTTTATGGACTCAGAGCTACCTCTTTAGACTTGTAGTCGCAAGAGTGCGTGCCTCCCACTGGGTCTGTCTTGCTCAATAAAACTTCAAATTCACAAAGAGATTATTGTGATCTCCTTCTCTTGGTGACAAAAGCTGGACTACAGCATCCTCATTGACAATCAAATAAAACTACAATTCAATATATCAATCATATAAATCAATATATCAATCAATATCAAATATATATAATGTATATGTTTATGAAGGAGAAAGGAAAAGAAAGAAGAATAAGGAAAAGAAAAGGAAGGCAGAGAAGGGGTGGGAAGGGATGGAAGGAGGAAGAGGAAACTAATGTTTATAAATTCTCTCTTTGAATGGTATAGCTCTGAACTTAGATTATAATATAGCATGGGACCTTGTCTACAGAGTTAGCAATTTATAGTAAAAGAGCAGAAGTTGTGCCATCTATACTTGGGACCTTCAAGTAAGGCTAGAGCAACAGTATCAGTTTACTGATGCTCATCTATGCATTGTGCTATTAGCAACTTTATGTTAAGTTTGCTACACAAGCAGGATGAAAAAACCCCATACTTATTGTTCATAGTGACATATAATATTTCATCAGTTGACCCAAACAAATGATCCGTTACTTTCAATGTACATTTTCAGTTCACATATCTAAAATTATATTTTCCCCAAGTATTTATTACTTAAATAAGCCCTTAGAATTTACTAGACAAGTTTCCTAGATTCAACACTGCCATAAGTCATGATTTAATTATTTGAACTCTTTTGGGTTGCCCACAGGAACAAGGCTTTGACTCTACTAAGACTTTTGTATTAATAATATAAGCTGATTCCTTTACTCAATAGCTGCCAAATTCACCACTGAGTTACAGCATCAAATCCAATCTGACTGGGAAGGTCCACTCTTCAGGCCTAGGGGAAGCTAAGCAGCTCCTTACTCTCCATCTGTAAGGTCCAGCCCCATACGTACATAAACCTCCTGCTAGACAATTTTCACAGCAGCCTGAGGTCATAGTTACAGAAGAAGAGAAAACTCAGATATTTCCCCAGGAACTGGTGTTGAAGTTTCCATTTTTATGGAAAATGAATCATAGACATCATAAATTAAAATGTTTGGAAAAATTTAACTCTACTGTTATCCAGGAAATAGTATAGATGAAATTGCTAAGCTGTTAAACAGGGACTGTGATTTTGGTACAGGAGAGAAGATTTCTTCATTGCTCATGAGCTCAGTGATGTGCTATAGTTAAGGAACTTTCCTTAATTTTTTATATAATGCCATTATCCTTCTGATAGTGGACCATACTAACAGATTACCTGCATTTTGGATGCTAAAGAATACACAAAGTAACGTAGGGAATTGACATGTGCTCAGTACCAGCATTGTGCCAAACAGTCCTTTTAGAGAGGAGGACACTGTGGCTCAGGCAAGTTAGCTAACTGTCATATAATCATCAGGGCCACATATCTGATCAGCAGCATCTGTTCTAATAATGTTAGACAATAGTTTTCTCAAAAGGTACAAGAAAAAAATGATGTATCCACCTGTGACTAGACAGGAACAGAATCGTAACTTCAATGGATAAGGAGAGGCAAGTTGTAAAGAAAGACCAGGCCAGGGGCCTCGCTCAAGACGCTGACCACCAGGAAGGGGCTGGAGTAGGGTGGCTACATAAGAGAGGACGCTAGAGAAGTTGATCTGATTTCAGAGGTCCTGTTTGGATGGCAGTGGCCATAGGAATAGAGAGAAAGTATCTCACAGGAGACTCTGTTTTGAACAATAACAGCAGTGGTTAAGATATGCCATATGCCAAAGAAAAACGTGTGAAATGAATAATAGCAATGTTGTGAAGGATGCAAAGCTGTAAGATTTCAAAATACGTGCTAGTCCTAGAAAACTGGAAAAACTCCCACTATCGCTTGTCACAAAAGAACTTCAAATACAGAACACAATGAGATCATTTTTTTACTCCAATTAAGATGTCTCTTATCAAAAGAAAAGTGCTGGTGAGAATGTAGGAAAAATGAGACTTCTATACTATTGGTGCAAATGAGAAATAATACAGTCCTTCACACCAAATCTGTTAGAAGATAAAGTGGGGAAGAGCCTTGAACTCACTGGCATAGGAGACAACTTCCTGAACAGAACACCAACAGCACCAACTCTAAAATAAACAATAAATGAGATCTCATGAAGCTGAAAAGCTTCTGTAAAGTAAAGGACACTGTCATCAGAAGAAAATGACAGCCTACAGACTGGGAAAGGATCTTCACCAACCCTATATCTGACAGAGGGCTAATATCCAGAATATATAAAGAACCCAAGAAGTTAAAAAGCAACAAATCAAATAATCTAATTAAAAAATGGGGAACAAATCTAAACAGAGAATTCTCAATAAAGGAATATCAAATGGCAGAAAAACACTTAAAGAAATGTTCAGTGTCCTTAGTCATCAGGGAAATGCAAATCAAAACAACCATGAGATTTCACCTTATACCCCTCAGAATGGCTAAGATAAAAAACTCAAGTGACTACACATGCTGGAGAGGATGTGGAGAAAGAGGAACCCTCATCCACTGCTGGTGGGAATGTAAACTTGTACAACCACTTTGGAAATCTATCTGGTGCCTTCTCAGACAATTGGGAATAGCACTTCCTCAAGATCCAGCTATACCACTCCTAGGCATATATCCAAAATATGTACAAGTATGCAACAAGAACATTTACTCTATCATGTTTGTAACAGCTTTATTCGTAAGAGCCAGAATCTGGAAACAAACCAGATGTCCCTCAACTGAGAAATGGATACAGAAATTGTACATTTACACAATGGAATACTACTCAGCCATTAAAAACAAGGAAATCATGAACTTTACAGGCAAATTATGGGAACTAGAAAATATCATCCTGAATGAGGTATCCCAGAAGCAGAAAGACACACATGATACATACTCACTTATAAGTGGATATTAGATAAACATACTAAAATCTGTATACCTAAAGAAGCTAAGCAGGAAGGAGGACCCTGAGTAAGATGATCAATCCTCACTCAGAAAGGCAAACAGGATGGACATTGGAAGAAGGAGAAAACAGGAAACAGGGCAGGAGCCTACCACAGAGGGCTTCTGACTCTACCCAGCAGGGTATCAAAACACATGCTGAGGCTCATGGCCAAACTTTGGGCAGAGTTCAGAGAATCTTATGAAAGAAGGAGGAGATAGAAAGACCTGTAGGGGTCAGGAGCTCCACAAGGAGAGCAACAGAACCAAAAAATCTGGGCACAGGGATCTTTTCTGAGACTCATACGCCAACCAAGGACCATTCATGGAGATAACCTAGAACCCCTGTACAGATGTAGCCCATGGCAACTCAGTGTCCAAGTGGGTGCCATAGTAATGGGAACAGTAACTGTCTCTGGCATGAACTTATTGGCCTGCTCTTTGATCACTTCCTCCTGAGGCACCGGGGACTACTGTTCAAGTCCTGTGAAGAGCTGGCCTAGTCTGTGTTTGGATGTGGCATAGTGGATATCTGGCTCCACCTTTCATTGACTAGAACACTTGCTCACCTGGGCAGCACAGTGGAGCTGGTTTTGGTGTCAGGGGTGTGGGTGATCTGGTCGGGAGAGTATGAGGTCAGGAAAAATGGCCTCACCACTTGCTTGCCATGAGGTGGCATCAGTGCAGGGGAGATGCCTGCCCTTGCCACCTGAGGCAGTCAGGAGAGCTGGCCCAGAGGTCATGAGATCAGGAGAGCTGTTCCTACCCCTCACCAGCTGCAGAACTTGGGAGAGTGAGCCCTGCATTGAATCTGGGCAAAACAATAGAGCTTGCTGTCCCCAAAGGCATGGGGACATGAGAGCAGGAGAGCTGACCCTGCCCCTTGCCAAATGAAGCATTGGGTGAGGTAGCTGGAGAGCTTACCTTGGTCATTCAGGTGCGCAGGAGCTTGTGGGCTGACCAACTCAACTGCCACTAGGCCCAGATTGAGGGCTTTGGATAGGCCCACCCTCAAATCTACCTCCTTTACGAACTGCTGGAGCATGTGAAAGGGCCAGTTCTGCAGATCCAAAGCTGCAGGAACTTCATGACACAGGGCAACAACAGTATAACTGAGAGGAGTCATGGTGTGGATCTAGTATTGATCATGTAGCAGAAGCCAGAGGCCTCACACTAGACCAATGACTCATTGCAATGAACATTTACAAGTAATGATGTGTGGACAAAAGGGTATAATGTGGGGACACACTGTGACACATTACAGGTTCCACGTGAGATATTTCCTATGCTTTGTTTTGTTTTGTTAATTTTTAAAATTTTCTTTTTAGGGGAGGAGTTTGCAAAGGCAGAAGGTGGATATGAAGGGACAGGAAGATGAGTGGGATTGGAGTACATGATGTGAAATTCAGAGATAATCAATAATATTTTTAAGTTTCTTTTCTTTCTTTATACAATTCTTATTTTAAAGTTATTCTTAAGCTCTTAGATGGCACCTTAATATTCTTGAGTTATTTCCAGTGACACCTGGTTATACTTTATGGCAACCTTATACCTGGTTGTACTTTATGGCAGCCTTATATAAAATCTTCTATAAAAATTTCATTCTGCAACCATAATTATTTATTACTAATAACTATGTATTTATACTGTGAATTTTCTTTTACAGACTCTATGAATATCTTGCTTTCTGAAGATCTTATGTTGGCTTTGGGGACAATCTTTTATTTTCTTCTGAATGTCTGTCCCCTACAGTTTATTTTCATTGAAGTTATTCTTTCCGTATATGATTATTTGGGTTTCTATCATTCACATTGCAGGGTTTTCTTGGGCTCTGAGAATGCTGAATTGATATCTCAAATGTAGAAGGAGAATTAGGGTATCAGGGAAGAACAACTGATGAAGCAAGATGGATTGCAGAATATTAATTAGAGACTCTTTGATCTCTTCCTTTGTGTATAGGATCAATATAGTAAAAATGGACATCCTACCAAAAGCAACTTACGGACTTAATGCAATCCCATCAAAATACCAATACAATTCTTTACAGACTTTGAAAGAACAATTCTCCGCTTTCTGTGAAAAACAGAAAAAGTCCAGAATAGCTAAAACACTATTCTGTTGGTGTTCTTATGGAGCTCCTTCTATTATCTGGGCCCTTCTATTCCCCCACTCTCCTATGACGCTCTGCACTCTGCCCAAAGTTTGCCTTTGAGTCTTAGCATCTACTTCAATGCCCTGCTAGGTAGACTCTTTCAGAGGCCGCTTATGGTAGGCTCACATCCTGTTCCCTCTTTTCAACCACTTCTGGTGTCTATTCTATTTGCCCTTCTGAATGAAAAGTAGGCATCTTCCCTAAGGTCCTCCTTGTTACTTAGCTTCTTTAGGTCTGTGGGTTGTAGTATGGCTATCTTGTTTTATATGGCTACTATCCACTTATAAGTGCATATATTTATGTTTGCCTTTCTAGTTCTGGGTTACCTTACTCAGGATGATCGTTTCTAGTTCCAGCTATTTGCCTGTAAATTTCATGATTTCCTTGTTTTTAATAACTGAGTTGTATTCCATTGTGTAAATGTATCACAGTTTCATATCCATTCTTTGAGGGACATCTAGGTTGCTTTCATATTCAGGCTATTATGAATAAGGCTGCTATGAAATAGAGTTGAGCAAATGTCCTTGAGTATGGTAGAGTATCTTTCGGGTTATATCCAGAAGTGGTATAGCTGGGTCTTGAGGTAGCATTATTCTTAATTTTCTAAGAAAGCACCACATGATTTCCAAAGTGATTGTTCAAGTTTGCTCTCCAACCAGAAATGGAGGAGTGTTCACTTTTGCTAGCATGTGCTGTTAGTTGAGTTTTTGATGTTAGCCATTTGGACAGGTGTAAGATGGAATGTCAGAGTCCTTTTCATTTGCATTTCTCTGATCACTAAGGATGTTGAGCACTTCTTTAAATGTTTCTCTGCCATTTGATATTCGTCTGGTGAGAATTCTGTTTAGTTCTATACCTCATTTAATTGGATTATTTGGTTTCTTGATGTTTAATTTCTTGAGTTCTTTATATATTTGGGATATTAGCCCTCTGTCAGATATAGAATTGATAAAGATCTTTTCCCAGTCTGTAGGGTATCATTTTTTTCTGTTAATAGTGTCCTTTACTTTACAGAAGATTTTCAGTTTCATGAGGTCCCATTTATTAACTGTTGATCTTAGAGTCTGAGTTGTTGCTGTTCTGTTTAGGAAGGTTTCTGTTGTGAGAATGAGAACAAGGATCTTCTCCAATTTTTCTTCTAACAGATTCATTGTATCTGGTTTTATGCTGAGGTCTTTGATCAACTTGGGCTTTAGTTTATTGCAGATTGATAAGTATATATCTATTTGCATTTTTCTACATGTAGACATCCAGTTAGACCAGCACCATTTGTTGAAGATGCTCTCTCTTTTCCATTGAGTGGTTTGGCTTCTTTGTCGAAAATCAAGTATACATAGGTGTATGGGTTTGTTTCTGAGTCTTAAATTCAATTCATTTGATCCACTATTTTGTTTCTATGCCAGTACCATGACATTTTTATTACTGTTGTTCTATAGTACATCTTGAGACCAGGGATGGAGATTCCTCTTGAAGATCTTTTATCATACAGTATTGTTTTAGCTATTCTGGGCTTTTTTTCACATAAAGTGGAGAATTGTTCTTTCAAAGTCTGTAAAGAATTGTATTGGTATTTTGATGGGATTGCATTGAATCTGTAAGTTGCTTTTGGTAGGATGTCCATTTTTACTATATTGATCCTACTGATCCATGAGCATGGGAGATCCTTCCATCTTCTAATATCTTCTTCAATTTCTTTCTTCAGAGACTTGACTTTTTTTTTTCATACAAGTCTTTCACTTGTTTGGTTAGGGTAACACCAAGATTCTTCATGTATTTCTGTGGCTATTGTGGAGGGTGTTATTTCCCTAGGTTTTTTTCCCCCAGCCCATTTAGCTTTTGTATACAAGAGAGCTATTGATTTTTTTCTTTTTAGTTAATTTAGTATCCAGCCATTTTGCTGAAAGTCTTTATCAGCTGTAAGAGTTCCCTGGTAGAATTTTTGAAGTCACTTATGTATACCATCATATAACCTGTGAATAGTGATACTTTGACTTCTTCCTTTCCAATTTGTTTCCTTCTTGTCTCCTTTAGTAGTGTTATTGCTATGGCTAGGACTTCCAGTAGTATATTGAAGAGATATTTGAGAGAGTGGGCCTTGTCTTGTCCCAGATTTCATTGAAAATGATTTAAGTTTCTGTCTGTTTAGTTTGATGTTGGTCGTAAGCTTTCTGTATATTGCCTTTATTGTGTTTATGTATGTGCCTTGTATCCTCAATCTCTCCAAGACTTTAAACATGAATGAGTTTTGGATTGTGTCAAATGCATTTTTGGCATTTAAGGAGATGATTGTGTGGGGTTTTTCTTTTGGTTTGTTTATGTGGTAGACTACATTGATGGATTTTTGTATATTGAACCACCCTTGAATGCCTAGGATGAAGCCTACTTGGTCACATCTTTGCTGTGTTCTTGGATTCAGTTTGCCAACATTGTATTGAGTAATTTTGTAGCAATGTTCATAAGAGAGATTGGTCTGAAGTTCTCATTCTTTGTTGGCTCTTTGTATCATTTAGGTATCAAGGTGATTGTGGCTTCATAGAATGAGTGTGGTAATGTTCTTTCTGTTTTTATTTTGTGGAATAGTTTGAAGAGTTTTGGTATTACCTCTTTATTGAAGGTCTTATAGAATCCTGCATTGAACCAATCAGACCCTGGGCTTTTTTTTTGGTTGGGAGATTTTTGATGACTGCTTCTATTTCCTTAGGATATATAGGACTATTTAATTTGTTTGCCTGATCTTAATTCAATTTTCATAAGTGGAATCTATCAAGAAAATTGTCCATTTCATTTAGATTTTCAAATTTTGTGGCATGCAGGTATTTGAAGGAAGACCTAGTGATTCGCTGGATTTCCTCACTGTCTATTGTTATATTTCCATTTTCACTTCTTATTTTGTTGATTGGGATAGTGTTTCTCTGCCTTTTGGTTAGTTTGGCTAAGGGTTTGTTGATTTTCTCAAAGAACTCTTGGTTTCCTTGATTCTTTGAATTGTTCTTTTTGTTTCTAATTTATTGATTTCACCCAAGTTTGATTATTTCCAGCTGTCTACTCCTCTTGGGTGACTGCTTCTTTTTTTTCTAAGGCTTTCAGGTGTGCCATTAAGTTGCTTGAATAGGATGTCTCTAATCTCTTTATGAATGCACTTAATGCTATGAACTTTCCTCTTAGCACTGATTTCATTGTGTGCTATAAGTTTGGGTTTGTTGTGCCTTCTTTTCATTGAATTTTAGGAAGTCCTTAATTTCTCTCTTTATTTCTTCACTGACACAGATGTCATTGAGTAGGGAGTTGTTCAGTTTCCATGTGTATGTAACCATTTTGAAATTTCTGTTGTTGAAGTCCATCTTTAGTTTATTTTGGTCTGATAGGATACAAGGTATTATTTCAATCTTATTTTACCTGTTGAGGCTTGCTTTGTGACCTATTATATGATCAGTTTGGGAGGTGCTGAGAAGAAAGTATATTCTTTTGTGTTTGGGTGAAAAGTTCTGTAGGTGTCTGTTAGGTCCATTTGATTCCTGACATCTGTTAGTGTTATTATTTCTAGGTTTGTTTCTGTTTCATTGATCTGTCCTTTGAGGAGTGTGGAATGTTGAAGTCCTCCATTATTAATGTATGGGAATCAATGTGTGGTTTAAGCTTTATTAATGTTTCTATTACGAATGCAGGTGCCCTTGTATTTGGGGCATAGATGTTCAGAATTGAGATGTCTTCTTAGTGGAATTTTCCTTTGGTGAGTATGAAGTGTCCTTCTTCATCTCTTTTGATTAATTTTGATTGAAAATTTATTTTATTAGCTATTAGAATGACTATTCATGCTTTCTTCTTGATTTCCTTCACTTGGAAAACCTTCTTCCACCCCGTTACTGTTAGGTAATGTCTATCTTTGTGATTGTAGTGTGTTTCTTGTATGCAGCAGAATGCCAGGTCCTGTATAAGCAACCATTCTGTTAGTCTGTGTCTTTTTGTTAGAGAGTTGAATCTATTGGTGTTGAGAGATATTAATGACCAGTGACTATTAGTTCCTTTTATTTTGATGTTGATTATCATAGTGTGTTTGTGTGCTTTTAATTTTGAACAGTTTTGTTGATTTCCTTTACCTGTTTGTAGTTTGTATTTTCCTGCCTTTTCATTCACGTCTTTCAGTGATTTAGTTACTTCCTTTCAAAAGGCCACAGTCTGTTTGATTATATCTTCCTGTATTTCTTTACAGTTTTTATTTGTTTTCTCTATCATCATCTTCATAGGCATAGATTTAAGAACTTTTTTTTAGTTATACTTGTATTAGAGTATCCACGGATGCTTGCCTTTGGGTACTTGGGTTCTAGAGATTCCATATTGCTTTGGCTGTTGTTGGTTGTGTTTTTATACTGGCCTTTACCCATCTGCTTCTCTCTGGCTTTGGCTCTTAGTTTCTGGTGACCACTGGAGATCCAGTGGGTAGAGTGGTGCAGAAAAAGCCCTGGGCAGAAAGATATAGAAGCCCACCTCAGACTGATGGGTATGGTCTTCCACTGGCAGTTGGTTCTCAGGGAATTATTGTGGCTCTCCTCAGGTGTATGATCCTGTGGGTTAATTAGACTCCTCAGGAGCCCAAGAGCTCTCTTTTCACCAGGGGAAGTGTTGGAGACAGCAGACCTGCTACTGGCTTTCTTGTTCTGAGGTTAGTGAGCTGCAGCTGCCCAGACACTGTGTTTCATGTATGCAGACATACTTAAGAACCAGCAAGCCCAGAGGTTTGGTCCATCTCCCTAGGGACACAGACTGAGCTTACAAGTGGTATCTGGAGCTGCTCTTAGGCATCAGGAGGCTTGCAGTGGGAGCTGCATGCCCCAGTACCCAGAAGGTGTTCATTTTCAGGTAAACACAGAATGCTGGTGTATGGCTAGATGCTGGAGGCCCAGGACCTTTGGGAACTTTTCTAGGGATTAGCTGGGTGACCAGATATCTGACCCTATTGTTTCCCTCACTGTGGGGTTTCCTCTCAACATGGAGGCTCTGTCTCTATAGTTTGGGGCTCACAATTAAGTCTGAGATAGTGAGCACTGCACACAGTTATATGGCTAGGTGATAGAAGACCACACATCTGCAGGAACCCAGGAACTTGGGGATTAGCTGGGTGAGGTCAGACCCAATTGTTTCCTTCACCATGGGGTTTCCTTTCACCTGGGAAACACAACCACTGGTGTTTGGGGGCCCACAGTTTGGTCTGTTGGTCATGTATAGTCACTGCCACCCTGCTGATCAGACATGGTGTGCAATTGGCACTGCCATCTTGAATTTCTCCCCCATTCACCTACTTTTTTGAGTAAGATTTTCTTCAAGCATTATCTTGACTAATTACTATGCAGTGAGTGACATAAAATGAGTTTTAAAATTCAGATTATGTTTTTCAGAAGAAAGACTAATAAGAAAGACTAATACAAGAAATAAGAATAGAATAAAAAAGAATTTGTAATAAAACAATAAATACAATGAGAAATATGAGATATATGGGATCAAAGAGATTGAAGTGTGTGGAGAAGAGATGTTGGATCTTAGAGTTCAATAACACAGTACAGAGACCTCTGCAACAACAACAAAAAATGTACAGCACAAGAAAACATGGCCTGCAGTGACACAGAGTGAAGAGTCTGAGAGAAAGAGTATTTCTATGGGGAGAAGTTAGGTGATTAGAAAGGTTTTTGTTTGCTAGATCAAGACACTTTTGATAAGTAATGGTGCCCTGGTAGATTTTTCTAGTCAGTGAACATGAATGATGACATATGGGTGGCAGTGTTATGCAGAAGAGAGTCAAAAAGTATCTGTGTGCATGTACATTTCAAGAAGAGATGTGCTTGGTCAGAGATTAAAGGCCATAATTTATCATTTAATACATCTTTCTAAGTTTCCAGAGCCGAATGCATCTGCACCAACTGTTTTATGCAGCGATAGTTATCATTAATTCTAATTATAAGTCACGTGAAGGAAAAGAGGAAGGTGCTGCCACCATGAGGAAGATAGGGAGATAGGAAGGTTCTGCCACTGTGAGGGCTTTCTGTCCGCCAGAGGTGGATTAGTGAGTGACACTATCAGTTCAGTACAAGGAAATGTTATTAAGTTCTTTTTTTTCTCCTGTGTTGGGTATCATAGAACATGAAAAGAAGCAATTCACTAGCTGTTGGCATTTAACAAATTTCAGTTGCTCTCTTTGGCGACAGATGCTACTAACACCAATGTGAAATGACTATTCACACTCCCCTACTGGTGTGGTCTGGCCTTACCTGAGCCATTCAAACAACCCCTTTCTTTCACTTTCAATATGACACATAAAATTTCTGGGTAAGCAATAAAAGTTCACTCATTGAAACCTATGTAAAATGAACAAATAAGATACAGAAATAATCAAGAAAGAGAATTATAATACCTCACCTGCTCTAACTTTCCTAAAAGCTCAGTTTGTTTTCACTAACTCACTGCTTACAACATTCCACTCTCAGAAAACATAAGCTAGGACTCTCCTTCTTGTAACTAATAGTAAGTGGTTTCCAAGTTCATTATTGCCTATAATGAAAAGACAAAGTATTTTACCAAAGATGTTATTTATTGACAAACTTTAATTTGCTTGAGTGTTATAAAGAAGAACTTAAATATAAGCTGTTAGTTTTGGAGTTATAAAAAGTATTTATTATCACTTGGCTTTTGGGCTTCTTTTCTATTAACCTTGCATGATGGTCTTCTGTGCTCTGTAGCCTAAGTGTTGAACGGGGTGCTTATTAACAGTATACTCAAGAAGAAAAGACTGAGCATCTAATGAACCTGAGGTATCTGCCCTTCTTGGGAAGCAGATATGGTTTCGTTTCCCCATGAAATTGCTTACATTTGCAAACACAGATGTAATTTCATCTGCTTTGCATCAGTCTAATTTATAACTAGAAAACTTGGCAGTACATTTTGAAGCCCCATTATCAGTGTTTCCCCTTCTGAAGGGGAAATAATACATTAACAGCTTGCTTTTTTGTTTATTTTGCTTTTGCTTAAAAACACACACACACACACACACACACAAAAACAAAACACCGTGCTGCCTTCACATTTTCTGCCTCTCAATCAGAGGTTTATTCTGGGCTGTTTTCAGTGGAGCATCTCTAGAATGACAGCCAGATGGGACCTTAAGTCTTTGTGTACATTGCCAAGCAGCCTAGAACTCTGCTGATCATTACAAAAGGACTTGTGAAGTACTGAAACCACTTCCATCAAAGATACTGGTTATAAATAGTAAAATAATGCAACATTCTTTAAATTTTCCCTTTAGAGAATGAAATCATGAAAACAAGCCCTTTCACTGGTAGAAAACAGCAGTACTTGTTAAACGTGGAAAATGTTTTATTTGAAGGGTACAAAATCATTTAGACAGGATATTGACAAGCATGTGAAAGAGATTGTGAAGACCATTTCAGGGAAGAGTTAGTCAACAATGATCTTTATGTTCATTTAAGGAATACACATTTGTCAATTAATTAGTGTAAAAGGAAGAGAAGAGATAAGAAGGCAAGGTACTTGGTAGACAGTGCTTGAAATCTGACCACTACTGATTCTACTTCTCAGAGAACCCAAGGCAACCAAGAAGAGGCTGGGCAGTGGCTGCCATTAGTACCCAATTTTTCCAGGGCAGAAATTTCCAGCATCAACTATTTCCATTATAAATGTAAAGAATAAAAAACTGATTGATCACAACATTGTTACAATTGGCTGAAGTTGAAAAAAAACCACCATCTAACTCTGCCAAAAATTTCTTTGCTTCCTTTTATCAGCTTGGTTTAATTTGTACTAAGCCAAGCACTTAGATTTAGCTGTTTATTGTTTTAATATTTGTTTTACAAGTAAAGAGAAATTCTTTGGCAAGAACATAATATGAATTATCACATTTTATCATATAATAGAGGCAGGGCAAATCTTCACAAACATATACTCTCAGATAATACACATCTAGCACAACATCTAGCTTATTCTACAAAACTAATAAAAGGAAAAGGGAAAATTCATCTGTTAAACTTCATAAGAAGCAGTTGTAAATATCTAAACTCTTATTCCAAATTGGGTTCTTACATTCCTAACAGTCATAAAGAGCTGGGCATTTGGGACAGTGAATACAGGCAGGTCCCAAGGGTCTGTTGGCCAGCCAATCTAGCTAAAATGGTGAGTGATCCAATTGTCAGTATGCTTCCCCATATGGTGAGATCATGGTTCAGTGAGAGATCTGGTCTCAAAACTTAAGATGAGTTCACAGTTAGGTGAGGCCTTTGAAGTGAATTTCAGTATCAACCTGTCAGGCAAGATGTGCTCACTTGTTCAGTAGTGGCATGACTATTATAGGTCTGCACATAGGAAGGGAAACATGGGGATACTTAAACCTGGGAAAAACAAACACACAGAACAAAACACATGTTTAGGAAAGTCATAGGCTTCAGGACCTGTTTCTCAGATGCTTAGTTAAACTGACATAGCACCATAACTGCCTTCTAAATATTAATATTTGTGGTCAAATGGTACTTTATGCTTTAATGAGAGGCTTCTCTGTAGCTAATTTCAATGGATGAAGAGACTCACTGCTCCTAAAGGTACTTATCCCTCATCAATACATTTTTTTATCACATCCTCTGAGTTCATGTGACATTATGGAAGAGAAGGCCAAAAGGATGTAAGAGCTGGAAAACAGGGAAAAGAGCTTCAAATTTCCATCTTCTGAGCACGAATCAGTCATGAATCCATAGCAATCTTGAATCTATAGCAGTTGGGGTTCCTCACACTGAACCTGCCAACAATCTGTCGTGGATGGAGGGGATGGGGCCACTTGGAGCCCTAACCTCCCCTGGCGAACTATTGGTTATTGAAGGACTCTGGGAACAGGAGAATCATTATCTTCAGTTGGGTACCCATTGGTGATCCCACCAAGCTCCAAAGGACAGCTTCAAGTCCATGGTCACACAGACAACCCTGGTTAATCTCCATGGATCCCAACAACAACAACAACAAAAAGACATGAGTATAGGAAGACGATTTGTAGGGAAGAGAGGTTTTGAGAAGAGCGGGAGATGAGAGTAATTAGAAAACATTTTATACATTTAATGTAATTAATAAAATTGGGCAGAAGTGATAGAGGAAGACTTCTGAAAATCAACCTCTAGCTTCTACATGGGGAAACGCACATGCCAGCCACAGAGAGACACACATACATGCATTATACAAACAAAGAAATAAGTCTCTTCCACTCTCCTGAGCCTAGTGGAAGTCCCCGTAACTGTCTGATATTACGTAAGTCTAAGTCTTAGACAGATTAAGCAAACAGTAGAAATTCACATACCAGCTAGTAGTGGGGCAGAAAACATACTAAAATTCTAACACATTCAGAAGATGGTCTTACAATAACGGTACTCCTGTTTTCAAGGTTCTATCTACACTAACTGTTAAACACATTATCCTTCTTAGTAGTGATGTTTGCTGTCTATAGCACCTATCTATTTTAGGAGAATTTTGAAAGAATCTGTTCAGGTTTGAGCCATTTATTTTTCTACTCCAGTGATAGCATGAGAGAAGAGTGTTACTGAAAGTTCCTGCTCTCCATAAATCTAGAAGAATGTTATTTTAAAAAGGCAAACCTACCAGTAGAGATCTAGATCTAAATGAAGACAATCGGATTAGAAAGCTGGCAGTTGAAACAACGTATTTATTCTGTCAGTCAACTGAAGATTAAGAAAAGGAAATCAGTAAATCTGTTTGGAGCATTAAAACACAGGCAATACGCAGTCTTGCTTTAGAACTGATCCTAGGAAACAGATCCTTGAAAGTATTTGTGGTAATGGCAGTTTGTCTCTCATTGTTTGTCACAGGGAGAATGAAAATGAATCAGTTGGACTTTAATCAGCTCACACATTTGTGCTAACCAACGGGCAGTGCTATAGTTCGTCCTTTGCATGTATACCATTTGTTGCAGATGTTAGCTACCACAACAA
This sequence comes from Pachyuromys duprasi, assembly GCA_028658305.1. Taxonomy (NCBI): domain Eukaryota; kingdom Metazoa; phylum Chordata; class Mammalia; order Rodentia; family Muridae; genus Pachyuromys; species Pachyuromys duprasi. The sequence continues at coordinate 36,825,896 of CM053767.1, forward strand.
GTAAAGAGAGATGCTGCAAGAGTTTCAAATAATCATTTTAAATTGGGTTTACATACCAGACCAGGCAGTGTTAGGTCTATTTCAGCAGAAATTGTGATGAGAGTCTTTCTCCTAATTTTATTCTTAAAAACATGCAAAGTAGAATTAGTAAGTACATTAAAAATGATCTGGTTGGAAACTTGCTGTTAGAGAGTTGGCTCATCTGTTAATGCTTATTGCTGTGCAGAGGATCTGAGTTCAGTTCTCAGCACTCACACAGCAGCATACAACCACCTCTGGTTTTAGTTCTAGCGCCTCTAACGTCCCCTGTCTTCTGAGTGTACTATACTCATGTGGAGCATACACTCACACAGGCTTATATACGAACATTTAAAAATATATCTTTACATAAGATAAAAACTGTACTTGGTAGGCAAATAAAGCATATGGCACTTTTAGACTTTTTAAAAACTAAAATAAACAATAAATAAAACTTCTTGGGAGTTTTGTGATAAATGCAACAGAAGCCAAATTTATGAGGCTGTTTTTAAGCTCCTAAATGATCTTACCTTCTAAATGAGTCAAAAAAGGACGCATAAAATAAATGCCAAACAGTTCAGTGTCCAAGTGGGTTCCACAGTAATGGGAACAGGAACTGTCTCTGACATGAACTGATTGGCCTGCTCTTTGATCACCTCCCCTGGGGGGAAGGCAGCCTTACCTGGCAACAGAGGAAGACAATGCAGCCACTCCTGATGAGACCTGATAGACTAGGATCAGAAGGAAGGAAAAGAAGACCTCCCCTATCAGCAGACTTGGGGAGGGGCATGTGTGGAGAAGGGGGAGGAAAGGAAGTATTGGGAGGGGAAAAGGGAGGGAGCTACAGGGAAGATACAAAGTGAAAAAAGTGTAATTAATAAAAAATTTTTAAAAAATTAAAGTTGGAGAAAAAATAATAAATGCCAAAAAATCATCTTAAAAACTAAAAGCATAATTACTACTTGTTAATACAAAACCCTCACAAGTGTTGTTCTTTCTTGAATCTGCATATCACTTCCTGTATACGGTGACTCTCTTGCCTGAATACCCTAAAAAGACTGGGAAAGAATCAGCCTTCCCCTATTTCCTAAAACATTCATGACTTCAAGTAGCTTATAACCAATTTCACTTTCATTTTTCTCCTTATCAGAATTTAATCACATTTCCCTCAACTTGGAATTAAATAAGTTAAATCCAAAATTTGTGAAAGCCATCATGCCATTTATAGACTGTGTATAAATTAAAAGTTTATGAGACATTTTATCTATTATCTTTGAAATCAGATATTCACAATTCAGTGCTTGGTTAAGGATGCTTTTTGTTTGGTGGGGATTTGTTTACATTCTAGCCATTACGGTTATAGTTGGGTTAAGTTTCTTTGCCAGAGAAAACCTTGGTCTGACGAAAGGGAGAAATCACCTCTTATCCATGATGCTACATGCAGTGTAGCATAAGCCACCTTGCTGCTTTTCTGGGCACTTCATTATTCCCATTGCTGACAGACTCCTCAGTAATCCTATTTTAGAAGCCTGAGCAAACTTGAAATCATGATGCATCAAGACACTCCTCTGTGAAGGGTAGTTGGATAAGCCACCTCTTCTATCACGAAAGTGTAGCTGGGTCTATTCACACACTTGGCCATTTTTTAGGTGAGCAAACTCACTTTCTATCCCATTAGATTTTAAATGTGCACTTTCCATCATGCATGCTCTAGTTCATGGCTCAATACATTTTCTTCTCTGACAAAACGCCAATTGCTCTTGCCCCTTAGCCTATCAATATCCTATGTTCTTTGTAGAAAATAAATCTTAAGGCAAATGCCCATCTCACATACTTATGAAGAACTTTCCTAACTAGAAATCCTCATTCTAAAAGAAATGTTTTATTTCGCTAACCGCAACTTTTATTATTATAATTCACATAAATAATTCTTCCAGCCTGTTATAAAGAGAGAAAAACAAATTTCCCCCATGAAAGATATCTCTGAGAGGCATCAGATGACAAGAGGTAGGATGTAGACCCTGAGTGAGGCCTAGATCATCTCCTAAATGGGGTGAATTTGATCCAGTCTGAACTTCTTTGGGCCTCATTTTCATCATCCCAAACTAAGTAGGAGCTGTGAAAACTACCCAGTGTGGTATACCTTTGCAACACTATACCTTTGATAGCATGAGCTTCAGTGTTTGACTTTGCCTGTACCTAGTTCATGTATTTAATCTCATAATTTAGAGTACTCTAGATTCTGATAATTAAATCATGCAGATAAATCCAATTAAGGGGAGCCCTGTTCTCTTTCTGTGCATCAGCTGCTGGTCATTAGAGACTCCAGATTCAGGTAGTTCTTAAAAAACTAATTTGAGATTGTACACCTAGATTTTTAAGGAAAAAAAGATATTCTTTGAGAATAAGTCTAAGGCAACATGGACAAAATAGACAGTTTTATTAGACAGATGAATAAGATACTGAAGAAATTACTGTTCTGTAAATAAGCAGTTGACAACTGCATTTATTTTCCTACATATACTTTCCTATGAGTTAACTTGTCTCAGGCCATTTCCTTCTATCTTCTTGGTCATGTTCTTCATGAAGTTCTGATGAGTTAGGCAGCATCTGGGTGTCTAGAAATGTCCAGCCGAGCTTTTAGCAATGCTGGGGTACAAATTTTCAGGCCATGTCACCAAGGAAAGATAAAAGAAGTTTGTCAAAGCAAAGTTTGTCTGTAATCACTTTATTATTACTGAAAACCCCTTCACACCATACCAAAACCAAGTAGTTCTAAACCCTTGCTTTGTTAGCATGTTTAGTTAATCATAACTAAAGTGCTCAATACTTACTCTTACCCAAGAACTTTCCTAACTGCTTGTATTTATTTTTATAACTACATATTGATGAAGGCTCTATTTAATTTTCACATATGTGAAAAAAGTGATTTAGAAAGGTTAAGTGATTTGTAAAGTAACAAAACTTGGCACTGCCCTAAGCAGCCTAGCTCCAGAGTTTATGCCCTCAAACTTTTGCAACAGTCTATTTTTCTGTAGTTAATTCAAGATACACAATTTGTTTGGGATCTTGGTATGTGCTAGTGGGCCATGGTGAAGGATGTGGTTTAATTCCATCAAATAGCAAGAAATTGTCCAGATCGTCCTTCAAAATGAAACACTTGTCGGAAGCCCACTTTATTGGCGGTGGACAACTTGTCTATCTGTTCTCACACAGTGAAAGGTGAGAGGTCTGCATCTCCACATTTCCTCCTGATTTAATGTGAGAGAGAAAAGAATTCTGCTCTTGTGTGGGTACAGACACCTTAAGAGAGTACTGCTTGAATATTACTAAATATAAATGCATAGGCAATTAAAGGAGAAACAGAATTCATCTTTTATAGGAAGGAAAGTACAGGTCCAGGGAGCTGAAGGTTGATGTCTGAGCATAGGTTACTAGTGACAGAACGGAATTAAAAGCACTGATATCATTTTTGGAGCTCAAGTTAGACGGTCAATTCCTGTTATCTGTGGAAAGTATATAAAAGTGCCACAGAGGCCCACTGTCACCAGGCTTCTGCTTTTTAATCATATGTTCCTTCCTTTCTACTATTAATGACAGAGGGCAGAAGAGAGTGACGAGGAACGTGTAACTGGGCTAGGCCAATCCTAGATGCTTATTTCTGGGACAGAAAGGAGTTAGATGATAGAGGCCATGGAAAAGGAAGAAGCAAACTAGCTATCCCAGAGGAAGTCGCTCAATATTGCTAAACTCAGCCACAATCCCCCTGTGTTTCATGGAAAAATTCTTTTGGCGCAGAGAATTTTATCAGGTCCTTTAAATTGTCCATCTTTCTTGAATTTAATCTTGAGAAGAAGATAACTCCAAGCCTCAGGATTCTAAAGCAGACAGACAAGTCCCTCAATCCTTATACCCCGTATGCTTCCTAAATATGTCCACCAAAGCCCTGGTGCTAAATAATGCGCTCTCTCTCTCTCTCTCTAATCATAAAATTCTTGCTGGTTTATTTAGCTGTGGAAACTGCTTCCTTTCTTTCGCCTTTGTATTAAAACACAGTCAAACCTGATGAGGTAAAATAAAACACTTGTCAGAAGCTCACTTTATTGGCAGTAAAGACTGAGGAGTTTCCATAATAAGTTTCTTAATATAAAGTGCTGCTAGAGTGTAGAGACTGCAGGAATCTTTGAATGGCTGAGGTTCTGAATACATGTGTGTTAAGACCGGCCGTAAGATGCCCATGACTCCAAAGCCTCAGACCCATGGAAGGCACCATCCTGAAGGCTCACAGGGATGGCAAAGTCCTCCTTAGAGGACTAAGTGCATCATGACAGGGTATACAAAAACCTCCACCAGAGCTTTTACTCCTCATTCGCTTAGGACCGGAAAATTGCTTCACAGTAATCCTACAGGGAGTAGCTAAGTCTGTCTCCCAGATCCAGCTGTGTGCCAAAACCCTGCCTGCTTTTTATTGTTTTTAAACTGTATGTAATAACCCTGTGTCCTTATTCACCTGTATGCAGTAACCCCACTTCTCTGTTCAACTCCATATAACGAACATGGTGCGCTTCCAGGGTGCCTGTATGTGCCATGTGTGTGTGTGTGTGTGTGTGTGTGTGTGTGTGTGTGTGTGTGTGTGTGTGTCCTTAGCTGTCCTACTCAGGTCCAAGCTCCTGGAGATTGTGCATGGAAGTGAAACTAGAATCTGAATAGACCATGTGTTCCTGTATATAGTAGGACTGGTCTTACTGAGGATAAGGGGGTTGAACTGTATTGTCAATACTATTCTAATGCTACTTCTGTCTTTTTATTCATCTCCCTTTAATGGTGTTACTTTTACTTCTTGCTGAACTGTACCGAACTGAGTAGCATTCTGAGTCGTATGACTCTCAACAAAGTGTTTTTCCTGTTCCTTCATCTACCACAGCTCCTGGAGCAGAAGAGGGCCAGCACTCAAGATTATCAACCCATTGGTGGCTCCGATTTTTCTCTCTTAAGAAGTTGATCACAGGACAACAAGAATTCCTACAATTCAGAAGCCAGTGGGTTGAGCTGAAATGCTAAAGAAACACTCTGATTTCCTAGTATGGCAGGTAAAAGCTAACAACAAACAGGCCATAATGGGGAACCCAAACTTGGGAAATAAGGATGTCTGTCCAAAAAGTAGTTGAAAACCACATGGCTTGAGAAGAATAGAGGTAACAATTTTCCTACTCTGAGAAGTGTCAATTTCCTGCTTCTTCCTTCCACACTTTCAGCCAGGTAGAACAATTAGTTTCTGTCATCACACTTTCTCAAATGCCATGAGACATAGGAATCTCAACTGGAATGAGACAATTAAATGCATCAGTTATCCTAAAGATCCTTTATCATGTTTCTGTACAAAATCTATAGTGGTGTGGAAAAACAGATTTATTAGCAATATAGTTCATTTGAGCTCTGTTACCATCAGGATGATAGTTTCTTAATCATCAGGCTCGAAACAATGTTGCTGTGAATGTTAAGTCTAAACACACACTGGGTGCTTCACATGCGTGCGGGCACAGAGAGAGAGAGAGAGAGAGAGAGAGAGAGAGAGAGAGAGGGAGAGGGAGAGGGAGAGGGAGAGGGAGAGGGAGAGCGAGAGGGAGAGAGAGAGAGAGAGAGAGAAACAGCGCACATATACGAAAGGTATTTAAAGTAAGCAGCGCCACACAGTGGTAAGACAAGGACTAGCTCCAGCTCTTCCTACGGTCCAGCATTGGTTCCTTTGGAGATAAAGGATTGTTTCTTTTCCCTTTTCCAGTAAATTGATGCAAGTGGTATTATTCCTTGGAAACAGAAACGTTTTAATGTTTTTTAATGCTTGACTTCTTGACAAGAACAATTGTTGGCTAAATTTCAAACCTATTTACAGATGAAAATGTGAACAGCAAAAAAAAAAAATACTTGTCATATTTTACCACGTGTGGTTATGTTTATTATAACCAAATGCATTTCAAAAAACCCAGTGATTAAAAAAACGCCGTTGCCCCTAGGGCTTTCCTTTTATCCCGTGACAAAAGGAACATTTTATTACTAAATTTAATCTTCTGAAAATCAAATTTTATAACTGAAAAATTGGCACAAACTAAAACATTGCTACATTTCTTTAATGCTGTTAACAGAGACTGCATCAACAATGTGAAAGGAAAAGACAACTCTGATATTCTTCTTCCCACTGCTTTTTATCCTACATATGAAGTATAAAACAGGTGTGAAAATCACTTTCACCAGGTCAGTATCAGAGGCACGACTTTCTCAGATATTTGGAGTGTGAAGTCCATAGTTTCTAAAATATATTTCATCTGTGTCACAACGGGATGTTCATCTTTCCTGAACAATGCTTGATCTTTTAATACTTCCTCCGCTACCCTCGGTGGATAGCTTTTCTAGGCATTCCTCCGTACGTGAAGGGTTTTCAAGAGAACTCCAACAGAATCCCCGGTATCTAAAGAGCCATTTGCTCATTATTTAACGTTTTAAGTCTACTTACTGGAGGGGAAACATGCCTGGCAACAGAACTGTAAAATAACACGCAGTTAAGAAGAATGTATCACCAGAATTGGGAAGCCCAGGGAGCATCTGGGAATGACTAACAGAGCAATAAAGGAGAGACGAACCTTACATAGCCCAAGTGGTGTACAGGAGATGCCAATCCCTGGGCCTCAGTGCTTTAGTATTCTGCATGTCTCCACCACACAAGAGCAGGAAAGTCCTCTTATTAACTTCAGTTTCTTATTTTCTCCATACTTTTTTTTAAAGGTGGGGCTTTAAAAAATGTTATCTTATTTAACGAATATGGGTGTTGTGGCTGAATGCATGTGTGTGTACTGCATGAGTGCCTAGTGCCTGAGGTTAGGAGAGTGGGGGAGATACCGTAGTACTGGGATTGCAAACAGTTGTGAACCTCTGTGTGGATGCTGGGAATCAAACCCTGATCCTGGACAAGATCAATAAGTGTTCTTAACTGTTGAGCCATCTTTCTCCAGCCCATTTTCTCTGTCCCTGACGTTCTCATTTCTGGGGTCTCATTTGTCAAGGGGATAAGACCCCTCTTCCAAACAACTCAATACCTAAAGCTAGTAAAAGACTTCCCTGCATGACTGCCTTTCCTATGTAATCAAAGCCAGCACCCATGCCCCATAAAACCTGCCATCTAATATGAACTCTTACCCATGAGACACTGCCAAGTATCAGAAAACTAAGGGATCCTGACTCTGCTCAAATGCTGCTGGCTGCATTCACTTGCTTCTCCTACCTATTTTATTCCTTCCTGAAAACCCACAATATTGGATCTTGCCTGTAAGTGCACTGTCCCTTTCCCTGCTTATGGGATTTCCTCGGGCGCTCCACATGGCTTGCCTGCCTCTTGGCAGAGCTGCATCACTCAGGGGAATGACAAAGTAAGCCTGACAAAATATGTATGAATGTTTTACCTTAATGCATGCCTGTGTCTGTGTACCACATGGGTGCATGGGAGAGTTCCAGATGGTTGGGAAATGCCATATGTGTGCTGGGAATCAAACGAGTTCTCTGGAGCAGCAGCCAGTGCCCTAAATTGCTGAGCCATCTCTCCAGCCGCCAAGGACATCTTCTCAACAAGAGCCATTCCTATAATTGTGTGTGTCATCAAACGTGGAAAAAAAAAACGGATCTTTGGTATATACTCTCTAAAACAGTTTCCTAATAATGTAGGGCTCTAAATTCTAACTTTTTAAAAGTTGTTGTTCTGATTTTTTTAACTGAGTTTAAAGTGTTAAAAACAAAACAAGCGAACAAGCCAAATACAGACTCAATTAAATAGCCAAGACACATATCTGCAGGTAATCAGTAGCTGTCACATTTACATATTTATCTCACGTGGCCTGATATGTTTGTATTTTGGCTGAATAATTAATATCAAGTTGGCTTCCTACTTCTCTTAACTAGTACCAGTCAGTGTCATCTGTTGGAGTCAGAGTGCCCCAAGGCTCGGTCTATTTTATTTGTGCAACTAAACACTGTTCTTGTCGTGTTGTATTTAATTAAAGCACAGCAGTCTGTAAAAGAAATATTTCACTCCAGAGTTCCAAGGCAACCTTTGCTACTATTATTTTGCACACACACACACACACACACACAAAAATCAGACTGTGGCAAAACAGGGACAATTTTGGAGTTGCAGAAGAAAAGCAAAAAATCTGTATTTTCTTTTGTTTTTACTTATTACATGCATGCACTGAATAAATCAATAAAATGTTATCTACAACAGATGCTCAGGATTACTGAATTTAAATGTTATATACATCAAACAGCTTCTGAAGCCAGGCGTGGTCAGTCACACCTCTGATCCCAGCACTCAGGAGGCAGAAACAGGCAGATCTCTGTGAGTTCTAGGCCAGCCAGACCTACATAATGAGTTTCCTGTCACCCAGGGTTATGTAATGAGACTGTGTCTCAAAAAGCAAAAACAAACAAACAAACAACCGAAAACTCCAGCTCCTGAATCTTGGATCTGAATATGGTAGGTATGTACTTTTGCATGGATATGTATGTACTTGTGTGGGTAATTGAGAGTTCATGTCGTACATGAGTTGGGCACTGACATTAACTAAATACCCACTCTGCTTAGGCACTTTGTTTAATTGCCACAGGTTTGTTCTTATACTTAGCTCTTATAATTCCATTATATAGACTATTATTCCAAAATGATAGCCCAATACAGTTATCACTCAAAATGATCTAATGACAAGCTCCTGACTTTGCTTTTGTAACTATATCGGCACATGTAGCCTGCAATCCACAATGTTAAAGAAACAAAGCACTCCGTCCTGAATTATGGTTCTTTGCTTTAGGAAAATATTTTTAGACTAAATCATTTATATTTCTTTTGCAATTGATATCAAGGAAGGTATTGTTATTACACAGCTACTTCTGCATGCTCAGTGGATGATGAGGGGCGAGGCATCTAGCTCAAGGCCCAATGTCTCTTTTTAGGCTTCCTCTGCAGGGCCTTCTCAGGTCTTGGCTCTGCCTTGGCTTCTAGAAGGGAGTGGATCACTGTCTGGGTGGTTTAGCCAGCCTGGTGTCTGCCAGAACTAAGTGTATAGTGTATTACTTTGGCCAGACAGGCATGTTTTCCAGACCTACTTTTCTTTAGCCGTGTCATTCATTACTGTGAGTCACCCTCTGCCAGGATGTACTTCCATGGGAAGAGTATACTGGGGACCCAGGATCCCCCCTGTCTATATGAGCAGGTGGTCTCAGTTCTTGTCTGTCATTTTGATCCTGTTCATCCACAGAGTTCAGGTATGTTGCCGTTGTATCCTGAAGCTGTAGTTGATTCTTTATCTGTTCTCCTGGCCAGAGTTGGGGCCCTAGGGGAGGGCCAGAAATAGCAAATAGCAAATAGGGGAGGGTCACAATTGTTTCCGAACTGTCAAATTCAGTGCCTTCAGCTCTAGCTGGGAGGCCAGGCTATGGATTAAGGGGTTGTGCTTCTTCCTTCTCTGTCTCTGAGAGCAGCATACAAAGCTTGATACCCCCCACAGACAGTGGCAGAGGTACAAAAACACCTTACTTGTCTCGCCCTGGCCTCACGACCTAGAATCTCAGACTGAGCCAGTCAGTATTTATTGCCTCCATTTGTGTGATCCTTTGGGTTGGATGAACTGGGCTGTCAATTCCACCATCCTGGGCAGTTCACCCCTAGACCCAGCCAAATAAACGTGGGCCCAGGTGAACACAAGCTGTCTCGGGTGTCTGTACTCACCCCTGTCTCTACGTGATGTCTGACAGGCTCAGGCCTAAACGGCAGAGGAGCCTGCCTTGATTCCTTTATGACTGGAAGATGAATGAATGATTCTGAAAGTTGGTGTGAGAGGGGTGTAGGTAAAAGCAGGAGTGAAATTCTGTTTGGGGACATATGGCTCTTGCAATGGAGCTAAGTTCATTTCTCAACACCCACATTGATTGGTGCAAAACTGCCTACAGCTCCAGGTCTGTAGAGGCTATAGGAAGTTTTCCTCTGGCCTCTGAAGACATCTGCACTCATATGCACACCCTTACACACACATGCATGTTCACATGATCAGAAATTAAATAAATATATTTTTTGAATCCCACTATCCCTCTCTAAAGAAATATCTACAAAGAGTTAAGGTTAATAATTGAATTAATTAGTCTTCTAAACACGGACTTATTTACAGGTAAGAATTATTCACTTTTTTCCTTATTTAGCTGTTGGAAGACCTAAATATCATTCCAGGAGTGTGCACGGCAGACGCAATGAAGAGATTGGTGAGAAGAAGCTGTGGTGTACATAGGTCGATACCAGGGGTCGCCTTTGTCCTTCCTTGAATTTCAGTTTGTTAGCAGAAACATCCCAGCTCTATTCTATGATTTTAAGTATCTGCTAAGGAGCATCTTCAGATTTGACACGTCTGTGCTGTGAGTTCCAAACATTTCATTGACACCTATTGAATACTAAGGTCTCAGTCGTTGTCTATATGAAGCCTGCTGAAGATACCTCCTCGGCTTTCTTTAAGCTGAAATTTGGGGTATAGCTTCCTTTGTGCACATACATTTTGTCTCCTGTGAGCTCTCTGGGAAAACTTTGGCAAAATAACGTTTTTCTCCTTCAACGTTGGCCACTATTTCTGAGTAAGTTACAGCAACACTAGGTGGCACTGTAGTTTGAAACAACTGACGAAGGCGTAAAGAGATGGTAAAAGTACCACATCATAAAACTAGTATTTACTAGGAAAAAAAAAAAGGGGTGGGGATATATAGTTCAATTGATTAGCTTATACAACCTACTATATTGTTTGAAAAGGTAAGTTTTAACCCCAATTAAAATAATAATACTTTCTGGAGGTGACTAATAAACCAGGTATAATTATTCAAAAATCATTTCATTTTTCCAGGTATTGTAGCACATTACCACATTTCACAACTAAATATTTTGTAATCTCAAAAACTAAAACTAATCATATACTATTACCCCTTAGTTAAATAAACTATGTAAAAAAGCTAAATGTGTGGATAGGATTATAGCTTTCTCCTATATAAATCATGGGCACACAAGTAATTTACATGAAATGATCTCAGTAAATCATAAATTACATTAGAATCTCTGCTCAAAGCAAGTTTTGCAAACTTAGATGCGATTTTCCCATTCTCTGGATTTGCAGCTCAGGAAGCTGATTGCTGTATCCTGAGAAACCCAGGTGATAAGCAGCAAACAACCTTCTGGCCAACTTTGGTTCTTCCCTGTCTGTATTTGGTGAAGTCTATGTTGGGTAATATTTTCAGTATAACAGGTCATCCCCTAATTACCATCTTTCCTCAGCTTCAACTTGAGCTCAACTTTGAGTAAAATTATCCATAAATATGCCATTCCTATTACAACCCTAAGGAGAGTGAGCATGGCACATAGCTGGCATTTGTGTTGGCACTCCCCAGTCACTGCATTGGCTCATGTTGTTCTTAGATGTAGCCTTGGAACCTTTCACAACCCAGCCCTCCATGTATCCCCTCTTAATTAATTAAATGTAGAATACCAGAAAAAACTCGTCTCCGCATCCATAGAATAATACTGTGACAAGATCCATTTTCCTAATACTAAGTGTTTCTAGATTATATTAAACTTCTATAATTTTTTATAACTCAACAAATTTGTTTATTGTCAAGTTTATAAATGTATAAAGTACATTTTAATTTTTGGAACCTTCTACACTCTCTCAAATCTTCCTCATAACTCTCCTACCTGCCCTCCATAAATCCCTTTTTTCCACATTCATGGTTTATGCTTGTTTTATTGTTTTGAGACCTAGTGAGTTTATCCAGGATTGTTAGTGGTTTGGCACTATCTTGACGTACTCAATTGGTACACAACTAAAGATGATGTTTTCTCCACTGCCAGAATCCACAGGTAGCCAGCAGTTCAGCAGAGTGAGGTAGGATTTCACAAGTCTTTCCATTGCTAACGATTGACTATTGATAGACCCAATATTGTGTAGTACACTGCAGGCAGTCATAGCTGCTGTGAATCCTAGACAGCATTTCACAGTCCTTCTTCCTTGTTGGGATCACATCATTTCTTGTGCTCACAGATATCATAAGAAAACCTTTAATGGAAAAGATGTACAACCCATTTTCTGCTGAGAAGCTGGGAATGGAGGTGGCTAATAGCCTAGATAACCCTGTGTTATCTGTAGGGATGGGCCATATCCAACTCATTCTAGCTCTGAATAAGAACAGAGGTTGGTAATAGTCTAGATGACCTTTACACTGTCTATATGGCTGAGATCACACCAGCTCATCCCCTGGGGCCTTAACATAATGCTTGTAGACCATCTATAGACTCCATCTTCATGAAAGAAGTGACACGTACTTTGAGAGAAGTTTCAGTCTAGTTATGTCCCTTTGTGCACATGGGATTTTGTTACACAGAGAAACATTTTCCAAATTACACTGTATTTACATATGCTTAAAATAATTTGCCCAGTGTCGTACTCTAGAAGTTTGCATCAACACTGCCTACTGAATTGGATTTCCTTTCTGCCTCATCTAGGTCATTACTTTGATGGCTCCGGTATTTACAAGACCTCCATACTCCCTGACTTCTAGCTCTTACATTCTTATTTCCCCTTGTTTTGCTTTAATCTTTTTTCATTTTTATTTTATATTAATCACAGGTTATGTACTTTGTATCTCAGCTGTAGCCCCCTCCCACATTCCCTTCCTATGCCACCCTTCCCTCTCTCATCTCCTCCCTGCCTCTTTCCAAGTCCACTGATAGGGGAGGACCTCCTCCCCTTCCATCTAACTCCAGCTCATCAGCTCTCTTCGGGAATGGCTGCAATGTCCTCTTCTGTCGCCTAGCAAGGTTGCTCCTCCCTCGGGGGACAGGGAGGTCGAAGAGCCAGCCATTGAGTTAATGTCCAAAATAGTTTCTGTTCCCCTTACTAGTATACCCACTTGGGAATTGAGCTACCATTTGCTACATACAAGCAGAGGTTCTAGGTTATAACCATACATGGTCCTTGGTTGGAGAGACAGTCTCATAAAAGACCCCTGTGCCCTGATATAATTGGTTCTTGTGGAGCTCCTGACCTCTCCAGGTCATACTAACTCCCCCTTCTTTCATATGATTCCCTGCACTCTGCCAAAGGGTTGGTTATGTTTCTTAATATTTGCTTTGATACACTGCTAGGAAGAGTTTTTTAAAAATATGGAACGCTTCACGAATTTGCGTGTCATTCTTGCACAGGGGCCATGCTAATCTTCTCTGTATCGTTCCAATTTTACTATATGTGCTGACGAAGAGAGCACTGCTTTAATCTTAATTCCTTATAGTGGGTGATATATAGAATCTGTTTGAGGCTTAACAGTCAACTGCCATTTATTCTCAGAAACTAGAGCAGCTATGCTTCTCTCTATTCACCACTATTCATTATATATTTTTCTATATATAGAATATTAGATATTCTATACATAGAATATATATTTCTAAAGCATATATAGATGATTAATAACCTCTCCTTTGGATTTTCTCCTTTTCAGTCTATCATAGTACTATCTTCCCCACATCTATTTTTACTGTATAGTTATCTGTTGAAATATGTCCACTGCTTCCCTGATATCTACTTATGTAATCCATACTATTTGCTCTGGCATTGAAAAATCAAGTCCATCTGATGCTGCCTGACTTTTTAGTCTCGACTCTCTCATTTCCAGGCAATGGAAGTTTCAGGGACAGTCTTAATACCCCTCCACTTCTTTTTAACGACCTTTGTCAGAAGTACCCCCTTTCCTTCCTTATAAACTTCAACTCTATTAATTAAATTCCCTGGCAGTTCTGAAGTTGGTTAACTGCCAAGAAGTTTCAGCTCCCAGTTCTTTTTACTTCACATCTATATGAGCTTGGTTAAGACACTTTACTTTCCCATGCCCCAGATTCATCAGTTTTAAGATGGGACTTCCTACAGCCTTACAGAGTTGGCATTCAGACTGCCAGAGTCAGTCTATGCTATGTTAGCACTTTTCAAGTGTATGCTGTTAGTACTATTTGCAAAATGCCCAGACACATTATGTAAGAATTCCTTGTCTTTTGTTATGTTCTAATACCATTAGCTGAAGTGTTATAAAACACCATGTACTGCTGCAATGCATTAGTATATATACATGCCATATACATTTAAACTCCTAAGAAAGTTTCTATAAATAATCTAGCCAAATCAATAGTAAGGCTTTGAGCATTATAAGCGATAAATATCTATTACATTCCATGTTTTGAGAAAGTGATGCTGTGTATAGGAGGAACTATACGCATCGCATTTTAAACATCCATTTGCTATCCATCTTACATATAACAAGAAGTAAATAATTCACTGAAATCTCAAAATATTTAATGAATTTATTGCAACTCAATTTCTGACTTCCAGTTTAGGGGTACCTAAAATATTCCAAGCAAATGCTACATGTTTTCATTCAGTTCATCTCAAATGACAAAGGTACTTCAATCACCCTTTCAGCCATCTCCAGCGGTTGCTTAGCCTGGTACTTTCCCATGAGTCTAGCTGAACACTCTTGATACAATGAACGTCTCCCAAAGACATTGTCTTTTCTGGCTTTAATCCAAGTAAAGCAATATTACTTTTTAATATACTTTTTTGTTTTTTTAATATTGCATGTATTTTATTGTTTCTTTAAATACATTGTTGACATTTATCTTTATAACTTATTTTGCAAGATATCAATAGTGCATGTATCTTTATCCACCTGACAACATTATATGTTGCATAAACATAGTTTTCTTTTTTAATTTTACTTATTATTTATTATAATTTATTTTCTTTGTATCCCTTGTCTCCTCCCAGTCCCACCCTCCTTCCCTCTTCTCTCCCTATGCCCCTCCCCTATTCCACTGCTAGGGGAGGTCCTCCTCCCCTTAAATCTGAGCCTTGCCTATCAGGTCTCATCAGGACTGGCTGCATTGCAGACAAATGGATGGGTTTAGGAAAGATAATCCTGACTGATGTATCCCAGAAGCAGAAAGACACACATGGTATATACTCACTTATAAGTGGATATTAGACATATAATATAAGATAAACACACTAAAATCTGTACTCCTAAAGAAGCTAAACAAGAAGGAGGACCCCACAGGGGAGGACTTTGCAGCCAGTCCTGAAGATACCTGATAAACCAGGGTCAGATGAAAGGGGAGGAGGTCCTCCCCTATCAGTGGACTTGGAAAGGGACAGGGAGTAGACGAGGGAGGGAGGGTAGGATTGGGAGGGAATGAGGGAGCAGGATACAGCTGGGATACATACAGAGTTAATAAAATGTATCTAATAATAAAAATAAAAAAGAAGGAGGACCCTGGGTAAGATGCTGAATCCTTATTTAGAAGGACAAACGAGATAGACATAGGAAGTGGGAGAAGACAGGGGACAGGACAGGAGCCTACCACAGAGGGTTTCTGAAAAAATCTACCCAGCAGGGTATGGAAGCAGATGATGAGACTCATAGCCAAATTTTGGGCAGAGTTCAGGGAATCTTATGAAAGAAGGTGTAGATAGAAAGACCTGGAGGAGACAGAAGCTTCACAAGGAGACAAACAGAACCAAAAATTTGGGCCCAGGAGTCCCTGCAGAGATTATATTCTAACCAAGGACCATTCATGGAGAGGCCCTAGAACCCCTACTCAGATATAGCCCATAGGCAGCTCAGTCTCCAAGTGGGTTTCATAATAAGGAGAGCAGGGGCTGTCTCTGACATGAACTCAATGGACTGCTCTTTGATCACCTCCCCCTGGGGTGTGCAGCCTTGCCGGGCCACAGAGGAAGTAAAGCAATGTTACTAACCTCTTCTCAAAGGATCCATTTTTCATGTCTTTAAATCAGCTTAAATCCTCTTTCAAAATTCATTTCTTCATCAAAAAGAAAACATAGAAACCAGTGTCCCAAATTAAGGATGGGTGGCTTTCTGGACATGTTGAAGTATATTATATTTTTATAAAAGCTGCTTTGGGGCCTTGATTGAAGACCCTCAGAACATGGGTGGACTTGTGTGGATTTTCCTTACCTTTCTGACTTAGTCTCTAAGAGAACTGCTTTGCAGTGATGTCCACAAGCCATTCTCAAGTATATCAAGGAGATTCTATGTGGTATTATGTTCCCCAGTGAATTAACTGTCCTGAGCAGATGTGATGAACTCTCTCTCTCTCTCTCTCTCTCTCTCTCTCTCTCTCTCTCTCTCTCTCTCTCTCTCTCTCTCTCTCTCTCTCTCTCTCTCTCTGTCTCTGTCTCTGTCTCTCACTTGCTCTCACTCATTTTACCCCAGACAGGGCCATCAAATAAAATCAGACCATGAAGGCCTCCTGAGGAGAGACTCTTAACAGTGAGTGGGTAGCCTCCATCCACTCACTGCTAGTGGTGAAGTCCACACTTAATCTTTATCATTTGCAGCTAATACTAGAAAAAGTAAGTGATGGTAATGACGGTGAAAGAGACTAAAGTCTTATTTTAAATTAATCGGGTATGCTTATTACATTTCCCTGGCCTAAGTACAAATCACCTGTCTTTCATAGTTCATAGTCAGTGCTTTATGTATAACATGATTTACTGCCAAAGAGCTATGTCTCTTCTATTCCTTTTTGTTTATTTACATCTTTCAAATTAATAGCTAGATCACTTTCACTAATTCAAAAGCTTTGTTTATTACTATTTAGGTTGTTCAAATTTAGAAAACTGTATCTAAAATGCTCCAATGTACCACAAACCGGAAAGGATTAAGAAGTTTCCAAAATACTGCGTGAATTTGTGGTTGAAAGCCTCAGTTGATAGATGATAACCACAAAATCCCACATGTGAAGGAATGCTCTTTTCCTTCAGGAAAAGCAAAGGCACCAAGGCAAGACTTGATCTAGCTTTCCCAAAGGCTTATGTCTTAAAAATTGGAACAAGACCAAACTCTGGAAACTGTTAAGTTTTTCTTTTTCTTTACTTTTCTTTCCTTTCTTTCTTTTTTTTTAAGGGATTAAGCCTGAAACCAGACTGAGGGATAACCACGATGAACTGGCAGATGGATTGTGCTCAATTGGTATCAGATGTCCGAAGTTAAACACTAACTAATCTTTCCATCTACTTTTCATGATCGTGGCAGGCAAACCAGAATCTATTTTTTATGCTCGTCCATGGCATGTGTTGAAGACTCTAAGTTGTGCGTTTGTTGTTTATGACAGGTCGTATTTTCTTTGACAGCCTTAGGAAGCAACTGTACTCTAACCCAGGAAGTGTCATAAATGGCCCAATAGAGATGTTACCAGTTCCTAAATAGTGTCTAAGATTTGAAAATAGCTCAGATGAAGTTAAAAAATATTCTTCAATATAGCTACATTTTTACTTTAAATGAGAATAATTTGACTCATTATAAACATTACAAATACTCACTGTCTTTAAAAAAGATAAAAAATGAACAAAACTGGAAGAAGTTAAAAACAACAACAGTATTTAGCAATCTTCTTAATGTCTGTATCCTACAGTCTCAAGTACTCTATGGGCACATGTGAAATTGCACAGCTATATTTGTTTGTGAAGGACCACCTTATGCTACATATTTTCATTCTACAATTCATTGTGAATATTGTCAGTAAATAAAAAATTAAATGATTTCATAGAGTAATATTGAATAAATTTATATATGTTTATAAATTCAGCTATGGATTATGTTTATGTTTTTCAACTTTTGGTACTGTATATAAAAATTTCGTGAACAACCTGATTCATGAACTAGATTCATACAACTGGAACTTCACTTTCTTTGACAAAAAAAATGTGTTTATTGTAAACATCTGTCTATCTATCTACTGTCTATCTTCTATCTATCTACTATCTATTGACCTATCTCCTATCTATCTATCTGTCTGTCATCTGTCTATCTAATATGGGAGGTGTGTATGTTCATTGTATAACAACATGTAGGAGTCAGTTCTCTCCTCTACTTTGTGGGACCTGGGGCCTGACCCTGGGCTATCAATCTAGGCAGCAAGCACCATTGTCCACTGAAACATCTTTCAGGTCCTACATATTTATTTAAATTCAGATGCAGAGTATCTGTCTTGTGGAAGGTTTTTACTTCTTTTCTCCCATACTATGTTTGATCAGTTTGATTTACTGTGATAACATTACAGAAAACAGGTCCAATCGACTTCTGCTGCAAATCTGATTTCTGAAGATATTTAACCTTGCATTTTAATTCATTCACTTTATTTATGTTGACGTTTGAAATATTAATGAGAATTTTTAATCTTTCATGTGATATCACTTTATTATATCCTTTATCAATCTGTTTTTATATTAAATTTAATTTTTCTTTTAAATTTATTCATATATTTATATTATGTTTTTCCCTTGAGTCCCCCTTATAACTTAACTTTCTGCGTTTGTAGCATAGCTATCTTTAACTTTATAACTAATGTCCACTTATAGGTGCGTACATATCGTTTTTGTCTTCCTGAGTCTGTGTTACCTCACTAGGGATGATTTATTCTAGTTCTATCCATTTTCTTGCACATTTTTTGATGTTAATTTTTTTTAGAGGTGAGTAGTACTCGGTTATGTAAATGTAAACAACATTTTTTAAATCCATTCTTTGGTTAGAGACATCTAGGTAATTTCCAGATGGTGGTTTGATTAGGTATGTCTCCATAAACATGCGTTTGAGTGCTTGGTCCATAGGGAATGGCACTATTAGTTGGTGTGGCCTCCTTGGAGTAGATGCAGCCTTGTTGAAGGAAGTGAGTCACTGTAGGGTGGGTTTTGAGATCTCCTATACTCCAGATATTCTCAGTGTGGCACATAATCTCCTTCTGCTGCCCACAAATTAAGATGTAGAACTCTTGGCTCCTCCAGCACCACGTCTATTTCCAAGCTGCCATGCTTTCCACCATGATGACAATGGGCTAAACCTCTGAAACAGTAAACCAGCTCCAATTAAATGTTTTTCTTAATAAGAGTTATCTTGGCCATAGTGTCTCTTCAAAATAAAACCCAAACAAAAACACCCAGCTTCTGGCTGTTACGAATAAATCCACTATGAACACAATTGAGCAAATATTCATGTGGTATAATGAAGCATCCTTGGGGTTTAAGCCCAGAAATGATATATCTGGGTCTTGAGGTAGATAAATTCCAGATCTGAAACTGCCATATTGATTTCCAAAGTGGATGTACAAGCTTGCACTCCTACCAGCAATGGAGTAGTGTTCTCCTTGCTCCACATTCTTACTAGCATGAGCTTTCACTTGTGGTTTTGATCTTAGCTATTCTGACAGATGGAAGATGGAATCTCAGAGTCATTTGCATCTCCCCAATGCATAATAATGTTGGATGTTTCTTTAAGTGCTTCTTGGGCCTTTGAGGTTCCTCTGTCAAGAATTCTCTGTTTAAATCTGTGCCTTATTTTTTTAATTGGGTTGTTTGGTTTATTGATGTCTAGTTTCCTGAGTTCTTTACATACTTTGGAAATGAGCCTTCTCTCAGATGTGGGGTTGATGAAGATCTCATTCTGTAGGATGCCATTTTGTCCTATTGACAGTGTCTTTTTGCCTTACAGAGCTTGTTGATTTCAGTGCTACAGGTGTTGTGCCCAGAAAGTTGTCCCCTGTGCCAATGCCAAGGCTATTCTGCACCTTTTCTTCTATCATGCTTAGTGTGTCTGGTTTTATGCTGAGGTCTTTATACACTTGGACTTGAGTTTTGTACAGAATGATAGATATGGATCCATTTGCATTTTCCTACATGCTAACATCCAGTTAAACCACATCTCTTTGTTAAAGATGCTTTCTTTTTTTTCCATTGTATAGTTTTGGCTATTTTGTCAAAAGTCAGGTGTCCATAGGTGTGTAGAATTACTTCTGTGTGTTTGATTCTACTTTGTTTATCAACCTATCAGTTTTTATGCCAATACCATGTGTTTTTTTATTAATTTAACTCTGTAGTGTAGATAGAAATGAGGGAAGGTGAGACCTCCAGAAGTCCTGAATAGGATTGTTTTAGTTATCTTGTTCTGTTGTTGTTCTTGCTGCTGCTGATGATGATGTTTTTGAGTTAATCTTGCATACAGCCACTTTTCTGAAGGTGGAGGAGTTTCCTGGTAGATTTTTTCACTTGTGTATACTATCATAGCATCTGAAAATAGTGATTCTCTAACTTCATGTTTTCCAATTTGCATCCCCTTAATCTCCTTTAGTTGTCTTAGTGCTGTAGCTAAGTTTCAAGTACTATATTGAATAGATATGGAGAGAATGGACAGCCTTGTCTTGTTCCTTATTTTAATGGTATTGTTTTTAATTTCTCTTCATTTAATTTGATTTTGGCTATTGGCTTGCTATATATCACCTTTACTATGTTTAGGTATGTGCTTTGTATCTCTTCAAGACTTTTATCATGAAGGTTGTTGAATTTTGTCAAAGGCTTTTTCTGCATCTATTGAGATGATCATGGTTTTTCTTTCAGTGTTTTTTTTAATATGGTAAATTGATTACATTGACAGATTTTCATATGTTGAACTATCTCCTACATCTCTGGGATGAAGCCTACTTGACCAACGTAGATGATATTTTTTATATGTTCTTGGTTCAGTTTGTGAGTATTTTATTGAATATTTTTGCATCAATGTTCATGCGAGAAATTGCTCTGTGATTCTCTTTCTTTATTGAATCCCTGTGTTTAACTATCACGATGACAGTGAACTCATAAAATAAATTTAGCAATTTCTTTCTGCTTCTACTTTGTGAAATAATTTGAGGAGTCTTGGTATTGACTCTTCTTTGAAAGTCTGGTAGAATTCTACATTAAAACTGTCTTTGTCTGGCCTTTTCTTGGTTGATAGACTTTTAATTAGTGCTTCTATTTCTGTACGTGTTATAGGTCTTTTTAAATTGTTTATCTGAGCTTGATTTAATTTTGGTAAGTGGTATCTATCATGAAAAGTATTCATTTATTTCAGATTTTCCAATTTTATAAAGTACAGGTTTTGGAAGAATGACCCAATGAGTCTTTGGATTTCATAATGTCCTCCTTGGCATTTCTAATTTTGTTAATTTGGATATTGTCTCTCTACTTTTTAGTTAGTTTGGCTAAGAGTTTGTCTATGCTGTTACTTTCTCAAAGAACGATCCCTGTTTTAGTGCCATTTTGGAATTTGAGGTGTTCACACTGTGAAGCTTGCTTTTGCTGTCTGAAATAATTTCAGTTTATCTTTGTTTGTTTAGTTACTAGTTGAAGCTATGGAAGTATGAGACAATCAATATAGCTAACAATTGTAGTAGTCAGCCACTATGTAGCCATTTTGGAAATGTTTAACACTGAGCTAACTTATAATCAAGAGAAAACAAGTAGGCAAAAAGTAGTTTTCTTTTAGGCCATTTTATCCAGGCTACCACCAAAAGGTGACACTTGTATTTAGGGTGGTCTTCCTGCTTCAAGTAATCTGATTAAGAAATTCCTCATAAGAGTGTCTACCATTTTGGGTTTTAGTTTTTTCTAGGTCAAGTCAAGTTGACAATCTCAGATTAACCTTAGCTTTTTTTTTTCATCCTTTTATCTGTTAAACCAGCCTATGGATGTGGCCCATGTGATTAAGAAGTTAAAATTGCCATATATAATCTAGCATGTAGTAAGATTATGAGTACAGTTCCAATTTCTGGTGGTCAAATGCTGCCAGCAATTAGAAGACTAAATCTACCCCAAAACCAACCTCCTCAGTGATAAATGCACTTGTAGTCCATGTTGAGATAATCTGGCCTTCATCTGTCTTGCATTTAAATAGTTTCAAAATCACTAGACAAAAAAGGGACACGATATGTAGGACTGCTTTATATTAGATTTATGAGATCAACTGCTGGCCATGACTATTCAATTTCAGTACATTTAGGTGTGAATATACTTTGAAGGAAGACATTTCTATTTTTATTACCTTTTCAATTGTCCTGAAATTTGCAATTAGTTTGATTACTAATGCCAAATATTTAAAATTCATTCAGCAAAAGGTGGGTCACAACCAGAACAAAATAGCAGATGTTCTAGAATCATACAAAGGACTTCTGACTTATTATTTCATAACTCCTATTGTTGGAAACACTGTGTGAAGGTGTGTCTCTGTCCTTCTTCACCTATCTAAGTTATTCTCTGTTTGTTTTAATAAAGAGCTGATGGTCAACAGCAAGGGCAGGAAGTGGAAGATGGGACTTTCTGGTAGGGAGAAAGGGACTGTGGGAAGAAGAAAGAAGGTCTTCTTTGACAAGAGAAAGGAGAAGAGACAGATGTGACTATGGGCCTGGAAGGCATAATCAGCCACGTGGCAGGACAGGGCTAGGTGTTTGTGTTAACTAAGATGAGCTAGGTGAGAGCCTGTATAGCCAAGGCCTAAGCTTTAAAATATTAAAAGGTCTTGATGATTTTATTTTTTTAATTTATTTATTTTTATATCAATCACAGGTTAGGATTTTTTGCATCCCAGGTGTAGCCCCCTCCCTCATTCCTTCCACAACCCTCCCTCATCTCCTCCTCGCCCCCTCCAAGTCCACCAACAGGGGAGGACCTCCTCCCCTTCCATCCAACCCCAGATCATCTTGTCTCCTCAGGGCTGGTTGCAATGTCCTCCCCTGGGATCTACCCAGGCTGTTACTCCCTGGCATGTATGGGGGAGGGTCAAAGAGTCAACCATCAAGTTCATGACTGAAACAGTCCCTGTTTCCCTTACTAGGGTCTTCAGTTCAACACTGAGCTATCATGGGCCACATATGAGCGAGGATTCTAGGCCATATCCATATATGGTCCTTGGTGGGAGAAACTGTCTCATATAAGACCCCTGTGCCCTGCTCAGTTTGGTCTTTGTGGAGCTCTTGTTCTCCCTCAGTCTTACTAACTTCCCCTATTTTTATTATTACTTCCCGTCCTCTGCCAAAGGCTTGATTGTGAGTCTTAATATCTGCTTTGATACATTGCTGTATTGATTCTTTCAGAGGTCCTCTTTGGTATGCTCCTGTCCTGTTGCTTGTTTTCTCCTCCATTCAATGGTGTCTTTATTTTTATGATTGGCAGGTCACCGAGGTCATACAACATCTTATTAAGTGTCAGTATGTTTCTTTATGAACATTTGAACTTTTTTTTAATCATCACTAGTCCCTAAGATCTATTTATCTGGATGATCATGTTTCTAACAAAACCTCAAACATCTGATTTTTACCAATAAAGACTTGGGAACCAGATAGTGGTAAAAGCCTATTAGCTCAGAGAGGCTAAATAAATAAATAAGTGAAATAAAGAAAAAACCACCCAGCTAACCTTCTTCCTCAGTTGACATCCCAAAAGGAAAATCCACACCATCTCTAAAAACCTCTCAAACTCAACGTCCTTCCCTTCTTCATGTCTTACTATCCATCCTTCAGACTTCCTCTTACTCTCTGTATTTTTTATTCTATGTTCACTCGCTGTCAAATTAATATTAATATTTAGCCCTATGGATTGAAAATGAAGCCACAATAATTGTTTGTTTTAAGTAGCTACCATATATTAAGATTGTTATATGTGAATACATAAGATACTCAGCATATGTTTTAATCTCAACAATAGGATAGGTGTAGTTAGCATTATTTCAGTTTTATAAATGTGAAAGCTAAGTCTCAGCAAAGAAAATTAGCTTAATTCAAACCACATACAGTTTATAGTATTAGAGCTGAGATTTACAATTAAAGATTAATATCTTCTCCCTCTGTACTGAAAAATATTGCAGATGTGAGTCCATTTAAACTAGACACCATTTGTGAACTATAATAAATGTGGCACCGTCTTTGGAAGGTGTCAAGAGCATGGCCAGCCACTTAGTCTCAGGAGGACTTTAAGTTCCTTTCCTTCATTAATATTATGAGCTAAATAGTTGGATTAAATTGTCAAAAATATCCCTAATGTCAAGGTGAATTTTCCATGGAACCATAAACTCACATCAGTTTTCTACAAATATCTTAAGAAGCGAAAGTATTTGTGGCCACTTGTCAATGTGCTCAGCTGTCCAAACTGTACAGTTTTCGGATCTTGTATAAGTACTTTTACATATTTCATACATTTTAAATATTTTATATATTCAGAGGAAAACCAAGTAACAAGAAAAGAAATAGTTCATGATTTCTGCATCAAACATCCTTTTAAGTAGAACTTCTTGAAGTTAATAAAATTATGACATTTCCTACTTCTTCATCTTCGAATATATGTAATTGTTAATTTAGTCTCAGGTATAATTCGAGGCTTCACATAATTGTTGATTTATTCAATTACAAGTAAATGTGTTTGCAATAGAATTTCTTTATTAAAAGTAACAGAAAAACATAGTGTTGATTATCATAGGCCAGAAGTGTTATAGAAAGTAAAATATTTAGACATGACTAAACATTAACATCAAAAAGACTGGAAAATTTCAGAGAGAAAGAAGTTTGAGCCTGTGCACCATATTATTATCATGCAATCTTTACTCTTTCATGTGGTTGTCCACCTGTCCTAGGAGTTGAGTGGTAATGGATTTGAGTTACAAATCCCTGTATTCTAAAGATGCTAAGCATGCTACACTTTCATCTCAGACTTGTGTAATCCATCTCCATTAGGAAAGTAATAGACACTAACAGCAGCAGTGGCGGCAGCAGCGGCAGCAGAAACAAATGTCAATAATCTATGTCCAGGAACTAAATATAAAGGGCTCAATGAAGCCAATTTGCTCAGAATACATCAACCTTGATTGTGTGTATATTCTCTGACTTGGTGATTCCACTTCTACAAAATTACCTCACAGACTGTTTACACTTGATCGCACGTACAAGAACATTGCATTATTACTTGTAAAGGTTGCAGCTACTAGTATGCTGCTTTACTCTTTTTTGATGCCGTCCCAGGTCTCTGAGCCTTAAATGTCTGTCTTTCCCTTCCTGGATTCTAGCATTCTTTTGATGGTCATTCACCATTATTGTTATTTTAGTTCTTGTCCTTCCTTTTTCCAAGAAGGAGAGGAGATGTAGACACCTCCGAAAGACCATTTAAAAATCATAGAACTAATATATTCTTGAGAATTTCTTTATCTTTTCATAATTAGACATTTTCCTTTTTCTTTTATTAAAAATAGATTTTTAATATAATATGTCACGATTATAGTTTCCTCTCTTTTTACTTCTCCCAGTTCCTCTCCACATCCCCTTCTCTCTAGATCCATTCCCTTGCTTTCTTTCTTTCATTAGAAAAGAGCAGGCTCCTAAAAGATAACAACCAAACATGACAAAATAAAATATACTAAGATAAAGCAAAAACTATCCCTTTGATGCTGGACACAGAAACCCAACATCAGGCACAGGAAGATAATCTCACACTAGCAAAAATCGAAGGGAATCACATAACACACACACACATATACACACAGACTGGCAGAGAGAGAGAGAGAGACCACTGTGACCATCACTACCACCATCAAAAACAACAAGAAAAGAAGCAGAATCAACAAACATTGATATCTCATGATATGAAAGCTTCTAATTCCCCAATAAAAAGACACCTCAACATTAAGTATTGATAATACCTCAGGATAAAAGGTTGGGAAAATATATTCTGAGCAAATGAAAGCAAGCGGTTGTAAGCATTTCAGTATCTATGAAAATAGACTTCAACCCCAAACTTATTAAAAGAGATTGGGAAGGATACTACATACTATCAAAGAAAAAAAATCCACCAAATCACATTGAGAATTTTATTTTATTTTATTTTTATATTATGGTGGAAAAGTATATATTTAGAAAAAACAGCTGGGGAGGGAGGATCCAAGATGGCTGCCAGGAGAGGACACCATGCTGCAGAAACAACGCAGCAACCAGGAGACTGAACTCTGGGACCTAAAACACTAGCATTTGTGGTTGCCAGGTGAGCGGAACTCCTATGGTGAGGAAATCAAGTGGGAAATTCCTAGGGACACCCAGCTATTCCCCGGAAAAATCTCTGGGTGACTGGCGGAGCACAGCTCTGATCTGAACGAGCAGCCGCGCTGGGCGCCCACAGACACAATACCAGACTGGGTCTCACAGTCTTGGGGCCAGATGGAGGAGGACCCAGGTACCGTTTTGACTGACCTGCACACTGCGGGCACACACTGCTCCGGTCCTTCAGTAACCACCTCAGTCTGTGTGTGAGTCCACGGGACAATCTGAGAAGGACCCAGGTTCTGTTTCAACCAGCGTGCATACGGCAGGCGCACACCAACTGCCCCTGCCGGAAACCACCTCAGTCCCTGTGTGTATGTGTATGTATACATGAACCAGACTGAGAGGGCATAGGAGACCATCTTGACTGGCCTGCACACTGCCGGCGCACACTGCTCGAGTCCGCCAACGGCCACCTCAGTCCCTGTGTGTGTGTTCACGGGCCAATCTGGGAAGGAATCGGGTTCTGCCTCAACCAGCAGGCGTCCCACAGGTGCACACTAATCGCATCCACCAGAACCACCTCAGACTGAGAGAGCCTAGGAGATAGTGTTGACCGGCCTGCGCACTGCAGGCGCACACTGCTCAGGCCCATCAGCGACCACCTCAGTCCCTGTGTGTGTGTCCACGGGCCAGTCTGAGAAGGCCTTGGGAACCAGTTCAAACAGGCCTGCATACAGCCGATGCACACTGCTCAGCAACGCCTGCAAACAATCCAGAAACACTGTGTGTGTGCCCCAAATATCATCTCAGACCGTGGTACATAGCCCCTGGCCGAGAAGGGGACATGAAGCCTCCAGTCCAGGGGAGAGCCCTTAGCAGCAAGCCCAGGGCTGAACTCAGAGGCCCCAGCTGACATCTCAAAACGGGACACTCAGCATCTAGCACAGAGTGAGGAGCAAAGCCTCCAGACCAGAAGGGTGACCAGCCTGTGGTGCTCACAGCTTCTAGCACAGAGCACGAAGCCGGGCACACAGAGCCCACAACAGAGTTCAACTGAGACAACAACACACACACTAACAAACCACTGGAACTCCCTGATCTTCTTGAAGAATACTCTTGACACAAGAGATTGACAGTTCCAGTCAGAAGTTCAGCTTTGAAGCACAAACAGCTCCTTAATTATATATAAACAAATGCTGAGAAATCGGCATAAGAACTCACCCAACAAAAATCAGGACACCATGGCCCCACCTGAAACACCCACAAGAAGTGGAGATTTTAATTCAGCAGAGACACAGGAAAATTATCTTAAAGCTATGATTATGCAGATATTGGAGGAACATAAAGAGAGACAAAAACAGGAAAATGAACAAGGCCCTCAAAGAAATGGAGAAGAATTTAACTGCCCACATAGAGGAACAATTAAAGATAAACAGAGAGGAAACAACCAAAATAGGAGACACAGTCAATCAGTTGAAGGAAACGGTACAAAGCATGAAAATGGAATTAGAAACTATAAAGAAGACACAAAGGGAGAAAAAC
>CM053767.1:36853915-36870587 GCA_028658305.1 Pachyuromys duprasi
AGTGATACTTTGACTTCTTCCTTTCCAATTTGTATCCCTTTGATCTCCTTTAGTTGTCTTATTGCTCTATCTAGGACTTCAAGTACTATGTTGAAGAGATATGGAGACAATGAGCAGCCTTAACTTGTCCCTGATATGAGTGGGATTGATTTAAGTTTCTCTCCATTGAGTTTGATGTTGGCTATAGGCTTGCTGTATATTGCCTTTACTATGTTTAGGTATGTGCCTTGAATCCCTGATCTCTCCAAGACTTTAAATATGAATGGATGTTGGATTTTGTCAAATGCTTCTTCGGAAATCTAGGGAGATGATCATGTGGTTTTTCTCTTTCAGTTTGTTTATATGGTGGATCACATTGATGGATTTCTGTATATTGAACCACCCCTGCATACCTGGGATGAAGCCTACTTGATCATGGTGGATGATATCTTTTATGTGCTCTTGGATTCAGTTTGCAAGTATTTTATTGAGTATTTTTGCATCAATGTTCATAAGAGAGATAGGTCTGAAGTTCTCTTTTTTGTTGGATCTTTGTGTGATTTAGGTATCAAGGTAACTGTGTCTTCATAGAATGAGTTCAGAAATTTTCCTTCTATTTCTATTTTGTGGAATAGTTTAGAGAGAATTGGTGTTAGGACTTCTTTGAAGGTCTGGCAGAACTCTGCAGTAAATCCATCTGGCCCAGGGCTTTTTTTGCTAGGGAGGCTGTTGATGATTGCGTCTATTTCCTTGGGGGATATAGGTCTATTCAATCTTTCGACCTCTGGCCATTTGTTTATATATAAACAAGGGGCTGATTGTTCCTTGAAGCTGAACTTCAGACTGCAATTGTCAGTCTCTGATGTCTGGAGTATTCTTCAAGAAAATCAGGCAGTTCCAGTGGTTTGGTAGTGTGTGTTGTTGCCTCAGTTGTCCCTGTGGGATGAAAGGTCCCTGGCACAGTTTCATTGTTGGGGAGAGGGAATAAGTGTGAGTGTGTGTGTGTGCTCGTGTGTGCGCATGTGTGCTGGGATGGTGTCTTAAAGGGAGTGCTAGGGGAGTGTATATGGTTGAGCTATGGGGTTTGAGAGCAAGTGCAGGAGGGGATGAGGGTGCTATTGCATTTAGTAAGTGCAGACTGCGGGCAAGTGCCTGCGCAGGTTTCCTGGCTTCCCAGTGTTCTTCACACTGTGGCTGGTTCAGCAGGTTGGACTCTGAGGTTAGTGGGTGGTGCTGCGGGCTCCTCCTTCTGAGCTAGGGGCTGAGCACTCCAGTCTGGGATTTTATCTGGTGAAACCTTAGTGTGGACCAGTTACTATGTGTCCTTGTCCGGGGTGGTGGCTGATTGCACCGGCACCATGGGAGGCGCGTGTTCTGTTCACAGCTAGCAGTTGTGTGCCTGCCTGTTTCTCCTAGGTCTGGACTGGTATCTGAGGTGCCTCAATCTGGACCAGGAACTATGTGTTCCTGTCAAAGATGGCCGCTGGCGGAGTGGCGTGAGGCTGAATGGTCAGATCGAGGTTAGCTGATGTGTGCAGCTGATGCGCCTGGACTGGAATTGTCTCTAGGGTGCCTCAGCCTGGCCAGGAGACCGTGTGTGTTCCGGTCCTGGAGGCTGGCGGCACTGAGGGAAGCTGCGAGTTTAGATCAGGGATATGCGCAACCAGTCACCTGGAATTTTTCCAGGGATTAACTGGGTGTCCCTAGGACTTTCCCACTTGATTTCCTCACCGTAGGAATTTTGCTCACCTGGCAATCACAAACGCTGATGTTTTAGGTCCCAGATTTCAGTCTCCTAGTTGCTGCGCCAACACTGCTGTCCTATTCCTTAGACACAGTGTCCTCCCTGGGCCACCATCTTGGAGTCTCTCAAAATAATTTTTATATGTTAAAATTTCAAGGTTATAAGGGTATATTCAGATTAACAAGCTAATTTAAAGCTTATGTCTTTACCAAGCTCATAAATGAATAAATAAATGTTTCTCCTGTCATCACTTGCCTATGATCCAGGTTCACTACTATGTTTTCTGGCCAATGAATTTGGTATAACAATTTCTAGTATAATTTTAAAGTTGTTTTGTACTGTTCTACTATGTTGTTTATTCTAAAACTTATAACTTGAGGTTACTCGATAAACATTTTAGCCTAGATAGTCTTGAACTGTATGATATAATTCCAAGGATATGCTAACTTAAGATCTGTTAATCTTAGAGACATTCCTTTGTTTATGTTAAAACTTGGTTGTTGTGCTATATCTACACTCTCAAAAAGGTTAAATATGCTTGCTTTATTTTCTAAATATGATAATATTATTAATCTATAGTGTAGTCTCAGATTTTATAAGACTTTTAATATACTAAAATCTAAAGTTCTAATATTTAGTGGTTAACAAATACAAGTTAGTAGCCAGTCATTTTACAGAAGATAAAGTCCTCTAACATGTCCAAAACTATATTTATAGTCCTACAGATGCAGAAATGGTCTCACTGCCAGCTTAATGGAATAGTCCCTGAGCCCAGATACAGGAGTTAGTAAAAATAATTTTTAAAGCCCAAGAAGAGCCTTCACTCAGCTACAGATAAAACTATACTCCAGACCTTGGCTGCTGCTCTGATGCTGTAGGCATTCCTGTACAAGGAACAAGAGGCCTGCAATGCCCCATCCCGCAGGCGTCTAGCCAAAGTCAACTACCTCCACCAGGTAACTGTTTCAAATACAGCCAGGAAGGACACCAGTCCCCAGCTGCTTCAACAAACCATGCCCTTCCTCCTAGCAGACTGGTCTCTGGAAGTCAAAATGCTAGCTCTCTGTGCAGAGACAGGGATGCCTAATCAATGCAAGAACTTCAGACACTTCCAGCTTTCAAGCTCCTTGACCTAATGGAAAACAAATGGCTCCTAGACTCAGTGACCTCTACCACCCTCGCCCAGCCCAGGGTAACATCGCAGTTCTGTTCTAATCCCACATTGGGGTCCCATGGTCATATTACCAACTTCTGTCTTGAGAGGTGCCAGATGCCTTCTCAGTCCTCTTCATATGAAGGACTCCAGGCCTTAAGCCTCAGTTGTAGAGCTACTACTATCAGGTCTAGATGAGGTCTAGTTTGTTACCAGTCTCAAAAAACAGACCTCAGCTATAAATTTTTACCATTCTTTTAGCTAAAGAACAATAATATTCACAGCAGTATTACCTACGTTTCAAGTTAAATAATTAGATATAAGGTCTAAGGATGAATACCAACACAGTTCTTTAGAAATCTTGAAGCAACTCTAAATTTCATATGGAAAAACAAAAAACCCAGAATAGCTAAAAATAATCCTATACAATAAAAGAACTTCTGGTGTATCTCAATTCATGATTTCAAGCTATTCTACAGAGTAATAGTAATAAAAACTGCATGGTACTGGCATCAAAATAAACTGGTTAAACAATGGAATTGAATGTAAGACCCTATAATAACCCCCCACAATTTTGGACACTTGATTTCTGACAACGGGTCCAAACCATACAATGGAAAAAAGAAAGCATCTTTAATGAATGGTGCTGGTCTAACTAGATGTCTACATGGAGAAAGGTGTAAATAAATCTGTGTTTATGACCCTGCAAAAAACTCAAGTCCAAGTGGATGAAAGACCTCAACAAAACCAGATACACTAAATCTATTAGAAGAGAACATAGGGATCACCCTTGAACTCATTTACACAGGAGACAACTTCCTGAACAGAACACCAACATCTCAAGCTCTAAGGTCAACAATCAATAAATGGGATCTCTTGAAGCTGAAAAGGTTCTGTGAGTCAAAGCACACTGTCAATAGGACAAAATGGCAGCCTACTGATTGGGGAAAAATGTTCACCAACTCTACATCTGACAAAGGGCTAATATCCAAAATATATAAAGAACTCAAGAAATTAAACATCAACAAATCACCTAATCCAATTAAAAAGTAGCATATAGAGCTAGAGAATTCTCAACAGAGAAATCTTGAATGGCCAAGAAGCACATATGTATCTTGAAAAATATTGAAGACTTTTGACATTGAGACACATAGGCTTCTGGCAGCACCCCCAGCCGACATCAAAAAAGATGATGAACATGAAAGAACCTCTATTAGGAGATAGTTTCTAATGTGGCAAGCTGCCACTGTCAGACAAAATGCTGTACAAAATGGACAAAACTTGGAACCTAGGAAGTCAGCTGCCAAGCTCTGCCAAGATGGGATAAGCAAGTCCTTCATAATTTCTGCTACCCCAAAATGTCTGTCAGATATACTGGTTCAGAAGGTTGAAGATTTATGTTTCAACATTATAGAGAAAATTTAGTTGCCTGTCCAAGTGTCCATCTGTTTGTCAGTTCTTAATATTGGAAGCTGCTTGCCTGTACTTCCTGCATACTTAGGCAATTTTTTTTTCTCATCTCTGATGGGGTTGAAGACTAGATCATTATAGTCTTACCATTAAACTTAAAGTTGTTTAGGATTTAAGAAGTTGTTTTAGCTCTAAGAAGATGTTTTTAGATTTGTAATGCAAATCATGATAAAAAAAAACTAGATACAGAACTCTGAACACAGCAACATAGGAGAGATAATGGAGTACTTTCACCTAAGTTGCCAAATACATGTGGACACTGTGAATGTAAATCTTACCTGATTGGTTTGTAATTGTTATTATTGTATACAGTTTATTGTTGTAAGAGAGAGATTTTTATTGGACTAAAAGGGGGAAATGTGGAAGGAATCCTTTGTGTCTGTATGGAAGCATCACCTGTCTATAAAAATCTGATGGCCTATAGCTTAGGAAAGAAATAGAATTCGGAACATGCAGCAGACAGAATTCTGGGATAGAGCCAGGCCAGGAGATTCAGCTGGCAAGATGTGAGGAGGACAGATGTATCATACCTGAGCACACATAACCAGCACATGGCAAAATGTAGGTAAACATAATGGGTTATTTTAAGTTATGAGCTGGTCAAGGAAGAACATGGCTGTATGGTTTAGGTATTTGTATATAATGTTTTGAGTCTCATGAGCTGTTATTGCAGAAGGCTGGAATATGGAGGAAAAAAAACACAGCAAAAGAGCCCTGCCCGTGAATAATTTTTAAGCTAAGAGGCAAAGAAGTGTGGCATGAGTTTCTGGGCTCTGTCATAGAAGTTCTTGAAAACCAATACACATTAGAGATTGTGTAACTTTTAGAAAAAACTTAGTGAAAAATGAACAGGTTATATATTATACAAAGGTCATATAGACCTTCAGGGAGAAAAATCTAAACTATCAATTTTTATTAATATGCTATATTACTGTAGAAAATAAAGAACAGAAGATGCCCTATGAAGTCAGACTAACAATTTGCTGAATATAAATAGTAGACCCACCAGAAGACATGCAGTTAAAATGTTAGTCGTGTGAAATAAGACATTAATTTCTTTTTAAAAATATGTTCTCCATGTTACTTAGAAAATTCTATATTTAATAACTACAAATTAATCTTTGGTCTCATTATGGTTTTAAACACACACAATTCTATTGTAGTCATTTTCTGCAATGTAAATATACCTTGGGAGATTTTCAAACTTGCCAAGTCTATACTGTTTCAGGGACTAGATTTCAACTAGAATTTTAGAAAATTCCTTCATCACATCAATGTACTTCAGTAACTGTGTAGGAGCAAGAGTCAGATGAACAGTAAAGCATTATCAGTGCTGAGGCAGGGGACAGCAGGTAGCCCTTTCCCAGCCTCAAACAGTTTGCTGACCTGCCCCAGCCATTGTTTCCACTTAGCTTGAGCTCTGGTCTCCCCTCTGTGTCTCAGTTTGTTATGACTGCAATCTATGTGAAATAAATCTGAAAAGAAGATCTTCATCTATTGTGGGAAACAGAACCATGAGATACATTTTAGAGGCATGAACTATTACTGGATAACAAATGACTCTAGGAGATGACCTCTTAGGAAACAAGGGAAATTTGTAAAGCTCTGGCTTGATTTTGCTTTGGAGTTTTCAGCTATCCCTTCCTGACAATGGTGCCTGTTTGTACTGTTGAAGATTATGTGCGCACTAATTTTCACTCATGGGAGAAGCAGGTATTCACACTCAAATGTAGTCAAAGCATAGGAGTCAGAGACAGTTGCTGCAAAACCCTACCATTGTCCTTCATTCCCTTCCTTATGTTATGAATCAGTTCTTGACTGGAACATTTATTAGTACGTGGACTAGAATAAGCCCAACTTTCCTAGGCTTTTCTTCCAGTGTTGTCCTTTTTGTTCAGTTTTGCTTTTCCTTGTTGATATCTTTTGTGCTTTCTTATAAATTTGTAGACTGTTTTTTTTTTCTCTTTCCGTGAATAATGACATCAGACCATGACAGGCGTTGCATCGAATCCAAACATTGCTTTTGATAGCAGCGCAACCATCTTCGTGCTACTAATTCTTCAACTAATGAGAATGTGAAGACTTTCCATTTTCTCTTGTCTTCTTTAGTTTCTTCCGTCACTGTTTTAGCAAGTTTGTGGTAGAGATCTTTCACTTCCTTGGTTTGATTTCTCCCTAGACATTTAATTTGGAGACCAGCAGTTGTGAATACGATTTTTTTTTCTGATTTCTTTTTCAGCAAGCTTATTATTGATCTTACAAGGCCATTCATGTTTGTATGTTGATACACTGCTGAAAATATGTTAACTGATTTACTAAACAATCACTTAGCAAAAACAAACAAACAAATATATCTTCATGCCTGAGAAGGCAATAACATTTCCTTCATTCATTCACCCTGGCATTTTTTTTTAATCCACAAGGCCAAAAGAGACTCAAAATGTCTACTGTCTATTACTAATCAAGACAAAAATTTAATTAACCCAGTATCTCTTCTTCATTTTACTTTTAAATATTCAGTCTATTTTTTCAGCGTATAAATTTTCAACAATTGACCAAAATATTGTGTTAGGTATTCAGAGTCTGTTTTAAAACTTGGAAGTTGTCATCTTCTCTAATCTGGCCCAAGAGTTCTACTCCTATAAATTTGAGGAAACGTAATGAATTTTTTTTTTTTTTACTGGAGAGTCAATTTTATTGGTGGATAAATAATCCTATTTGTGATTGAGAACAATGAATGTAAACTATATTTAACCAGTATTCTTTTTTGTATTCTCAGGTTTTTGAAGATATGAATTATTTTAAAATGTATTTGTTGCACATTTTGGGAAAGAGTAAATACTATGACAATTTGGTGTGCTATATAACTGCCTTCTGCAAAAGCAAAGCAATATTGGTACTTAGAACTTTGATTCTAAGTGTAATGAATGTTATTCTTTTCTCTATTTACCTATCTGCACTGGTAGTCTCTCTTCTTTGACTGTCAGTTAGCATCATAAACCCTTTCCTTTACACCTGTCCCCGATTGCATGAGCAGCAGTAAATCTTTTGGATCTTTAACTGAAACATAGGATGATGTTCTAATATGCCTCAAACTTCTGTTAATAGACATACATCTCTTTAGGGTGGCTCCTTGAATTCAGTGGTATTGACCTTGAGACCTCTTTAGGCAATTTTTGCAGCAATAGTTTTGCTGTAGTAGGTAAAACTCTAACAAATAAGCTCATGGTGGCATGTTAGTTACTTGCACTCTTCACCTCCTATTTCTTGTTATGTTGACTTCCAGAACTGGCAGTCTTCCTTTGAAAAGATAGAGGAAAAGAGAAGAAGCACTAGGAAGGAAGTTGTTTCCAGAAGTATTCTGATTTGAAAAATAGATGCTTAGTATCCAATAGCAACAGACTCTGGGACTCTGTAGGATTTAGGAAATTGGGGAGGTAAGACCTCCTTCCCTTATGGTTTTTTTTTTTTTTTTTTGCCTGAGCTGAGCAGTAAAACATACAAAAGCCACCAAGTGGGATTCTGAAGTCAATAAAAATGACGTGTTTCAAGAAAAATTTTCTCATTTTTCTGGAAATTAAATGGCTTAAAATCCTGATTTTCTTTTAATGTTTTTATGTGTCTTTTCTGTGTTTGTGTGGGTATCTTACTAATAATTTAAAAATACCCATACTGGTAATTTATTAACCTATCAAATAAAATTGTCATAAATATTTTAGTTAACATATCTAAAAATGTTGAAATTCTATCATTTCAAAATACTCAGTGACTTTGTCATGAAGTTAGAATTAAGAAGAGTACAACAGTCAAGCCTAACTTACAGGATAATATGTGAAAGAATGAACTAAAATGTCTGTTATGAAGGGGAAAGAGTACTAATAGGCACTCAGGTCAGCTGGACCCTGACTTCCCTTTCCTGATGTTCTATTGGACTCCTATCATATTCACGCTCATTAACACTTGTTTTAGAGAGCAAAAAGAGGTAATATTTCAATCTGTCAACTTCACTGCTCATTAGAAATTTATATAAAGGTCAGTAAGTAGGGCAATCAAAGGCTAAATGGAGGTTACAAGTTTTCTGTGGTCTCACTTATCTCCGTGCCATTAGTGCAAATAGTAGAGAGGGAGCTATATTAAAGAATTTAGAATTTGATGGAAGGAATACGCAGTAAAAATCTGAGGTAAGGTTGAGAGCCTACATGCGGTAATTCTACCCGAGAGTGATGTGAGCTGGAGACACATACAGGAGTTTACATTGTTCTGTGTAATATTGAATACAGATGAGCACGATTAATGGTTTTGTGTAGTTGAGAAAAATAGATATGCTAGCAGATGACACTTTAAAATATGCAAATGGTATGGTGTTGAAATTGGGTGGCATTAGTGATGTGCTTAAGCCATTGGTGAGAAGTGTGTGGATCTGTACATAGAATACTAGAGTTTGTTCTACGAGAACATTAAAGAATTTCTAATATTATGATATTAGAAAACAGAGACAATATCTACATTAGCACTAACATTTCTTTCTGGTCAACTGAATGTTCTCTTACCTTTACTATTTTCTGTTCATTCTTTTTAAATTTAATTTTAATTATAAATTTATTTACTTCGGATCCCCGTTGCAGCCCCCTCCCACTTGGAAACTGAGCAGCCAATGGGCTTTCTTTGAACAAGGGTCTAGGTCTTCTCCATGCACAGTCCTTGGTTGGAGCATCAGTCTGCAGGACCCACTGGGCCCAGGTTTTTTGGCTCTGTTGTTCTCATTATGAAGTTCCTGTCCCCTCCAAGTCTTTCTATCTCCCCCTTCTTCCATAAGGATTCCAGTACTCTGCCCAAAGTTTGGCTATCAGTTTCAGTATCTCCTTCAATACCGTGGTAGGTAGAGTCTTTCAGAGGTCCTCTGTAGAAGGCTCCTGTCCTGTTCCTTATCTTCTCCTACTTCCGATGTCGATCCTGTTTGCCCTTCTGAGTGAGGATTAAGCATCTTTCCTAGGGTCCTCCTTGTTGTTTAGCTTCTTTAGGGGTATAGATTTTTAGTATGTTTATCCTATATTGTGTGGCTAATATCCACTTATAAGTGAGTATATATCATTTGTAAATAAATTGAAAGAAAAAAAACCCACATGATCATCTCATTAGATGCCAAAAAAGTATTTGACAAAATTCAACAACCGTTCATGTTTAAAGTTTTGGAGAGATCGGGGATATATAACTAAACATAGTAAAAGCAATATACAAAAGCCTATAGACAACATCAAACTAAATGGAGAGAAACTGAAATCAATCCCACCGAAATCAGGAACACGGCAAAACTGCCCACTCTCTCCTTTTCTCTTCAACATAGTTCTTGAAGTCCTAGTTTGAGCAATAAGACAACTAAGGGAGATCAAAAGGCTACAAATGGAAAAGGAAGAAGTCAAAGTTTCACTATTCGCAGATGCTATGATAGTATACATGAGCAACCCCACAAATTCAGCCAGAGAACACCTACAGCTGATTAACACCTTTAGCAAAGTGGCTGGGTACAAAATTAACTCAAAAAAATCTGAAGCCCTCCGCATGCAAAAGACAAATGGGCTGAGAAAGAAATTAGGGAAACAACACCCTTCACAATAACCACAAATAACAATAGCAAATAAAATACCTATATGAAAAAAACTTCAAGTCTCTGAAGAAAGAAATTGAAGAAGACATAAGAGGATGGAAAGATCTCCCATGCTCATGGATTGGTAGGAGTAATATAGTGAAAATGGCCATCTTGCCAAAAACAATCTACAGATTCAATGCAATTCCCATCAAAATATCAACACAATTTCTTGTTCATTCTTTTTAAACATAAAATTGAAAGGTACAGGGCATAGTAGGGGAATTTAACTTTGGACTGATTTTTTTTTAGATTGTTCATCTGTTATCAAATACTACATGATAATTTTTGTCTTTTCAAAAATCATGAGACACTTCAATAATAAAATTAAATGTTCACATGGAATGACTGAGTAAATTGTAATAGCTATAGAATATGATGAATTTTGCTTTTGTAATGAAAGTACTACAAAGCACTATTGATGGAGTTTATGTGTAAGCATTTTCTCTTCTTTCAGTATTATTATTATCATTATTATTATTTTGGCTTTGGTTTTTCGAGACAGGGTTTTTCTGTGTAGCCTTGGATGTCCTGGACTCACTTGGCAGAACAAGTTGTCATCAAACCCACAGAGATCTGCCTGCCTCAGTCTCCCTGAGTGCTGGGATCATGGGCATGTGCCACCTTGTCTGCTCAGTATCATTTTTTTAATCATTTATTACAATTTATTTAATTTGTCAGTGTCAAATTTTAAAGACAACTTTAGATTTACTAAGTTAGATACCGCCTTTAAGATTAGATGTCAGTGAAATCTGATCAAGCAATCAATACTGTAAAATTTTTATTTTAAAAGTATTTTCACTGTCTTCTGTTACATTAGAGAACAGCCTTATAAAAGTGATTTTCATATTTGTAGATCATTATGGATTTTAATTAATGCATTATAGCACATCTTATTTAATTTCTTAGCATGGCTGTCAGAAATGTGTTGTTTACTGTGCCATTTTCAATTTTAAAAATGGGAAACTACAAAAATATTGTATAGAATTCCAAGAAAATGTCAGAAAAATATTTCAGACTTGGCATGGGCTTTGCAGATACCTAGCTAGGGCTTATAGCTGGATTTTAATAATGATTAAACATCTGGATGATTGTATATATGGGGCACAATAAAAAGAAATACCTAATTAATCTTTGTTTTTAAAGTCTTCCTAAACATTGAAAATACCCTAAACATATATTGAATTAAGTAAATATTTATAGTAGATAAGATTCTAACAACATATATTGTATAACCATCAACTATTTTTAAACATTGAAAATACCCTAAACATATATTGAATTAAGTAAATATTTATAGTAGATAAGATTCTAACAACATATATTGTGTAACCATCAACTATTTTTAAACTATTTAAATAGAAATGTGTGTTTTAAAATTAAGATAAAATAAACCAACAAAAGCTAAAATAAAATTTGGGTGGGTATCATTTAAATTTTGTTCACAGGTGGTCCAGACCTTTGAGATGTCAATCCACTACCAAAATACGCTTGGAGAAAGAAGGTTGATATAGAACTAAAACCAACAATGAAATACATTTATTAAAGGTCTTAACCCTAAAGACAACCTTATGTTCATTTTATACTAAACATGTCTTACATGTAGAATTTTGATAAAATTCTAGAAAATAGCAGTGAGAATACAGGTATTCCAACTTTTTATTAATTTACTACAAAATCCTTATATTTTAAAATATTGTTACTAGGTATATAAAATGACTTCATGCTAGAATCTTGAAGATGGATGATCCAATATTTTAAAGATCACATTTTAAAAATATTTCAATCATTTGCTTGGAATCTACATAAAATGGCAAAACTAAGGATTGTGTCTGTTCTAGTCAGTTCCTCACTCGTCCCCTATATCTCTCTAGTGTGATGTCTAGATCTTTTTTAACCATCTCAAGAAAGGCTTTTTTTTTCTTTTTTTTCCAATGCATTTTATTTATTTATTTATTTATATTAATTACACTTTATTCACTTTGTATTCCCCCATAAGCCCCCTCCTTCCTCCCCTCCCAATCCCACCTTCCCTTCCCCTTTTCCACACATGCCCCTCCCCAAGTCCACTGATAGGGGAGGTCTTCCTTTCCTTCCTTCTGATCCTAGTCTATCAGCTCTCATTAGGAGTGGTTGCATTGTCTTCCTCTGTGGCCTGGTAAGGCTGCTCCCCCATCAGGGTGAGGTGGTCAAAGAGCAGGCTGATCAGTTCATGTCAGAGGCCGTTCCTGTTCCCATTATTATGGAACCCACTTGGATACTGAACTGCCATGGGCTACATTTGTGCAGGGGTTCTAGGTTTTCTCCATGCATGGTACTTGGTTGGAGTATCAGTCTCAGGAAAGACCCCTGTGCGCAGATTTTTGGTTTTGTTGCTCTCCTTGTGGAGCTCCTGTCCAGATGTGGGAAATAGTAAGATAGGGAGAGGTCAAGAAAGGCTTTTTATAAATTCTTTGAAAAAATTATACTAATGTTTAGCCATTGTTAATGTCATGTAATATTTCTGTGTATAGTGTAAAAAACGTATTTTATTTAACATGCAGATACCAAACAAACTCTAAAATGGTGTGTTATTTATTATTCCATGACTACTTTGAAGTTCAATGGAAGATATTTTAGCTTTTCAAAAGCCAGGCACTCTTTGGGTTCCAAAGGACATCTGAAATATCCACTTGGTCTTAGATTTCCAATTGTCACAGAAAAGCTACCTCAACTGAATAACTGGTTCCACTCTTCCAGAAGCATTAGTTGCATCATAATATGAATTTAAAAATTTTCCCTTTGTAATAGAAACCTGAAGAATATATTTTATATGCCTTATTTCTCACTTACCCTCTGATTTCCTGTGATCATGTGATTAAATCTTAGACAATCAGATACAAAAGGATGCAGATAGGATATCTAGTAGGACCTATGGAATAGTAGGCCCTGGCCTGGAATATGTACACAAAAGCTAACACTCTAAAAACTATCTTAGCTTTGAAGTGACCATAAAAAGAATATGGAAAACATGAAAGAACAACATTGATGCAAAGTGATGCTGAAATGAATATGGAGCTGATATCTGCCCATTACAAACAACACAGCATAAAGGTGGGGAGCCTGCACTTTTTCCCCCACAAATCAATAAGTTTTATTATTCAAAAAGACACCCCAAATCAAACTTATAATTCAGGATCTTGTTTCTGGAGCAGGGTTAATTTAGGTCTTATTCATGAGCCTGTTGCACAGTTCCCTTTTCAGACACATAGATACCATCCAAAAACTTTCTGATATCCTTGTTTTTAACTTTTGTGGCTTGCTGAATCAAAGCTGCTGAATTTGAGACAAGTTCAATATCATTTCCTTCAAGGAATAATTCATCCTTCTGGGCTTGAGAGACAAAACAAGCAACACCTGTCCTCATTCGAACCCTGCGGATGTATTTTTCACCCAAGAAATTGCGGATTTCAACCAAAAACCCATTCATCTGGATAACGACATTGATGGGGAAATGAACATACACAGACCTCATCTTGTAGTGGAAGCCCAGTGTAACGCACTTGATCATGTTCTGAACATGACTGCAGATGGTTCTGACGGTGGCCAGTTCCTTTCTGTTACCATTTGTCAGCCCGGAGCCTCTTCTTTTTCTTTCGGAGAAGATTCAGCTCTACATTGATGTGGTTGAAGTCCCTCTGGAGGGCTCCCCTGGGACCTTTCACAATGACTGTGCACCCTTTCAGAGTGATGTCGACATTTTCTGGGATGTCAACCTTCTGATTGCTGAGAACGGCCTTCATTCTCGCAGTAGATGGGGCAAAGAGCGAGCCTGCACTTTTGATGGCATAGCCAAGCTGCAAATTAGTTCAGGACCTTCTATCGCCAGATGGAAGTGAATTCTTCTTATTTCTTATGAATCTCAGCATTTGCTTTGATATACTGTTAGGTAGAGTCTTTCAGAGGCCCTCTATGGTAGGCTCCTGTCCTGTTTCTTGTTTTCTCATACTTCCAATGTCCATCCCATTTGTCTTTCTAAGTGAGGATTGATCATCTTACCCAGCCTCCTTCTTTTTTAGCTTCTTTAGGTGTACAGATTTTATCCACTTACAAGTGAGTATATACCGTGTGTGTCTTTCTGCTTCTGGATCTGCAAACAGATCCCACTATTTGCCTGCAAATTTCATGTATTCCTTGTTTTTAATTGCTGAGTAGTATTCTATTGGGTAAATGTACCACAATCTGCATCCATTCCTCAGTTGAGGGACATCTGGGCTGTTTCCAGGTTCTGGTTGTTACTAATAAAGCTGCTCCGAATATGGTTGAACAAATGTCCTTGTTGTGTACTTGACCAAAACCAAACCTTGGGAAGAGTACAGGGAATCTAATGAATGAAGGGGGAGATAGAAAGAGTTGGAGGGGACAGGAGCTCCACAAGGACCAAATATATCTGGGCACAGGGGTCTTTTCTGAGACTGATTCTCCAATCAAGTACCATGCATGGATATAACTTAGAACCCCTCCTCAGACATAGCCCATGGCAGCTCAGTGTCCAAGTGGGTCCCCTAGTAAGGGGAAGAGGAACTGTTTCTGACATGAACTCAGTGGCTGGCTGTTTGACTCCCCCCTTACCGCCCCAGGGAGAAGCAGCTTTCCCAGGCCACAGAGGAGGACAGTGCAGCCAGTCCCAATGAGACCTGATAAATTAGGGTCAATGGAAGGGGAGGAGGACCTCCCCTCTTAGCGGACTTGGAGAGGGGCAGGGAGGAGATGAGGGAGAAGGGGTGGGATTGGGAGGGAATGAAGGAGGGGGCTACAGCTGGGATACAAAGTAAATAAACTATAACTAATATAAAAATTTAATTAAAAAACAAAATAAAAAACCACACATTTCTTGTGTAAATTATTGTTGTTTTTCCCCTTTCTGTTACATACAACCAAGTGTAATTTCAACTGTTATAGTACACCATTTGGGTGAGTCATGAGGCTGAAGGCAAAAGTAGACTCATCCGGGGGTTTATTATTCAATACCTTGCCCTGTTACCTAAAATTCTCAATGATATAATTGCATTCTTGAGTTGGGCATAGTGGTGCATGCTTTTAATCCCAACACTTGGGGAGCAGAGGTGGATCTTTGTGCTTTGAGTCTAGCCTGATCTACAGAGTGAGTTCCAGGACAGCCAGAGCTACATATTAAGAAACATGTATCATAAAAAGTATCCTAATATGAAATTGAGAATTGTTCTAATGAGGTTTGTAAATAATTATGTCGGTATTTTGATGGGCATTGCACTGAATCTATAGATTGCTTTTTGATGGGATAGCCATTTTCACTCTATCAATCCTCTTGATCCATGAGCATGGGAGGCTCCTTCCATCTTCTGATATCTTATTCATTTTCTTTCTTCGGAGACTTGAAGGTTTTTCCATATAGGTCTTTTGCTTGCTTGGTCAGAGTCACACCAAGGTACTTTATGTTATTTGTGGCAATTGTGAAAGGTGTTGTTTCCCTAATTTCTGTCTCAGCCCAATTCTTTTTTGTATACAGGAGGGCTTCTGATTTTTTTTTGAGTTAATTTTGTGTGCTTCCACTTTGCTGAAGGTGTTTATCAGGTGAAGCAGTTCTCTGGTTGAATTTTTGGGGTCTCTCATGTATACTAACATATCATCCGCAAATAGGGATACTTTGACCTCTTCCTTTCCGATTTGTATCCCCTTGATCTCCTTTAGTTGTCTTATTGCTCTAGCTACGACTTCAAGTACTATGTTGAAGAGATATGGAGACAATGGGCAGCCTTGCCTAGTCCCTGATTTCAGTGGGATTGATTTAAGTTTCTCTCCATTTAGTTTGATGTTGGCTATAGGCTTGCTTTATATTACCTTTAGTATGTTTAGTTATGTGCCTTGTATCCCTGATATCTTCACTACTTTAAACATGAATGGGTGTTGGATTTTTGTCAAAGGCCTTTTCAGCATCTAATGGGATGATCATGTGATTTTTCTTTCAGTTTGTTTATATGATAGATTATGTTGATGGATTTTCATATGTTGAACCATCCCTAGATTTCTCAGAGGAAGTCTATTTGATCATGGTGGATGATAATTTTGATGTGTTCCTGGAATTGGTTTGAAAGTATTTTATTAGTATTTCTGCATCAATGTTCATGAGGGATATTGGTCTGGAATCGTCTTTCCTTTTTTTTTAATTTATTTTTTTGTTATCAATCACAGGTTAGGTACTTTGCATCCCATAAGTAGCCCCCTCCCTCATTCCCTCCCCCCTCCCCAACCCTCCCTCATCTCCTCCCCGCCGCCTCCAAGTCCACCAACGGGGGGAGGACCTCATCTCCTTCCATCCAACCCCAGCTCATCCTGTCTCCTCAGGGCTGGCTGTAATGTCCTCCACTGGGATCTAGCCAGTCTGTCACTCCCAGACATGTATGGGGGAGGGTCAAAGAGTCAGCCATCAAGTTCAAGACTGAAACAGTCCCTGTTTCCCTCACTAGGGTCTTTAGTCCTACACCGAGCTATCCTGGGTCCCATCTGAACAGGGGTTCCAGGACAAATCCACACTTGGTCCTTGGTTGTAGAAACCGTCTCATACAATACCCCTGTGCCCTGCTCAGTTTAGTCATTGTGGAGCTCTTGTTCTCTCCAAGTTTCACCAACCTCCTCCAGTTCTT
The DNA here is from genome assembly GCA_028658305.1 of Pachyuromys duprasi. Classification (NCBI taxonomy): domain Eukaryota; kingdom Metazoa; phylum Chordata; class Mammalia; order Rodentia; family Muridae; genus Pachyuromys; species Pachyuromys duprasi. Next base: position 36,870,568 of record CM053767.1, read on the forward strand.
TTCTTTTTTTTCTTTTTTTT
>CM053767.1:36871087-36897521 GCA_028658305.1 Pachyuromys duprasi
TGTGTAGGTATTGCATGAATTTTGTTTTGTCATGGAAAATTTTGTTTTCTCCATCTATGTTGATTGAAAGCTTCGCTGGGTATAGTAGTTTTGGTTGGCATCTGTGTTCCCTTAAAGACTGCATGACTTCTGACCAAGCCCTTCTGGCTTTCATAGAGTCTGATGAGAAGTCTGGTGTGAGTCTGATCGGTATACCTTCATATGTTACTTGACCCTTTTCGCTTGCTGCCTTTAATATTTTTTCTTTGTTTTGTAGGTTTAGTGTTTTGACTATGATGTGACGAGAGGTATTTCTTTTCTGGTCTAGTCTATTTGGTGCTCTGTAGGCTTCTTGTATGTTGATGGACATTTCTTTTTTTAAGTTGGGAAAATTTTCTTCTATGATTTTCTTAAAAATAGTTTCCGGTCCTTGGAGCCTGGAGTCTTCTTTTTCATCTATTCCAATTATTCTTAGGTTTTGTCTTTTCATGGTGTCCTTAATTTCTTGGATGTTTTGTGCTTGGGATTTTTCTGATTTTTTATTTTCCTTGAGTGAGGAATCCATTTCAGCCCGTGTATCCTCCGCTCCTGAGATTCTCTATTCCATCTCTTGTATTCTATTGGTGATGCTTACCTTTATGGTTCCTGATTTTTTCTCTAAGCTCTCCAGTTCCAGATTCTTCTCCCTTTGTGTCTTCTTTATAGATTCTAATTCTGTTTTCATGCTTTGTACCGTTTCCTTCAACTGATTGACTGTGTCTCCTATTTTGGTTGTTTCCTCTCTGTCTATGTTTGATTGTTCCTCTATGCGGGCAGTTAATTTCTTCTCCATTTCTTTGAGGGCCTTGTTTATTTCCTCTTTTTGTCTCTCCTCTTGTTCCTCCAATATCTGCATAATCCACGCTTTAAGATAATATTCCTGTGTCTCCGCTGAACTAAAATCTCCACTGCTTTTGGGTGTTTCTGGTGGGGCCATGGTGTCCTGATTTTTGTTGGGTGAGTTCTTTCGCCGATTTCTGGGCATGTGTTTATATATAATCAGGGAGCTGTTTGTGCTTTAAGGCTGTACTTCATTCAGTCTGAAACTGTCAGTCTCTTGTGTCAGGAGTATTCTTCAAGAAGATCAGGGAGTTCCGGTGGTTTGTTATTGTTTGTTGTTGTGTCAGTTGAACTCTATTGTGGGTTCTGTGTGCCCGGCTTCGTGCTCTGTGCTAGAAGCTGTGGGCACTGCAGGCTGGTCACCCTTCTGGTCTGGAGGTCTAGCTCCTCAGTCTTTTGAGATGTCAGCTGGGGACTTTGCGCTCATCCCTGGGTTTGTTGCTAAGGGCTCTCCCCTGGAATGGAGATTTGGCGTTCCCTTCTGGGCCAGGGGCTGTGCACCACGGTCTCAGATGATATTTGGGGCACACACAATGGGTTTGGGTTGGTGTGCCTCCGCTGAATGCAGGCCTGTCTGAAATGGTGCCCGAGGCCTTCTCTGTCTATCCTGTGGACACACACAGGTACTGAGTTTTTTGCTGGTGGATGCATACAGTGTTTGCCCTCAGTGTGCGGTCTGGTCAAGATGGTCCCCGGACCTTCTCGTTCTGGGGTGGCTCCAGCGATCGGTGCATGCCAGCCGCACACCCGTGGGTTGAAGCAGAACTCAGGTCCCTCCCAGACTTGCCTGCAGACTGGCACATGGACTGAGGTTTTGCTGGTGGAAGCGTTCAGCGCATGCCCGCAGAGTGCAGACTGGTCAAAACGGGTCCCCCGACCTTCTCAGACTGAGGTGGTTCCAGTGATCGGCGCGTTCCTGCTGCACACCCGTGGGTTGAAGCAGAACCCAGGTGCAGTGTGCGCTCACAGTGTACGGGTCAGTGAAAACGGTATCCGGTTCCTCCTCAGACTGCCCGCGTGAGACTATGTGATCCAGTCTATTATGGCAGATGTGGGCACCCAGCATGGCTGCTCATTCAGATCAGAGCTGTGTGCTGCTGGTCACCCGGAGAATTTTCTGGGGAATAACTGGGTGTCCCTAGGGTTTTCCCACTTGATTTTCTCACCGTGGGAGTTCTGCTCACCTGGCAATCACGAATGCTGGCGTCTTAGGTCCCAGAGTTCAGTCTCCTGGTCGCTGCGTTGTTTCTGCTGTCCTACTCCTCAGATACAGTGTCCTCTCATGGCAGCCATCTTGGATCTCCTGCTTCATTATTTTCAATAGCACATGTATTGATCAGTATTATTACCATTCCAAACTTGAAGACCATCAGGTGTGTGGGATGGAGACTTGAAATGAAGGGAATTAGAGTTCTGGAATGTGTAACGTGGAGTTTCTCACAAATGGCTAACACAACATTGTGAAAATAGCTACATAAAACAAGCAAGACTCCTCTTAAAGCTAACATTGTGTGCAAGGACACAAACTGTATTAGAGACAACCAGGGTTGTAGCCCTGCTTTGTTTCATTTCCTCTTAGATTCAAAGTCCTTTCAGCATTCCCAACATGTGTTTCTGGTGCCCATCATAGGCCCAAATGTGGGAAGGCATGGATTGATGAAGAGAAAGTGAGAAATCCTGTCTAGGAAGCCAAATGTGCAACATTTCTTCCTTTCTTTGAGGAACTTTGCATCATCTTTGAGAGAATTTCTGAGCACACTCTTCATTCCTGCCACCTTAATGTTTTACTTATCCTAACTCTCCATTGCTGTCTTTGTTTCTGTGTAGACACTTGAGAAGCACACAAGAAACTTCACACAAATGTATAGTTAGAAGAGAGAGGTCACTGTGATAAAAACACATTTTGCAGATTTTTCATATATTCATTTCCCATTTGATCTTTCAGCAAGCCTTAGAGATTAACATAGTAGATATTTTTATTCCCACTCCATTTCTGGGAAAGCTAAAACTCAAAAAGTTGACGAGACTGATCTAATGCCATTTGTGGGCAAGAGGAATATATTTTATCTAAATATATGTAAATATATGCTACGGGGTGAGACTTCTATGCAAACAAAGAAGCTGGGTAATTTTAATTTTTTTTCCTCCTCTAAAAACAGCATAATAGGTTAGGCAGTTACTTCATGAGCAGCATTTTGGAGAAGAATGAGCATATAAGTGACATTATAATTACCATAAAAATTATCTAAAGATCCCCAGGTTTCCCACTTGCCAACAGCATTGGAAGAGGCAGCATTTTCATGTGGATGGTACTGAATGCTAATGAGGTTTTTGTTTTCTACCCCCACATATATCCTGTGACCCACAGCCTGGTGCCATGAGGAGGTGCTAAGGAGGCTGTGTGAGCCACACACTCCTTTTGTCTTGCAAGGGCTGCCTTGAGGTCAAATTATTTTCTACCATACTGGCACTGCACCTATTCTCTCCGTGCAGGGCCCCACATTGGCATCTGTCAAGAGCCTTCTCCAAATTTCAAGGCAGATAAACTCACCCACACACCACGTGTGACAACAATTTGAAAATAGCAATATGCATGGAACAAATTCAAGTTCATTTGCACAAAAGACATTTATTGAGTGTCCATCATTTTCTGCACACAATGCTGAAAGATGGTTGATTTAAACCCATGCATAATAAAACATTTAACATAAATGTAAGTATCCCCCAGAGATTAATACATGTGTGTACACAGACAGATACATTGGTATCAAAAAGTAGAAAATGATAACACATTTATGTATAAAATTAGAAAATATTTTAAAAGCATGAACTGTCATTGTTACATATTCTTTATCCTTTCCTTGTAATACATGTAGCACAATCAGATAGATGCTTATCCTTAATTGTCTAGAACAAACAAGTCTGTTTAGATGATAAAAGAATTGATATAATAAAGCCAATATCTGTTTTAATCATTGCCAAGATGATGCAGTTAATTTTTAACAATTTTTTTATTTATTACAATTTATTCACTTTGTATCACAGCTGTAGCCTCCACCCTCATCCCCTTCCTCCCTCATCTCCTCCCATGCCCCTTCCCCAGTCCACTGATAGGGGAGGATCTCCTCCCTTTCCATCTGACCCTGGCCTATCAGGTCCCATCAGCACTGTCTTTCATAGTCTTCCTCTGTGGCCTGGTAAGGCTGCTCCCATGCCTCAGGAGGAGGTAATCAAAGAGCCAGCCACTGAGTTCACATAAGAGACAGCCCCTCTTCTCCTTCCTAGGGGGTCAGTTTGGAGACTAAGCTGCCACTGGCTACATCTGTGCAGGGGTTCCAGGTTATCTCCCTGAATGGTCCTTGGTTGGAGTAAGTCTCAGAAAAGACCCCTGTGCCCAGATTTTTTGATTCTGTTGTTCTCCTTGTGGAGCTCCAGACCTCTCCAGGTCTTTCTATCTCCCCCTTCTTTCATAGGATTCCCTGTACTCTGCCCAAAGTTTGGCTATGAGTCTCAGAATCTACTTTAATACCGTGCTGGGTAGAGTCTTTCAGAGGCCCTCTGTGGTAGGCTCCTATCTTGTTCCTTGTTTTCACCTTCTTCCAATGTCTAGCCCATTTGCCTTTCTGAATGAGGATTGAGCATCTTACCCAGGGTCCTCCTTCTTCCTTAGCTTCTTTAGGTGTACAGATTTTAGTACAGTTATCCTATATTATATGTCTAATATCCACTTATAAGTGAGTATATATCATGTGTGTCTTTCTGCTTCTGGGATACCTCACTCAGTATGATCTTTTCTAGTTCCCGCCATTTGCCTGCAAATTTAATGATTTCCCTGTTTTTAATGTCTGAGTAGTATTCCATTGTGTGAATGTCCCATAATTTACCCATTCCCCAATTGAGGACATCTGGATTGTTTGCAGATTCTGGCTATTACGAATAAAGCTGATAGCAATTTAAATTATGTACTTTCAGAAATATATATTGAACAGTAGTTTGCCTGTAAGGTGATATCTTTATTACAATGATATCATTATTCAATAGATTAAAAAGAATACACTTGGGTAGTGTGAAGATTCAGCCAGAGAGCCAATGTTTGTAGGCAACGGAAATAATCAGTATGTGCTTTTTTTTTTATCTCAGGAAACACTGGAGAGGTAGACAATTGAGTTTTGTACTACTTGTGATAAATGGCTTGCTTCTATGGTAAAAAGAATTCATATGATGTCTTGCATATGGTAGAAGCTTATTTGTTTCTTGAATAATACTTATGAAAGTTTCAGGTTTACTATGAAACTTGACCATCCTATGATCTCATAAACAAGGTAGCAAGGTGGCAAGGATGAATATTGGTATGACATACCACTCACTAAAGCTGACCTGATTATAACCTTCATTAAAGGTCCAATCTATCAACAACATAGAGGCCTCTGGAGTGCTCATACAACTTCCTGGACATAGGCTGATTACATGAAACCATTTTTACCATAGAATGACCGTTTTTTTGTCTGTATGAGAATGGAAGCTTTCTTCGGATATTGATTTCCTAATTTTGAACAAGGAATGCTTATACCCAAGCTACTCTCAGTAAATTTACAAAATAATTTATCCATATCATCATTGTCCTGACTAATTTTATATCAACTTGACAGAAGCTAGAATCATCTGAAAGGTGGGAATCTCAGTTGAGAAAATGCCTTCCAGGGGTCAGGCTGTGAGGCATTTTTAAAATTAGTGATGGAGGAAGGCCCAGCCTATTGTGAGTCATGCTACTCCACAGTAGCTGAGCAGACCACGATGAACAAGACGGTGTGTAGCATTCCTCCATGGTCTCTGCATCAGGTCCTCCTTCCAGGTTCATACCCTGTTTTAGTTTCTGTCCTGACTTTCTTTGATTATAAGCACCAATATGGTCATTTAAGACAAATTAACCATTTTGCCTCCAATTTTTCTTTTGGTCATGGTGTTTTTGCAGCAATAAAAACTTCAACTCTATTCCATGGTGGTGGCAGAAGATCAGAGACTGTGAATCTGGTGAGTAATCTGGCAGCTGACTCCAAAACACCAACATCAATGTTTCCTGGACAGGAGAGGACGTCCTGGGAACTGAGAACACACAGTTCCAGGACCCCCAAGGTCATCTCCCAGGTCCAGGAGTCACACATGATGACCCCCTTGCTTTCTGTCTACTCGAGCATGGGTCCCCAGGTCCAGGGGCACTCTGCTCCAGCAGCAAGACCTTGGATTCTTCCAGCATTCCTGAGGACAGGGCTTGGATATGGGAGACTGGGACACTGGTCTCCAGTGGAGATTGGCTGTACAATAGAAGCATATAGACCCAGTTCCAAGTGGCAGAACCCAGATGAATCAGAGTGCCTAGAGTGCAGTGTCCACTTAGCCAGCAAGCTACCACACTTCCAACTGATAAAACCCCAGTGCCTGCTCCTGTTCCTCTGAACTTTTCCTGCCATCCTAAAGATGACTCCAGACTCCAGAGATGTGTAGATACCTGCATTGGTTCATCTCTACTAGCTGGTCTTGAGGAGACTAGCACAACCTCACTGGATCAGAAAGGCACAAAAAATCCATCAGATTTTAGGTACAAACAGCAAATGCTATGGACAACCAAATGGCTAAAGGCCAGCATAAGATCATAATAAAATAAAAAGCTAGAGCAACATGGCTCCATCAGAACCCCTCCCTCCAAAAACACTGGATATTCCAATGCAGCTGAAAAACAGAGAAAAAAATCTTAAATCTATGCTTATGACAATGATGGAGGCCTTTAAAGAAGAAGGAAAAAATCCCTCAAATGATACAGGAAAATATAGTCAAACATCTAGAGGCCATCAAAAATATACAAGAAAATACAATCAAACAGGTGAACGAAATGAATAAAAATGTTCAAGCCTTGAAAATGGAAATAGTATCAATAAAGAAAATACAAATTGAGAAAGTCCTAGAGATGGAAAACTTAGAGACAAGAACAGAAACCACAGAGCTAAGCATCTCCAACAGAATACAAGAGATGGAGGAGAGAATCTCAGGCATAGAATATACAATTGAAAAATCTATATGTATGTCAAAGAAAATATTAAACTGAAAAAAAATTCCTGACACAAAACATCCAAGAAATCAAGGACATCATGAAAAGATAAAACCTAAGAAAAATAGGAATAGATTAAAAAACAAGATGCCAGGCTCCAAGAACCAGAAAATATTTTCAAGAATATTTCTCCATCCTAAATAGGTGCCTTAAAACATACAAGAGGCTTACAGAACACCAAATAGACTAGACCAGAAAGAAATTTCTCCCATCACATAACAATCAAAACACTAAATCAACAGAACAAAGAAACATATTAAAAGTGACAAAGAAAAAAGGCCAAGTAACTTATAAAGGCAGGCCTATCAGAATCACACCTGACTTCTCAACAGAGACTATGAAAGCCCCTGGGAAGCTGTCATGCAAACCCTAAGAGTACAGATGCCAGCCCAGACTACTATACCCAGCAAAGCTTTCAATCACTATAGAGGGAGAAAACAAGATATTCCATGGGGGGAAAAAAACCCAAATATCTATACACCATGCCAGCCCTACAGAAGATAGTAGAAGGAAAACTCCAACCCAACAAGGTCAGCTACTGAAAAAATCACAGGCTATAGATAATGTCACAACAGTCAAACCAAAAGAAAACAAGCACACAAACACACTATCACCACCAACACTGAAAAAAAAAAAGGAATTAACAATCATTGTTCACTAATGTCTATTAACACCAATGGAATAAACTTTCTAATAAAAAGACACATGCTACCAGAATGGTTGCATAAACAGGATCCAACATTCTGCTGCATACAAGAAACACACCTCAACAAAAAGGAAAGACATTACTTCAGAGTAAAGGACTGGGAAAAAAAAGGGTTTTCAAGCAAACAGACCCAAAAAACAAACTGGAGTGGCCATCCTAATATCTAACAAAATAGACTTTCAGCCAAAATTAATGAAAACAGGTAAGAAAAGACAGTTCATTTTCATCAAAGAAAAAATCCACCAAGAGGACATCTCAATCCTGAACATCAAATGCCCCAAATACAAGGACAACCAGATTTGTAAAATAAACACTATTAAAACTTAAATCACACATCTATACCCACACATAAGTAATGGGTGACTGCAACATCCCGTTGTCACCAATGAATAAATCATTGAAACAGAAACTAAATAGAGACATAATTAAACAAACAGATGCCATGAATCAAATGGGCCTAAGAGATGTCCACAGAATTTTTCAGTCATGCAAAAGAATATACTTTCTTCTCAGCACCACAAAAACGTTCTCCAAAGTCAGCTATATAGTCTGTAACAAAGCAAACCTAAACTGATACAAGAAAATTGAATTAATGCAGTCTTCTTTATCATTGTTCTTTATTTTCTTTATTAAAGCTAGACCTCAACAAAAACAGAAATAACAAAAGCCTACACACTCATGGAAACTGACCAATTCCCTGCTCAGTGACCACCGTGTCAAAGAAGGAATAAAGAAAGAAATTAAAGACTTTCTAGAATTCAATGAAAATAAATAAAGACGCAAAATACCCAAATTTATGAAACACCATGAAAGTGGTGCTAATAGGAAAGTCCACAGCAGTAAGTGCCTTCATAAGGAAATCAGAGAGACCCCATCCTAGCAACTTAACAGCTCACCTGAAAGCTTTAGGAAAAAAAAAAAAAAAAAAGGAAATACCAAGAGGTATTCCTGGCAGGAAATGACTAAAGTCGGAGTTGAAATCAGTAAAATAGAAACAAAGAAAACAATACAAAGAATCAAAAAAACCAAGAGCTGGTTCTTTGAGAAAAATAATCAAGATAGCCAAATCCATAGAAAAACTAAAAGACAGAGAAACAGTACCCAAATTAACAAAATCAGAAATGAAAAAGGGGTCATAACAATAGACACTAAGGAAATCCAATCTTATTTCAAAAGCCTATATTCCATAAAATTGAATAATCTAAAGGAAATAGATGACTTTCTTGATAGATTTTGTTTACCAAATTTAAATCAAGATTAATTAAACAGTTTAAACAGTCCTATAATCCCTAAGGAAATATAAGCAGAGGTCAAAAATCTCCCAACCAAAAAAACGCCAGGGCCAGATGGTTTTAGCGCAGAATTCTACAGGACTTTCAAAGATGAGCTAACATCAATACTTCACACACTATTCTATAAAATAAAAACAGAAGGGATATTGCCAAACTCATTCTTTAAGACCACAGTCACCCTGATACCTAAACCATACAAAGACTCAACAAAGAAAACAATTTAAGACCAGTTTCACTCAGGAACATGAATGCAAAAATACCCCATGAAACACTCACAAATCGAATCCAAGAACATATGAAATGCATCAACCACCATGATCAAGGAGGCTTCATCTCAGGCTGCAGAGATGGATCAACATAAAAATATCTGTCAGTGTAATCCACCATGTAAGCAAACTGAAAGGAAAAAAATAATGTGATCATTTCATTAGAATCAGAAAAGCCTTTAATAAAGCCTAACACCCTTTCAAGATAAAAGTCTTGAAGAGCTTAGAGATACAAGCCCATACCTAAAGATAATAAAGGCTATATACAGGAAGCCCATAGCCAACACCAAATTAAATGGAGAGCAACTCAAAGCAATCAGGGACAAGATGAGGTTGCTGCCCACTCTCTCCATATCTCTTCAATATAGTCCTAGAAGTTTTAGCTAGAGCAATATAAAAGGACAAGAAAGGGATACCAATCACAAAGGAAGAAGTCAAAGTATCACTATTTGCAAAAGACATAATAGTATAATAAGTGACACCAAAAATTCCAGCAGATATCTACTATAGCTGATAAACACCTTCAGCAACATGGCTAGATACAAGATTAATTAAAAATAATTAGTAGCCCTCCTGTTCACAAATAACAAATGGGATGAGAAAGAAAGTAAGGAAACTACACCCTTCACAATAGCGACAAATAATATTAAGTATCATGGTATAGCTCTAACAAAGCAAGTGAAAGACCTGTATAACAAGAACTTCAAGTCTCTGAAGAATGAAATTGAAAAGATATCAGAAGATGAAAAGATCAAGATTAACATAGTAAAAATACCAATCTTACAAAAAGCAATCTACAGATTCAATGTAGTCCCCAGCAAAATACCAACACAATTCTTTACAAAACTTGAAAGAACACTTCTAAACTTCATATGGAAAAACAAAAAGCCCAAAATACCTAAAACAATCCTATACAATAATAGAATGTCTATGTTTTTTATTGCTGAGCAATATTTCATTGTGTAGATGTATCACAATTTCTGTATCCATTCCTCAACTGAGGGGCATCTAGGCTGTTTCCAACTTCTGGCTCTTACAAATAAAACCTCTACAGACATGGTTGAGTGTTGGTATAATGCTTTTTTGGAATGTATATACCTTACCTTTGTTCATTCAAATGCTGATTTCTCCCCCAATCTCTGGTTTCAATCCGGACATTGCATTGTGATACTTATTCTAAGCATCACCTGTCTCAACTCTGTGTAAACATGCCAAAATAAAACAACCAGCCACAATGTTGAGCAATGGAGAGGAAGGAGTAGGAGGGAGGAGGGAGGAGCCAGAGGACAGGAAGGAGTGGGAGGCAGAGTTGGTGGAGAGAGGAGAGAGGCTGGAGGAGAGATCTTGGAATAACGTGGAGAAATGAACCAGGACCTAAGATATCACTAAAAGCAAGTATTATGGGTGAATCTGAATGGTAGAAACTACGTGGGCTTGGAGGTTTAGAATGGAACAACTATTGTCCAGCATTGTGATCTAGGCTAATTAAATAAATCTCAGTCTCTGTGGAGTGATTTGGGTATACAGATGTTTAGGACTAACCGCAGCTTTACAAAAAAAATGCACAAATAGTAAAAATTAAGAGCATAATACAACAGCTGAGCAAATGTCCTTGTTGTATTCTTGAGTAGCTTTTGGATATATGCCTAGGAGTGGTTTAGCTGGATCTTGTGGAAGCGCTATTCCTAATTGTCTCAGAAAGCACCAGATTGATTTCCAAAGTGGTTGTACAAGTTTACATTCCCACCAGCAATGGAGGAGAGTTCCCCTTTCTCCACAGCCTCCCCAGCGTGTGTTGTCACTTGAGTTTTTGATCTTAGCCATTCTGATGGGTGTAAGGTGAAATCTCAGGGTATCAAAGCAGATACTGAGACTTATAGCCAAACTTCGGGCAGAGTGCAGGGAATCTTATGAAAGAAGGGGGAGATAGTAAGACCTAGAGAGAACAGGAGCTCCACAAGGAGAGTAACAGATCCAAAAAATCTGGGCATGGGGTGTTTTCTGAGACTGATACTCCAACCAAGGACCATTCATGGAGATAACCTAGAACCCCTGCACAGATGAAGCCCATGGAAGTTCAGTGTCCAAGTGGGTTCCACAGTAAAGGGAACAGGGACTGTCTCGGACATGAACTCATGGACTGGCTCTTGGATCATCTCCCCCTGAAAGGGGAGCAGCCTTACCAAGCCACAGAAGAAGACAACACAGCCACTCCTGATGAAATCTGATAGACTAGGATCACAAGGAAGGAGAGGACTATCAGTGGACTTGGGGAGGGGTATGGGTGGAGAAGGGGAAGGGAGGGTGTGATTGGGAGGGGAGGAGGGAGGGAGCTACAGGGGGGATATAAAGTGAGAAAAACTGTAATTACCGAAAATAAAAATACAAAATACAAAAAAAAATAATAGAATATCTGGAATTATCTCCATCCCTTAACTCAAGCTATACTACAGAGTAATAGTAATAAAAACTGCATGGTACTGGCATAGAAACAAACTGATTAATCAAAAGAATAGAATCTAAGACCCAGAAATAAACCCACACACTAATGGACACCTGATTTTTGACAAAGGAACCAAAGCCATACAGTAATAAAAGACAAAATCATCAACAAATGGTGCTGGTCTAACTGGATGTCTACATGTAGACAAATGTAAATTGATCCATATTTATCACCCTGCACAAAAGTGAAGTCCAGGTGGATCTAAGACCTCAAGATATAACCAGAAACAGTATATCTGCTAAATGGGAAAGTGGGAACCATCCTTGAACTTGTTGGCAAAAGAAACAACTTCCTGAACAGAATACCAACAGCTCAAGCCTTAAGATCAATAATTACTAAATGGAACCTCTTGAAACTGAAAGGCTTCTATATGGCAAAGGACACTGTCAATAGAATGAAACATCATTTGACAGATTGGAAAAAGATCTGAGCCAATCTTACATCAGATAAAAGGTTAATAATAATCCAAAATATATTTTAAAAATCTGAGTATGAAATACCAACAACAAAAACCCAATTAAATATTGGGCACAGAGCTAAACAGAGAATTCTAAACATAGGAATCTGAAATGATCAAGAAGCACTTAAAGAAATGCTCACTATCCTTAGACATCAGGGAAATGAAAATCAAAATGACTCTGAGATTCCATCTTAATCTTGTCAGAATGGCTAAGACCAAAAACTCAAGTGATAGTACATGCTGGTGAGGATGTGAAGAAAGGGGAACACTCCTCTATTGCTGGTGTGAGTGCAAACATGTACAACCACTGTGGAAATCAATCTGGTACTTCTCGGAAAACTGGGAATAGCTCTACCTCAAAACCCAGCTATACCACTCATGGGCATATACCCAAAATATGCTCTACCATACAGCAAAGTCATTTGCTCAAATATATTCATAACAGCTTTATTTGTTATAGCCAGAATCTGGAAACAACCTAGATGTCCCTCAACCAAAGAATGGATAAATAGACTCTGTTCCATTTGCACAATGGAATACTACTCAGCCACTAAAAACAAGGACATCATGAAATTTGCAGGCAAATGAATGGAATTAGAATAGATCATCATAAGTTAATTAACCCAGACTCAGGAAGACACACATCTTATGTACTCACTTATAAGTAGAGTTCAGCCGTATAGTATAGGATAAACATACTACAATGCACAGACCCCAAGACAACAAGTAACAGGAAGGACCCAAGGGAGGATGCTTAAATCTCACCCACAAAGGGAAATAGAATAGACAGAAATAGTGGTTGAAAAGAGGTAACAAGGTAGGAGAGGGAGTGAAGAGAGAAATAAGGGTGTCGATCAGACCTGGGAGAGCAGGGGCTAGAGGACAGAAAACCTTCAGAGAAAGGAGAAACGGTGATTGGGGCATGTCCATGACAAGCTGGAGACCTAAGTCAGAACAGGACTCTGGGAGGATATGAGGGGGACTCTAGCTGAGACTCCTAGTAGCAGGGACCATGGAGGCTGAAGAGGACACCCTGTAACTAGACAAGATTCTTAGTGGAGGGAAGAGAACACCAACTCACCCACAAAAACTTCAATCCAAAACTTACCTGGCCTACAAGACCTGCAGTGTGAAAGACAGAACAGATAGAGCAGAGATTGAGGCAATGTTCAAACAATGCCACCCGACAATGATTCAAAACATATGCTGAAACTCACAGTCAAACATTGGGCTAAACATAGGGAGTCTAGCGTGAAAGTGGGGGAAAGGATAAAAGGACCTAGAGGTGACAAGAGCTCCATAATAAGACCAGCAGAGCCAACTAACCAGGGCTCAGAGGACCCTGTGGAGACTGAAGCACCAACCAATGACCATGCATGGACTGGACCTATGTCCTCTCTCTATATATAGATATAGATATATCCAATGGGCAGCTCTGGTTTCATGTGGGTCCACTAGCACGGGGAGTGGAGGACATCTCTGACATGGACTCTCTGTTGCCTGGTTTTTATCACTTCCAGCTGACAGGACTGCATTACCAGGCCACAGGTAAAGAGAACAAACTCAATCCTGATGCATCTTCATGAGCTGGGGTGGGTGGGTAGAGAGGTTCCCTTTTCTGAGGAACAAGGCAGAGGGGATGGGGGAGAGAGGGTGTGACGTGGAGAAGAGAAGGGAGGGGCTATGACTGGGATGTAAAGTAAGTAAATAAAGAAATAAATAAAATTTTCAAGAAACCCCTACTAATACAATCATATTAAAAAACAGTTGCCGTGTACACACAAATCGAAAAATCTGTAAAATAGATCAAAGCCTTCAAAAGGGATTTCTGTGTTTGGGCTTAGTTTTGTGAGACAGGGTTTCTCTGTGTAGCCCTGGATGACCTGTAACTCACTCTGTAGACCAGGCTGGCCTTGAACTCACAGAGATCTGTCTGCCTCTACATCCAGAGTGCTGGACTTAAAGACGTGCACCATCATCACCCAGGCAATTGCTTTGAAATTTTAAGAATGTCAGCAGCTTCTGCAGCTCAATTAGTAAGACATGGGGCTCTGAGTCTTCTGGGCTGGAAATTCCTCACCTCAAATAGCCTCTGATTAGGAAGTAGTTTTGGTGGCATTAGCCAGCATGTATCTTTGTGGTGGACTTCTTTTATCACTAGATAAAAATTACAGGTATAGCAGTAGTTGCTTGTTAACATTGGCATAAAATATAAATTATATGCTGCCTGCATTTCCAGTCATTTTCTCTGATTACGATTTGCACAAATTCAATGCAAACGTCAAGTTCTAAAATCCCAAATTAGATCAGATCAAGAGAATATATCATCTTTGATTTATGTTCAAAGGAATGGACAGATACCTAAGAGAGATGTGTGTAATAATTATTTAGTATATATTTCAAGTATTAACTTTAATACACTAAATGTGATTTTGTTGTAGATTGTGTGTGGAATTTTGTCATGTGAGAAGAGCTGTCAATAAAATACCTTTTCGGCGATTAAAAAACATTAACTGGTTTACTGTGCCCCTCACTATTCTGAACCATCTACTTTGAAAGGAAATGGAATGGGTTTTGGAGATTTGTTACAGCCCTAGCCAGTTGTCAATCCTTGCAGCACACAGGCAAAGCTTTCCTGATAACTATATATTAACCTTCACAACGTACTTTTCTTATGAAATCTAGAATTCACATACCTGGTAAATAGGAGATGAAAAGCACCTCTCATCATGACACATACTTATTCATTAGCAAAAGTCTTGCTTCCTGTGAGTTTATGTTCTTTGAGCATAGAGGTCTTAGTTATGAGAGAAGAAAAGCTTCCAACAAGGGACACAACAACGATTCTATGAAACTGATGTTAATACCACCTCCCCCTCCTGCACTATATGTTCCTCAGGCTGCTGAATCAGCAAGCTGAGCAGAAAATCACAGTGTTTTGTTGGTGATTGTTCTGAACTACCAAGATAACATAGACTTGTACTCCACAGTAGAAGTAAGGAAGATATACAAGATGTCTTAGGACATCTCTTAGTGTCACCCTGCCTATTGATAAAGGTCAATGAAAAACTGATAATGCCCAATCCAGGAAGAACCATAAATAGCTCAGACCCATCAGCAAGGAAGTGTTGACTTACTTTACCAGTCAAAGAACCTCAATAAGCTGAAGATCTTTCTGAATCCAAGTGAGATATAGATGGATGGATGGAGAGAAAGAGAGAGAGAGAGAGAGAATACCAGCTAGGACCAGTTACAGAACTGAATATTGTATTTGTCATGAGTATTCCCTCATTGTTCTTCATGAGTACATTTGCATGGATATGGAAACAGAGCAAACAAGTTCAAGAATGGCAAAGATCCTCTGTCTGAATCAGGACATACACCTTCTTTCTTATCCCATGGTACACACTGTCTCTGTTCTCACACACCAGAGCTCCAGGTGTTCTGCCTAAGTACTCAGATAGTACTCATAGCATTTGTTCTGCTGGTAAAGTAGCAATCAGCCTCCACACTATAGCTAATTCTTACAATAAATCCCTCTCTCTCTCTCCTTCTCTCTCTCTCTCTCTCTCTCTCTGTGTGTGTGTGTGTGTGTGTGTGAGAGAGAGAGAGAGAGAGAGGGAGGGAGGGAGAGAGAGATACAGTCAATTCATTTCCTCAAGGGAATAGTGACAGCACAGAGTGCTGATAGGATAGACTGTGAAGTCTGAACTAAAGCAGAAAATTGAAGAAAGGCTCCAGAGAATACACAGCCTTTGTAATTACAGTGAAAGGGGACAGCAGGGCTTATGATCCAGGCGCAATTCAAGACTGAAGAGGTTGGCACAGTCAAAGCAGTGTCGAGTCTGGAGAGAGCCCGTAAAGTATATCAGTGGCACATGGAGTGTCAGTAAAGCTAAATAAAAGATACTAAAGACATTTTCATAATCATCTTTTGATGTGTCACTTGAATTAGGCTTATTTAATGTCTTATAACAGAATAATAAGTCCACTTAAAATTATAACAGCACCATTTGTTGGTTATTAAAGTTTGTCTTACCCAATGAAATTAGCATAACAGACTTTGCATACTGTAAAACATTTTGTGAGATGTCAATTTTTAATTACATTTTTAGGTTAGTTACAGTTTATTTATTTCGTATCCCAGCTATAGCCCCTTCCCTCATTCCCTCCCAATCCTACCCTCCTTCCCTCATCTCTTCCCTCCCCCTATCTAAGTCCACTGATAGGGGAGGTCCTCCTCCCCTTCCATCTGACCCTGATTTATCAGATATTTTCAGGACTGGCTGCAATGTCCTCCTTTGTAGCCTAGCAAGGCTGCTCTTTCCTTGGGGGAAGGGAGTGTTGAAGAGCCAGCCACTGAGTTCATGTCAGAAATAGTCCCTGTTCCCCTTGCTAGAGTACCCACTTGGATACTGAGCTACCATGGGCTACATCTGAGCAGGGGTTCTAGGTTATATCCATACATGGTCCTTTGTTGGAGAAACAGTCTCAGAAAAGATCCCTGTGCCCGGATATATTTGGTCCTTGTGGAGCTCCTGTCCTCTCCAGGTCATACTAACTCTCCCTTCTTTCATATGATTCCCTGCACTCTGCCCAAGGTTTGGTTGTGATTCTCAGCATCTGCTTTGATATACTGCTCGGTAGAGTCTTTCAGAGGCCCTCTGTGTTAGGTGTCTGTACTGTTACTGTAAAACTTTAATGGATAAAAAGAAGTGAACTTGGATTGAGTAGGTCACTTAGTTGTCACTGCCACCAAGTGGTCAGTATTAAGAACTGCATTTAGAATTGAATGATAGATTTACCTTCTGTGATTTACCAACTCTGAAGCTCTAAAGGTCCGCTAACTTTCCAGCAGAATATTTGTGTGGCAGTGTCTCAGGCAAGAGTGCACCTGATCATCCACTAGATAAGAAATGTTCTATAATAGGCGCCTTGTCGGATGAATTACTCTGACAAATTAACAATTCACACTCTGACAATTTATGTAAAGCTTGTCTTCAAAATAACAGTTCAGTTATGAGAAGAAAAGATACCAAAGGCATAAAAAGTAAGAATATTTGATGATGCCACCTCCACAGACACACACCACACACCTTTGCTCTCAGATCCTTGCTAGCTGTGCATTGTTGCTGGCTTTTCCAGACCTTTCTCTGTCTCGTTTCATAGGGCTGTTTTTACTTAATATATAAGAATACTTGATATATAAGAACGAAATATATTTTTACAAAATAAAGTACTGAAATGGGTTAGAATTGTGGAATAAACCAGCCTTCTTGAACTGATCTCTTGTGTAGTGTGTTTTTAAAAATTTCCTTTCAATAGTCACTCCCCACTCAGGAACTGTTTGATTCTGTTGGTGGGCTCCAGCAACACACGGTCTCAATGAGAAGGAAGGTTCCCCCATATTTCACTCTGACTTAATTGCAGTTTTTTTTTTGAAAGAACAGAAAAAGAATGTAAGATGAATAGAAAAATGTCAACAATCTTTTACTAAGCACTGATGACTGATCCTATGACTACTTACTTTACAAGATAAGGGTGTTAGCACAGGCTGTTCTCTGAATGATAGAAATACAGTAATATACAAGAGGCCAGTTTCCTGTCTTATAAAGCTTATATCTTAGTGGGCTGAAGTTACAGATAGAGAAGCTAATGGAAGAAATGGAGGGAGTAGCTGCAGAAGTGAATTTGGAGGCATTGTTCTGTCCTACGACAAAATTAGCATTTTCTAATTTTCATAACACAAGCAAGGACGTGTAACTTTTGCCTGTTTCTGGTTTTGCGTCTTCTGTCATTGCACCTTCTGACATGTAACGTTATTACCTTAACACATACAATATTTATTTAAACTTTGTGAGAGTGACAGGCTTAGTCAAGCATCTGTACATCCTCTTGGCTCTCTTTAATACACTGCACAGTATTAAAATTAACCCACTTTAGGGGTGACCTTCCTTCTCATTGAGACCGTGTGTTGCTGGAGCCCACCAACAGAATCAAACAGTTCCTGAGTGGGGAGTGACTATTGAAAGGAAATTTTAAAAAATACACTACACAAGAGAACAGTTCAAGAAGGCTGGTTTATTCCACAATATTTTTTTCTTTAGTCAGAGCAAAGCACCTCGATACAAAGAAGAGGTTCATCGAAAAGTCAGACTTGTTTACCTCCACCACCTGTCTGTGTGATCCCCACATAAACAAAAGGAAAGAACTTGGCAAAACATCATGTTTATCTCTGTCTCCAAGTGAAAGCCGGGGTGAAAACATGTTTCTCTCTGAAAACTCAATAACAAAGCAGCCTGACAAACAAGCAGCTCTCCACAGTGTGTCTCTGTGTTGATTACTGTACCATTATAGAGGTAAGTGTTGGTAGGATTTTGGTATTGTAATTTCTATGGCTCAACACCAGGTTTTCCAATTGTAAATGCTTGTTTTTCCACACCTGCCAAAGAGATGAAGGTCAAGCAGCCCACAATGCCTTATGGCAACCAAAGAAATGAAGCTGGCATTGCATTACAATGCCACAAATGGTGCTGGGCATACACCAAATATATGTCCCACCATACCACAAGGATACTTTTTGAGGGATCAGGGATACAAGACACATACCTAAACACTGTAAAGGCAATATGCAGCAAGCCTGTTATAATAAGGCTGACAGTCAATATCTGAGGGCATACTTATGAGCAATCAGAGATGCAGGAGAGTTACTTATATTTTAGTCAACAGACAGTACCTTACAAAAAGTCTAGCCATCTAGAAAGATATCTACGTGTATGTATAAAAGGCAGTTGGTTTTTTCTCTTCATTTTATAACATCCAAGGATATAATTATTTGCAGTTACTGGGACATTATATAAAATGTTGCTATAGCCAAAAATTTGGAAAGAAGCTAAGTATAAGTTATTTTAAAGACATCATTGTCATGCTGGGTTTTAAGCATAAGCACCCAGAAATATTTGAAATGAGAAATATTCCAAGGACATAGAAACTACCAACAAATGCCAATAATGATTATTACTACACAAATTAAAATTTCAAAAATGTATTCCAAAGGACTGAGAGTGAAGCTCAGTTTTAGAGTACTTGCCTAGCATAAAACAAAAAACAAACAAACAAACAAAAAACAACCCAGGTTCCATCTTCTATAACAAGATGAAAACTTTTCTTTCCTAAATGTTTATTGAAATCCTGGTGTTTGGGAAAACAGTCCCATGACTTTCCACAGTGATTAAATTTTAAAAAGGTTTTTGCTGAACACGCCTCCCATTTCTCAAAACTGGATAAAAAGAGATATTGAGTTTTATTTTGTTATTCATTCTTATTTAAACACCATCATTCATTCTAAAGATTTGTAAAAGGATATACTAATGGTGTGATTTTCATTAAAATCAGTGCATTTAGTTTAAATTTTCATTCAATTTCTTTTTCTTTTCGTTGAAAATGATTTTTTAATAAAACGTATCTAGATTATAGCTTTCCCTGTTCCTACTCCTCAAGTTCTTCCCCAGCTCCTGTCCAATTTGGATCCATTCCCTTTCTGTCTCGTTTTAGAAAATAAACAGGTTTCTAAAGGATGATAATAAAATGTAACAAAATAAAATATATTCAGATAATACTAAACCTATTATATAAGAATTTTAAAAGATAAACAAAGAGAAAAGAACCCAAGAAAAGGCACAGAGATCAGAGATTCACTGGTTCATAAACTCATTAATTCCATCAGAACACTAAATTATAAGCCATAAATGTGCACAAATGAACTATGATGACATATGCAGGCCTTTGCATACTGATTCAGTCTTTATAACTTCAGGTGAAGTGAAAATTCACTTCAGGTGAATTTTGCCAATGGGCCTTAAAAACAGAAAGGAGAGAATATGAGTATCTGGACAATCTTGCCTGATTTCACACCTTCAATGAAGATTCTGTCCCAAGATTATGCAGTTCAGTATCAAAGGTGTTTGAGGACAAGTTAATGAAAATCTGTATATGGGATGAGGTGAATAAATTTAAGTTTTATTACTATTAATAAATATCATTTACTTTGTATCCTTACTGCAGCTCCCTTCCTCACCTCCTCCCATCCATCCTCCCTCCCTCTTCCTCCCCTATTCCTCTTCCCTAGTCCAATGATAGGGGAAGTCCTCCTCCTCTGTCTGACCCTAGCCTATCAGGTCAAATCAGGGCTGCTTGGATCCTTTTTTTCTATGTGCTGAGTAGGTTGCCCCACCAGGGAGCAATGATCAGGAAGCAGGCAACCGAATTCATGTCAGAGACTGTTTAGTCTCCCTTTACTACGTGACCCACATGGAGACTCAGCGGGGGGTCGAAGTCCTCTATCAATGGTTGATGCACCAGTCTCTGCAGTCACCTGTGTGCCCAGTTTTTTTGTTTTGTTTTGTTTTCTTTTGTTGGTTTTGTTGGTCTCCTTGTGGAGCTTCTGTCCCTTCCAGGTCCTTCTATCTCCTGCTTCTTCCCGAAGACTCCCTGCTCTCTGTCCAAAGTTTGGCTGTGAATCTCTGCATCTGCTTCAATTTCATGCTGGGTGGAGTCTTTTAGAGGACATCCCTGGTAGGCTCCCATCCTGTTCCCTCTCTTCTACTGCTGCCAGTGTCTATCCTGTTTTCCATTCTGATGAGAATCTTCCCTAGGGTCCTCCTTGTTGTTGTTTAGCTTCTTTAGGACTACAGATTTTAGTATGTTTATCCTATATTATATGGTTAATATCCACTTATAAGTAAGTATATACTGTGCATGTCTTTCTGTTTCTGGGTTACCTCACTCAGGATGATCTTTTCTAGTTCCATCCATTTGCCTGCAAATTTCATGATTTTCTTGTTATTAATTGCTGAGTAGTATTCCATTGGGTAATACACCACTAATTTTGTATCCATTCTTCTGTTGAGGGACAACTAGGTTATTTCCAAATTTTGGCTTACGAATAATGTTGATATGAACATAGTTGAGCAAATGTCTTTATTCGATGTTTGAGCATCTTTCAGATATATCCCCAGGAGTGGTATAGCTGGGTCTTGAGGTACCACTATTTCCAGCTTTCTGAGAAAGACCCAGATTGTTTTCCAAAGTGGTATTAAAATTTTACATTCCCAGGAGCAATGGAGGAGAGTTCCCCTTTCTCCACATCGCCTTCCATGTGTGTTGTCACTTGAGTTTTTGATCTTAGCCATTTTGATTGGTATGAAATGGAATCTGAGCATCATTTTGATTTGCATTTCCCTAATTACTAAGGACATTGAGCATTGCTTTAAGTGTTTCTCTGCCATTTGATATTCCTCTATTGAGAAGTCTTTGTTTAGTTCTGTGCCTGATTTTTTAATTGCATTATTTGGTTTGTTGGTGTTTAATTTCTTGAATTCTTCATTTATTTTGGATATTAGCCCTTTGTTGGATGTAGGCTTGGTGAAGAACTTTGGTTCAATATGTGGAAATCCATCCATGTAATCCACCATATAAAAAAACTAAAAGAAAAATAAAACCTACAGGATCATCTCCTTAGATGCTGAAAAACATTTGACATAATCCAACACCTGTTCATGTTCAAAGTTTTTAAGGGATCAGGGATATAAGGCACATACCTAAACATAGCAAAGGTAATATACAGCAAACCCAAAGCTAACATCAAACTCAATGGAGAGAAACTTAAATCAATTCCACTGAAATCAGGGACAAGGCAATGCTGCCCATTCTCTCCATATCTCTTCAACATAGTTCTTAAAGTCCTAGCTGGAGCAATAAAATAAAGGAGATAAAGTGGTACAAATCAGAAAGGAATAAGTCAAAGAAAGTATCACTATTTGATGATGATATTATAGTATTCATGAGCGGCCCCAAAAAATCTACTGGAGAACTCCTACAGCTGGTAAACAACTTTAGCAAAGTGGCTGGATACGAAATTAACTAGAAAAAAATCTGTAGCCCTTCTGTATACAAAAAACAAAAGGGCTGAGAAAGAAATTGGAGAAACAATACCCTTCACAATAGCCCCAAACAATATAAAGTATCATGATGTAACTCTAACCAAGCAAGTGAAAGACTTGTATGAAAAAAAAAAGTCCAGTCTCTTAAAAAAAAAATTGAAGAAGATATCAGAAGATGGAAATATCTCCCATGCTTGTGGATTGGTAGGATTGACATGGTAAAAATGGCAATCCTTCCCAAAGCAATCTGCAGATTCAATGCAATCCCCATCAATATACCAACACAATTTTTTACAAATATTGAAAGAACAATTCTCAACTTCATATGGAAAAACAATACAAAACAACAACAAAAACAGAATAGCTAAAATCATCCTGTATGAGAAAAGAATTTCTGGAATTATCATCATCCCCAATCTCAAGTTGTTCTTATAAGGAAACAGCAATAAAAAGAGCATGGTACTAGCATAGAAACAGACTAGAGGAATAGTGGAATCTAATAGAAGACCCAGAAATAAACCCATACACCTACGGATACTTGATTTTTGGCAAAGAAGGCAAAACCATACAATGGAAAAGAGAAAGCATCAAATGGTGCTGGGCATATACCAAAAAGATGCTCTACCATACCACAAGGATTCTTGCTCGGCTATGTTCATAGAAGCTTTGTCATAGCCAGAATCTGGAAACAACCTAGATGTCACTGTTACATCTACACAACTGAATACTCCTCAGCTATTAAAAACAAGGACATTATGAAATTGGCAGGCAAATGGATGGAACTATAAAAGATCATCCTGAGTGAGGTAACCCAGATACAGCATAACACACATCATATGTATTCCATAAAGTATAGGATAAACATACTACAATTCACAGACCCAAGAAAGATAAGTAACAAGTTGGACTAAAAAGAGAATGCTTAAATCTCACTCAGAAGGGGAAGTAGAATAGACAGAGAATAGACAGTGGCTGAAGAGAGGAGACAAGGTAGGAGAGGGAGTGCACAGCGAAATAAGGGTGGAGATCAGACCTGTGGAGTGCAATGGCAGGAGAACAGAAGGCCTACAGAGCAAAGAAAACCTGTGGATGGGGCATCTCCATAACAAGCTGCAGAACCTGAGGACTCTGGGAAGCTATAAGGGGGACTCTAGCTGAGACTCCCAGTAGCAGGGGCCATGGAGGCTGAGGAGGACACTCTCTAAATAAACAATACTCCTAGCGGACAGAGAACACCAACCCACACACAAAAACTTTGATCCAAAGCTTACCCTGCCTACAAAACCCGCAGTGACAAAGATAGAACAGGTAGAGCAGAAATTAAGTGAATATCCAACCAATGCCTACCAAACCTGAGCTCCACCCCCACAGAAGAAAACCAATCCCTGACACCATTCGCAACACTTTGCTCTGCTGGCAGACAGGAGCCTAGCATAGCTGTCTTCTGAGAGGCTCCACTCAGCAGTGGTTCGAAACAGATGCTGAGACTCAGAGTAAAACCTCGGGTAACGTGGAGCGAGTCTTGTGGAAAAATGACATGACAGGAAGATTAGAAGGACCTGGAGGTAACAGGAGCTCTGCAAGAAGACCAACAGAGCCAAATAACCAGAGCCCAGAGGGGCTTGTTGAGACTGAAGCACCCAACCAAGGACCATGGTTTACACCTAGACCTCCTTCAGAGATGTAGCTGATGGGCAGCTCTAGCTTTATGTGAGTCCCATAGTAAGAAGAGCAGGGGTTGTCTCTGACTTAGACTCTATTGCCTGCTTTTTGATCACTTCCCCCAGGGGAAGAGAATGCATTCAGTCCTGTTAGGACTTGATGAACTAGGGTGGGTTGGTGGGGGAGGGGCTCCCCTTTTCTGAGGAATAGGGGAGGGGAAGATGGAAAGGGGAGGGAGAGTAGAACAAAGAAAAGGGAGGGGTCTATAATTGGCATGTAAAGTGAATTAACAAAAATTAATTGATTAATTAAAAAGGGAAAAGAAAGAATATGCTGTTACAGTTGGGAAGAAAAAAGTGGTAGATATTTTAACTGGTCTGTTTTTAAAGATGACATCACTTTGATATTATGTTCCCCATATTTGTGTTTCTCTTTGGGGAGAGCTGCTTGTATATGCTCATGGCATCTGGAAGATACAGGGAAATCCTCTTTTTTAGGCTTCCCAGCGTTGTTATAGCTATTTGAATTCAGAAAAGCTGAGTCTGAGCCATGTTCCACCACTTACTAGTTCCATGTGGACTCACAATGATCATTCCTTCAAATAGTATGGCTTACATGTTTGAAGAACAGATCTAAGGCATGTTCTAGGACTGTATCAGTTACTTCCTCCTTCCTCTGACTAAATACCTGAAAATAGAAAATTAAGTGGGGGGGGGGAGTTTATTTTGGAGCATCAATTAAAGATATTTTAACATGTACCAGTTCTTCCATGATTGAGGGAATTTGTGACATCTGGTTACAAAGCATAAGCAGTCAGGAATCAAAGAAGGAACAGCAAGGCCCACCTTTCAGCAGCCATTTCTTCCAGATAGGCCTTACCTCCTTTAGAATATATGAACTCCCACAAAATACCAACATCTCTGGATGAAACATTCAAACACATAAGTCCACAATGAACATTTCACAGTTAAGCTATAACAAGGATACAGTAGAGAAAATTTTGAGTGATGTACAACTGCAGTCCTGGATTAGTTAAATATAACCATGTATGGACAAAATGGCCTTCCTGGCAAACAGCTTCACCGCTGGATAGTAATTATATATCTTTTCCTCTGTTGGTTCTTTAGAGCTGGCAGGTAATCACATCCCCTTTAGACCATGAATATTCCAGAAAGTGCCCCAAGTAAATGTGGCATACAATACTCTGAAAATATCTCTTACATTATTATAGATTGGAACTCTTATTGAACCTTACAGACACAGTTGTCTATACATCTTGAATTCAATTAATACATAAGAGTTCCATCCAGGAGAGGATCCAAGATGGCTGCCCCAGGAGGACACTGTGTCTGAAGAGCAGGACAGTAGTGTAGGCACAGCGACCAGGAGACTGAGATCTCGGACCTAAAACACCAGAGTTTGCAACTGCCAGGTGAGCGGAATTCCTACGGTGGGGAAATAAGTGAAAAAGTCCAAGGGACACCCAACTATTCCCAGGAAAAACTCCGGAGGGAGACAGGCTGCTCACAACCGGGCTGGGCGCCTAAGCTGCCATTTTGGGCTGGGGCACACGGTACCCCAGACGGACTGAGTTTCACCCAGATACTGCAGGCTACACCGGTCAGACCCACACCCCTAGGCACACCCAGCCACCACCCCGGATTGGGACTCATAGTATCAGGTCCAGACCGAGGTGCCCCAAATAACATCTCAGACCGTGGTGCACAGCCCCTGACCCAGAAGGAGGCGCCAAGGCTCCAGTCCATAAGAGAGCCTTTAGAAGCAAGCTCAGGGCAGAGTTCTGAGCCTCCTGACAAGAGCAGCGCCCCCAGAGGTCATATCAAAGGGGGACACGCAGCCTCCGGCACAGAGCAAAGAGCCAAACCTCCAGACCAGAGGGGAGACCAGCCTGTGGTGCTCACAGCCTCTAGCACAGAGCATGAAGCCAGGCACACAGATCCCACAACAGAGTTCAACTGAGGCAACAACACACATTATTAAACCACTAGAACACCCTGATCTTCTTGAAGAATACTCCTGACACAAGAGACTGACAGTTCCATTCTGAAGTTCAGCCTTGAAGCACGAACAGCTCCTTGATTATATATAAACAAATGCCCAGAAATCAGCATAAGAACTCACCCAACAAAAATCAGGACACCATGGCCCCACCAGAAACACCCAAAAGCAATAGAGATTTTAATGCAGCAGACAGAGGAAAATTATATTAAAGCTATAATTATGCAGATATTAGAGGAACAAGAGGAGGCACACAAAGAGGAAATGAACAAGGCCTTCAAGGAAATTAAGAAGGATTTAACTGCCCACATACAGGAACAATTAAAGATAGACAGAGAGGAAACAACCAAAATAGGAGACACAGTCAATCAGATGAAGGAAACGATACAAAGCATGAAAACAGAATTAGAATCTATAAAGAAGACACAAATGGAGAAGATCCTGGAACTGGAGAACTTAGAGAAAAGATCAGGAACCACACAGGTAAGGATCACCAATAGAATACAAGACATGGAAGAGAGAATCTCGGGAGCTGAAGATACGCTGGCTGAAATGAATTCCTCAATCAAGGAAAAAATAAAATTGGAAAAGTCCCAAACACAAAACATCCAAGAAATCAAGGAT
>CM053767.1:36898021-36945984 GCA_028658305.1 Pachyuromys duprasi
GATATACAGGAAGGAGGACCCAGGTGGGTATGATCAATGCTCGTTTGAATGAACAAATGCGATGGACATTGAGTGGAGGAGAAAACAAGCAACAGGACAGGAGTATGCCAAGGAGGACCTCTGGGGGTGGGGGGTCAACGTAGCGATATATCAGAGCAGATATTAAGACTCGCGCCTTTGTCAGAGGGCAAGGAGTGATGATAGAAATGGAGGAGGTTGGTGAAACTTGGAGAGAACAAGAGCTCCACAATGACTAAACTGAGCAGGGCACAGGGGTTTTGTATGAGATGGTTTCTACAACCAAGGACCACGTGTGGATGTGTCCTGGAACCCCTGTTCAGATGGGACTCAGGATAGCTCGGTGTAGGACTAAAGTCCCTAGTGAGGGAAACAGGGAATGTTTCAGTCTTGAACTTGATGGCTGACTCTTTGACCCTCCCCCATACATGCCGGTGAGTGACAGACTGGCTAGATCCCAGGGAAGGACATTGTAGCCAGCCCTGAAGAGACAGGATGAGCTGGGGTTGGATGGAAGGGGAGGAGGTCCTCCCCTGTTGGTGGACTTGGAGGGGGCAGGGAAGAGATGAGGGAGGGTTGGGGAGGGTGGGAGGGAATGAGGGAGGGGGCTATGCTTGGGATGCAAAGTACCTAACCTGTGATTGATAACAAAAAAATAAATAAAAAATAAAAATAAAGAAAGAAAGAAAGAAAGACAGACAGACAGACAGACAGACAGACAGACAGACAGAAAGAAAGAAAGAAAGAAAGAAAGAAAGAAAGAAAGAAAGAAAGAAAGAAAGAAAGAAAGAAAAAGAGTTCCATCCACCATGTTTTTGTTTAAGATAACAAAGTAACAATCAAGTCTACTTGCCTTGGATTTCCCAGTAGTCAGCTTTTACAATCTACACTAATGCATAGCTGTAATCTTAAATTATATGTCTTCCATGCCACACCTTGACTCAGAATAATACATGGGAGGGTATGGGGAAGTTAAAGGGAAGGCAAATGATATAATGATATAAGTATATTGAAATCTCGATAGACTCTTCCTTTAATTATTTTATAGAAATATTTTCCAAGCCAGTTTTCATTGAGTAATTTAGAGGGGAAAAAAACATTTACTTTAGAGAGTTTAGAGTGTGTTCTTTAAACCATGGAAGAAATAATTCCTTGTCTTATTATAGTAAATACAGTGAAGATGTTGACAAACATCCCTGTTTTCAGATAATCCCAATCATGGAAGGACACCTGTTTTTTAACAAAGAAGCCAAAATCATACAATGGAAAAAAGATAGCATCTTCAACAAGTGGTGCTGTTCTAACTGGATGTCTACATGTCAAAAAATGCAAACAGATCCATATTTATCACCCTGCTCTAAACCAATGTCCAAGTGGATCAAAGACCTCAACATGAAACCAGACACACTAAATCTGTTAGAAGAAAAAGTGGGGAAGAACCTTGATCCCATTGGCACAGGATATAACTTTCTGAACAGAACACCAACAGCTCAGGCTCTAAAATTAACAATTAATAAAAGGGACCTCATGAAACTAAAAAGCTCTGTAAAGTAAAGGACACTGTCAACAGAACAAAATGACAGCCTACAGTCTGGGGGAAAAAAGTTTTCACCAATCCTACATCTGACAGAGGGCTAAAATCTAAATTATAAAGCTCTTAAGATGTTAAACTCCCACAAACCAAATAATCGAATTCAAAAAATGGGGTACTGTGGGCTTAGATTTTTCACCAAATCTACTTTATTTAGAATTCTTAAATACCTTTACTTCTCATCCAACCCTCTGACCTTAGGTAGGAGGTTAGTAGGGAAAAGGTTTGTAGATCTGTTTTATCTACTTCCTACGGATTAGGGTTTATGAGTCCTTAGGGTATTACCACATTCAATTGTCAGGATATCAAAGTCCAGTCCAAAAGCCAATACCATGCAGCAACAGGAAGTCAGCAAAAGTCACAAGACTCAGATGGATGGCCCCAAGAAGTTTTCTAGGACATTTCTACCTCATCTGTGAACTCCTGCAACACATGATGGGGTTGGTCCTGCAGATCCAAACCTGCAGGATCTCCATGACACAGGACAAAAAAAAATATCTGAGAGAAGTCTCAGTGAAGTCCCAATATTTATAGTGTAGCAGAAGCCAGAGACCGTGAATCAGAGCAATGACTCATTGCAGTGAACATTTGCAAGTAAAGAGGAGGGAACAACAGGCTATATTGTGGGACATAGTATGACACAAAATAGCTTCTATGACAGGATGGTTTTTGTTTGGTTGGTTTATTTCTGCTTTTAAATTTTGTGGAGGAAGTTACAAGACAGAGGGCAGATATGAATTGATGTGGAGATGAATAAGATTGGGGTACATGATTTGAAATTCACGAAGAAGCAACTAAAAAAATCAAAAAGAAGGTTAACGTCCGCATGGAAGACAATTGATATGCCAGTGGTTATGTAGTACTTCTAGGGTGAGCTTTCTTATCTTGCTGCTCTACCAAAGAAGAAAGTAAGGCTGTAGAGATGTCATTGCTGTCAAAATCACTTGTTCATACAGAGAACCTGGGTTCAGTCTCACAGTACTCACATGGTGGCTCAACTATCCAGATTTCAAAAATATCTGACATCTTCCATCTTCCATGAGCATCATTCACACACATTTCATTTTACACATACACACATACAGGAACACTTTAATGCACATAAGATAAAATAAATGCATCTTGGAAAAAAAGGAAAAAGTACTTCTAAAACGTTTCTAAGAGTAAAACTTTTTCTTTCCTATTTCTTGTTTCGAGTTTGACATTTGAACTATGACACTGGAAAACTGGTCTAAAACAACTGATACTGCGTTTTTCTCTGTGTTTTTATGTCAGCTTCTGAGGCTGGTGTTAAAATAAGATTGACATTCTTTGGTTAATGTATTCTGATTCACATCATTCATCTGTATACATGACAATCTTCATACATACACAATTTATTCATGAATACCAGAACTAGCAAAAGGAGGAATGAATTGAAAGGAAACTAGACTACTTCTTAAAAAGTTGTTAAGAAGTCTAAAAAGTGCAAAGACAATGTATGTTAGAAATTAGACTACATTAAAAAGGTTGTTAAGAAGTCTAAAAAGTGTGAAGAAAATGTAAGTGGCAAAGAACAGCATGCTGTAGAGAATAAATCAAAAGAACCAGCAGATGACGTGTTTGTGTGCTTTATAGTTCTAGTTATTTTTAAAATGAAGTCTAAAATAATTTGTTCTCAGCTTTTGTTCAGTTTTTGTGGTAATGAAATTAGCAACAAGTGAAAAAAATTTAAAGCTATTTATCTTATGACTACTTTCAAGTTCAAACTAAGGAGTCAAACTCCTTAGTACTCATATTCACATTAACTGACTAGTGCTTCTTGTTCAATATTAAGGAAATCTAAGTAGTCAAACTGTCTTCTAAGTATTTATATTTACAGTAGCAGACTAGTGTTTCTTGGCCTTGGTCAGAAATACTTTTTGGCAGCAAGTGCCAGCTAATAAAAACACTCCTACCTGGTCAAAGTAGTAGATCAAGAACTGTTGACTCCCCAGACATAAGTGGTACATCTACACCACCCCATCCAAAACTCAGAGAACATTGTGGAAGAGCCTGAAAGATTGATAAACCCAGAAAATGTGGAGGAAAAGCCATCATGATGTGACAAGACAGCTGAAATTATAAATATTCCATATTTGTGGCTATGTCATAAGACCTAAACACAAAAGACATGAAAAGGGATTATGCTGAGAATAAAAACATCATCAGGAATGGGAGGGAGATAAAAAAGAAAGATGGGAGAGGAATATGACCAAGATACATAGAATGTATTTCTGAATTATGAAAAGTAAAAAGCTCAGCTACGAATGACTTAAAAAGTCATATTTCAATAGCCACCAACATGGGAAAAACAGCTACCCTTACAACATCAGCACTGGCTGTGGGAAACTACGGCAACTGAAGACTTCCTCAGAGACCTTGATGAAAGAAAAAAAAAACTTTAGTTCTGTTTCTTTGTCCAGGAGTGTATTTGGCATGGTGGGTTTACAGTTGTAGTCAGTGTCTTGAAGTTGTCAAGATTGTAGCTTCAGAAGGCATGACTCTCACACCTGGGCTATAATTGTCAGTCATTGGGCAGTGGTGTCCGAGGTATCCTGTGTTCTCTTTGCCAATGTTGTCTGATTTATCCCTATTGACCTTGGTCATTTTTCTACCTGAAAATATGATGTCTTACTTGTTAATAAACATTCTTGACATAAAAAAAGATTCATGAACAATTTCCCAACAACAGCATTTCTCTTCTTCAACTTCAGTCTTCTCTGTGTTTCTCATCCCCTGGCATTTCACAGTCAGGACTGTGTTGTTGAAAAGTAACATCTTGGTTCAGATCCCTTGCCCATATATACCTTCATTGGTTTAAGTTGAAATGATTGGCTCTTCAAGTTACATTTCAGCTAGTTAAGGTTTCATTTTTCACCCAATGAATCTAGCTCTCTATCTCACTCCTTTTATTATATGTCTTGTTGAGAGGTCTCTATTTTAATGACCACATGTCATTCATTCGATGAACATTGTCGTCTTTAGCAACAAATAAGATCAACAATTTTGTCCTTTCTTTTTTAAATAAACAAAGCAGAGTATCATGTAGTTTAGACTAGCCCCCAAACACTGTATAGTCAAGCATATATAAGTGAAATTTTGATCCTCTTATCTCTAATTTCCAGCAAAAGGATTATAGATGTGCATCACCAAGCCTTTCTTTTTTTCTCCTTTTTAAAAGTATATTAATTATACAAAATAATAGGTTTTATTATAACATTTTATACATGTATACAGATGTATAGGACATATTTTGACTACATGATCTTGTTCCTTGCCTCCCAGTGTTACATTTTATTACATAACTGTACTGTTTGAGATTTATAACTTTGGTCGTGTAATCTAAATATCAGTTTCCTCACGTTAAAATAGTAATAACCAAAGTCCCAAGACAAACATGTAGCACTTGAAAAATGATGCAGGAAGATCACAAGTTCAAGACCAATCTAGGCTACATGCCAAGATCTCAGTTCACCTGAGCTATATAGTGAAATATTGTGTTCAAAAGTCAAAAGCAGGCTATAGAGATGCCTCAGCAGCTAAAAGTATATATTTTTATTGCAGAGTACCTGAGTTTAGTTGTCAGCATGCACATCTGGAAACTCACAACAACCTGTAACTATATCTTCAATTGTTTCTATAAGCACTTGTACTCATGTATAAACCAACACATACACAATATATATATATTACATACATAAATATACACTATATATTATATACTATATATTGTCTCCATGTGTAAATTATATACATTATAAAATATTTAATGTATATGTATTTATAAATAGGTGAATAATTTTTTTAATTTTTCATTATTAGTTACATTTTATTAACTCTGTATCCCAGGTGAATTTCACTCCTCATTCCCTCCCAATCTCACCCTCCCTCCCTTGTCTACTCCCTGCCCCTTTCCAAGTCCACTGATAGAGGACTTTCATCTGTCCCTGGTTTATCAGATATTTTCAGGACTGGCTGCAAAGTCTTCTCTGTGGCCTAGGAGGGCTGCTCCTCCCTTGCAGGATGGCAAGGTAAAGAGCCCGCCATTGAGTTCATGTCAGAAGTAGTCCCTATTTCCTTTACTAGGGTACGCACTTGGATACTGAGCTATCATGGGCTACAAACGAGCAGAGGTTCTAGGTTATATCCATACATGGTCCTTGGTTGGAGAAATAGTCTCATATAAGACCCCTGTGCCCAGATATATTTGGTCCTTTTGGAGCTCCTATGCTCTCCAGGTCATATTAACTCCCCCTTCTTTCATATGATTCCCAGCACTCTGCCCAAGGTTTGGTTATGAGTCTCAGTTTCTGCATTGATACCCTGCTAGGTAGAGTCTTTCAGAGGCCCTTTGTGGTAGGACCCTGTCCTGTTACTTGTTTTCTCCTACATGCTATTTGTCTTTCTAAGTGAGAATTGATCATCTTACCCCGGGTCCTCTTTTTTGTTTATCTTCTTTAGGTGTATAGATTTCAGTATGTTTATCATATCTTATAGGTCTAAATAAGTGAGTATATACCATGTGTGTCTTTCTCCTTCTGGGATACCTCACTCAGAATGATACTTTCTACATCCCACCATTTGCCTGCAAATTCCATGATTTCCTCGGTTTTAATTGCTGAGTAGTATTCCATTGTGTAAAAAATACCACAATTTATAAAAGTTTTATAAAGTTATTTATAAACATATAAATACATTTATATCATATATAAATATGATATATATTATGAATATTTTATATATGAATATATATTATGAATATATATGGCTGTGTCTTTATGCTTTCTCTGACTCATTCTGATTCACCTAAGTCTTGCTGCTTCCCTTAAATCATGCTAAATTTATATATACGAATATAAAAGAATATGTTTATATATTCGTATATATAAATTTATTTATTTTGCATAAATATATAAATTTATTTATATTTATAAATATAACATTATATAAATAGCTATATAATGTAAAAAGTCACGGGCACTTCCTAGGAATTCACAAGCCACTCTGCCATGAGAAATTTGTAGGTTGACTACAGATTTTTATCTATTTCCCATCTCCTCCAAAACCAACCTTCCTTTCCAATCCCTAGTTTTCCAGCAGAAGACCTGCTGAAGGCCCCTTTCTCTCCTTGCCCCAGTTTCCACTGGATCACACATATTTTCCATTTCTACCTAATTTTCCCACCCTCTTTGCTTTATTTCAGCCCAGAACACTAGCAGCAATCCCTCATATCCTGCAGGACACTCCTGCCAGGGAAGCAAGTAGGCTAACTGCAAATCTTCATGTAGTAAAAATGTTGAGTTTTTTTTTTTAATGTGTGTGTTTTGGTTTTGGTTCCAAATGCTGGATGTGGGAATATTTTTAGTACATCCTCAGTTGAAAACAAATTCATGAGTGGGCACATGATCTTGGTCAACTAAAGGCAGTCTTGTGAGAGGGCGAGTGATGTTTTGCTGGAAGCTGTCTCATACAAGGGGCATGGTTTTTAAATAGCTCTGGGTGGACTGTGAGACAGGATAAATAGAAGCCTGTGGGAAGGAAGAGAGCACTTATGGATTGATATGTTTTGCAATGGTCCACGTTACTTCAAAGGTCTTCATTTTTCAACACTTCACTTGGCAAAAAGAAATGCTCCAGAGAACTTAGCACTCTGGCTGCGTCTTTCTGCTTTCTCTGACTCATTGTGATTCACCTGAGTCTTGCTGCTTCCCTTGAATCATGCTGCTGCTGGTGATTCATGTTGTTGTTTGGTGTTTGCTATTTGACTAGACTGCCGGTATCCAGATAATGAAGAGAGGCATCACTCCAAAGAATTACATCTAAAAAGGTCCACAGCTCCCTTTTCATAATAACCTTTCTCTTCTACCTCTTGTCAGTGGATTTGAAGAGTGGTAAAAGCATTTAAGAACCCTCTAAACAGAGAACTCTTGATAGAGGAATATCGAGTGGCAGAGAAACACTTAAAGAAATGCTCAACGTCATTAGCCATCAGGGAAATGCAAATCAAAACGACCCTGAGATTTCACCTTACACCCATCAGAATGGTCAAAAACAAAACTTAAGTGATAACACATGCTGGAGAGGTTGTGGAGAAAAAGGAACCCTCTTCCACTGCTGGTGGGAATGTAAACTTGTACAACCACTCTGGAAATCAATCTGGTGCTTCCTCAGACAACTAGGAATAGTGCTTCTTCAAGATCCAGCTACACCACTCCTAGGCATATATCCAAAAGAGGCTCAAGTACACAATAAGGACATTTGCTCAACCATGTTTGTAGCAGCTTTATTTGTAATAGCCAGAAGCTGAAAACAACCCAGATACCCCTCAACTGAGGAATGGATACAGAAATTGTGGTATGTCTACACAATGGAATATTACTCAGCAATAAAAAACAATGATACCATGAAATTTGCAGGTAAATGGTGGGAACTGGAAAGGATCATCCTGAGTGAGCAATCCCAGAAGCAGAAAGACACACATGGTATATACTCACTCAAATAGACATACAAAATAGGATAAACCTACTAAAATCTGTACACCTAAAGAAACTAATCAAGAGGGAGGACTCTGGCTAAAACGCTCAATCCCAGCCAGAAAGGCAAAGCATATGGATATCAGAAGAAGAAGAAAACAGGAAACAAGCTAGGAACCTGTCACAGAGGGCCCCTGAGAGGCTCTGCTCTGCACAATATCAAAGCAGATGCTGAGACTTATGGCTAACTGTTGGGCAGAGTGCATGGAATCTTACGATAGACGTGGGAAATAGTAAGATAGGGAGAGAACAGGAGCTCCACAAGGAGAGCAACAAAACCAAATATCTGAGCACAGGGGTCTTTCCTGAGACTGATACTCCAACCAAGTACCATGCATGGGGAAAACCTAGAACCCCTGCACAGATGTAGCCATGGCAGTTCAGTATCCAAGTGGGTTCCATAATAATGGGAACAGGGACTGCCTCTGACATGAACTGATTGGCCTGCTCTTTGATCACCTCACCCTGATGGGGGAGCAGCCTTACCAGGCCACAGAGGAAGACAATGCAACCACTCCTGATGAGAGCTGATAAACTAAGATCAGAAGGAAGGAAAGGAAGACCTCTCCTATCAGTGGACTTGGGAGGGGCATGTGTGAAGAAGTGGGAGGGAAGGTGGGATTGGGAGGGGAGGAGGGAGAGGTTTATGGGGGGGATACAAAGTGAATAAAGAGTAATTAATAAAAAAGAGCCCTAAATAAAGTAAGTTTGTTAAAGAACTAAGCCTACAGGTGGCGCCCAGCTATGGTTTAGGCATAATGGATAACTTTGCATTCTAATGCTATAGAGGAATCAGCAGGTTTTGATGGGCTGGCAATATTGTGTAAGGAAATCTGCAAAATATCAGCTGTTGCTGCTGGGTTCTCTCTTGCCTTGCTCCCAGATGGGGTTATCTGGTTTGCTTCATATTCTTATATTCGATTTTGAAAAAGATTCGGGGATAGGGAGGAGCAGAAAACTCAGAAGGTTCACTAAATTCTCCTGTTGTACAAAGGATTGCAGAGTTGGTTATACACCTAGAAAGCATACAATAGAGGTTGAATTGCTTGGAGAGCAAGAAGAGCCAGTGGGAGTAGAACAACAGAGTTCATCCCTGTGTCTGAGAACAAGGATTACCACAGGCTGGAGGGCAACCTGTCACCCTGACCTGCTCCATGTGCTTTTGCTGCCAGGTTCCCAAAGCACCTCTGTGAGGCAAGCGACCAGAAAAGGCAGAAGGCTGTACAGGGGAAATGGGTTAAAGTTGGGGCAAGTGTACCACTGAAGGATGCTGGGTCTACAGAGGTACCATCAGACTTGCCGGGTTTGTGCAGCATATGCCTGCTAATGGTGTTGCTCAAGCTTATGGTGAGATGACATGGTATCCAATAGTCATGCTAGAGCTAAAGTGGTTTAAGCAGTCTATTTTATGGTATGTAATGCATTCGATGTCCATTAAACAAGTATCAGACAATGGGGCTATGCAAAACAGACTTATTTTCCAAGATTGAAAGGGATTGGTGTCAGCTGTGCTAGAAGCTGGTCAACAATTACAATGATTATCACGGTGGATGGAAGAAGCCAGGAAAAATCAAATGATGGAATATAGTAAAGGGGATAAATGTTGTGAAAGCCCAACTGCTTGGTGAAGGAAATTGGGGGTGATATGGTAGATGCTCCTGGAGAAAGTATTGATACAGTTGACTGAGAACAAGCACCACACAAGCTGTGCCTACTGTCCAAACACAGGACATCACAGAGATTGAGTTTCCAAATTAATAATAGGGGCCACTGCTGAAATACCAACAGCCTTTCCCCTAAATAATTATCAAACAGACCTGTGTGGCAAGGGCAGTGGCCCATAACAAAAGAAAAATTGCAGGCACTTGAACAAGACAGATGGAGGCTCAGCATACAGAAGAGTCTAACCAGGCTATGGAATTCCCTTATGTTTGTTGAAAAAAAAAGGAAAAAGTCAGTCCAAGATGTCTAACAGCTGAAGCAGAAAAAGAGAACTCTCAAAGAACAAAGACTACAAGATGTGTAAGTGGATCAAACTGATCCTAAACTCGATTGTCTTTTGGTCATTTTGCCTTCAACTCATTCTCCTACTGAGATCAATATGCAAAGAAAAGATAGTATAATGTAATGGACTTTCTTAGCACAAAAACAAAGTAAAAAATTAAAGACATATTTGGAAAGATTTCTGAAATAAGCTTACGTCAACTGTCAGAAACAGACCAGA
Source organism: Pachyuromys duprasi (assembly GCA_028658305.1). Taxonomy (NCBI): domain Eukaryota; kingdom Metazoa; phylum Chordata; class Mammalia; order Rodentia; family Muridae; genus Pachyuromys; species Pachyuromys duprasi. Next base: position 36,908,409 of record CM053767.1, read on the forward strand.
CCAAAATTGTAGTACTTTTCACTAATGCTGAAATTATGTCATTGTAGATGATAAGAAGACTGGCAAAAATCTTATAGTTACTATTTAGGAGAAATTAATAACAAATATCTGAAAAGCAAATGTATACAGTTTATAAAAAGAAATAATTGGAATCTGCCACATACTGTAAAGAGTATGCCAACTCTAGAGGCACCAACATTCTATACTGATGCAAACAAGATGGGGATGTCAGGTTACAAGTCAAATAAAATAAGCAAGGTGATCAAAAATCCACATGCTTTAGTTTAAACATGAAAATTGTATGCATTCCTTACGGTGTTATTAGATTTTTCTAAATCTCTTAATATAATTTCTGATTCTTTATATGCAAAAAGGGTTGTTTTGCATATAGAGACTGCTGAATTTGTTCCTGATAACTCAGGATTAACTTCATTATTTATACAATTTCAATGAGCCATCATCAGAAGTAAAAGCTATCCATTATATATTACTCATATTCCATCTCATACAGATTTGCCAGGTCCACTGGCACAAGGAAATGAGGAGCATGTCCAGTTACTAATAGGAGATGTGTTAGAAGCCTCCAAATTTCATGATAAACCTCATGTTAATGGGAAAGATTTAAAGAAAAAAATCTCTGTCAAGTAGCAATAAGCCAAAGAAATAAGGAAAAAAAAGTACTACAAGTTCTTTATATAACCAAACTCTATTACCTGCTGGTACTAGCCTTAGAAGCACCAAAAGAAATAAAATGTGGCAGGTGGATATATTTCATTTTGCAGAGTTTGGAAAACTAAGGTATACACACCATACCATTGAAACATACGCAGTATTTAAATGGCAACTGCTTTAGGTTCTGAAAGGCTAACTGTGTGTAATTACATACTTACACACTTAGAAATAATGGCAATTATGGGTGTAACTGCACAAATTAAGACTGATAATATTCTCACATATATGTCTAATAATATGAAGCAATTCTTTGCATATTATAATATAAAGCACACTACTTGTATACCACACAGTCCTACAGGACAAGCAGTGTAGAATGAGCCAATCACACCTTAAAGATGCTTATTAAACCAAAATGAAGAGTAAAGATCCCCAGGGACATGCTAAATAATGCTTTGTTAATTCTAAATTTTCTTAATGGTGGTGAAAAAGAGACAACAGCAGCCGAGAGACATTGGATTAAAGGAAAAAAGACTGAGGAATTATATCAACCAATACGCTATAAGGATCTGTTGACATTAGAATGGAAACCTGCAATAATTTTGATATGTGGCTGTAGTCAGCATATGTTTTTACAGAGAATGCAAAAATTTGGTTACCAATAAAATGTATAAAGGTTAAATCTGATCAGGAAAAAGCTTTTCTCAGCTGAGATATGAATGTCTTCTCAAAGCAAATAGCCCAGGTGATTCACTCTCACAGCCTCAGGTAATAATTTTTCCAAAACCTGCATGAAAATCAACTGCAAAAGCCTAAATGACAGAAAATACAAAGACTGGACAGACAATATAGTGACTGGACAGACAACAACACAGACTGGACAAAAAAAAAAAGAGATAGAAATAGCTTTCCTAAGACTTAGCCAAGATCTCATATTTCATAGGGTACCCAATGGACATCTTTGCCTCCAGAGAAGTAATTTTAAGAACATGACTTTGCCATTCCCAAAAGGCGGGGTGGATATTATTGGTTGTTTGATATGTTATGGTTGCTTGTTATTGTCTAGTGCGGTTGACTCTTATTGGTTATGGTCAGGGTGGAAACAAAATAAAGTTTAAGCCAGGGATCTCTCTCCTTTATTTTTCTTTCTTCTTATCTTTCTTTCTTATCTAATGATGGGGGGAAGGGAATAATAATAATATATTTTTTAATAAAAATAGAAACTACTAGTCTCAAATAGTTTACTTTGGTATAGATTAACTATATTGATAGAAATTTAAGGTGATCTTGTGTAACTTGTATGTTGATAGAAATTTAAGGTTATTTTGTTTGGCTATTGTTTGATGTATTGTACAAAAGCAGTTAATTTTAAAATGCAATGTAAAGTTCTAGCTTTATTGTTCTCACAATTGTTCTTGTTGGGTGTAAACTATAAGTGTTAAGAGGATAAGACAATTTTTTTTAAAACAGGAAAAGGGACATGTAGTGAAAGTTTTAGTTTATTTTATGTGTATCTTGTTTTGGTCCCCAATGTGGGATGTAGAAATGTTTTTAGCATATTCTCAGTTGAAAACAGTGGGGTATTGCTGTTTCTGTTGAATCGTGCTGCTTCTGGTGATTGATTCTGGTGTTTGGTGTTTACATTTGACTAAACTACTCTTATCTGGACAACTAAGAATGAAATCACCAAAAGGAATTTAAAAAGTCTTTAAAAGCCCACCTATTTTCCCAATAACCTTTTTTCTCCCCTACCTCTAGTCAGTGGGTTAGAAGAAAAGTAGTAGCATTTCAAAACCTTAAATAAAGCAAGTTTGTGAAAAATCTAAGCCTATATCCTCACCTCTTTAAATACTCTTTCAAGTCCAATGTTCCAGCTCTGCAGCAGACCATCTGCTGAAGCATTCAGACACTTAGCTGCAAATTCCAATGGATTACACAAATCTTCCCCTCTGAACTTCCTTCTCTCTACTCATTGCTTTATCCAAGCTCCAACTCCAGCAGGCACTTCCTGGGAAGCCACAGACCACAGAGGGATATAGGCTAATGCTAGCTCTTCGCAGGTCCCCTTGCATCTCTAAATCCAGTCTTCCAGTCTCCTCCACAACTCTATAGCAGGCCTTCTGTGTACTCTCCTCACCATTTACTTCATTTGTCTTGGAAAAAAAGCAAATCCTGGCGTAATGCCCGGCTCTCTTCTCTCCTGTGGAACTCTCAGCAATCCTGCCTAACCTATTCCTAAGGAGAAAAGTATTTTTGCTAGAACCACCAGTGACCACATCTATCAAGACTCCAAAAGAACTTCTTATCATGAAACACTGCCACCACACTCTCATCGGAACCAGAAAGGAAACAGATATCAAGGGGAAAAACACCCACCAAACAAAAAGAAGATCACATATCAACAGCTAGAATTATAATCTTCTCAATGCAGCATTCCTAAGCAAAATTAGTGACAGCTAGGAAAATATGTCTGTACTAGAGCCTAATAACTCTACCACAACAAGTCCTGAACATTGTAACAAAGCTAAAGCACAAGAAAAAAACCCTAACATACCCTTTATGAATATGATAAAGATTGTTAAAGAGGAAATGAATAAATTCCTTAATGAATTCCATAAAACACAAATTAAGAGGGGAAGAGAATAAATAAAATAGTTCAAGGACAGACAGTGGAAATGGGCCAATAAATAAAACCCAAACTTAAGAAAATCTATACATGAAAAATTCAGGAACTCAAACAGAAACCTCAAAATTCTGTCTTCTACACTTTCAAAGTTTGTTTTTTCTTATCAATTTTCTATTAAATATAAATCCGTATTACCAAAATATATAAACATATGTGTATTTATATATTTATTTATATAATTATAAAAAATATATTTATATACATGTTATATCTGTATAGGTTTACATATTCACATATTCATTCATTCGTAAGTTCATGTGTTCATACTTATAAATTTATGTATCATACATTTATATATTTTATATGTATACATTTATATATTTGCACATTTTATGTATGTAAATATGTATACATGTATACACATTTATAGTCATAGTTCATACATTTATACATTAATACAGTCACATATCATATATTTATAAGTACATATCTGTGTAATATGTAAATATATATTTATATATTTTAAACATATTTATGAAAATTTTATGTATTTATAGTAAATTATATAATATAAATGTATATATTTATGCATATTTATAAATAGAAATCTATATTATATACACACTTTATATAATATATATATAGTGTGTGTAAGATAGTGCTTGTGCATATTTTGAGTACAGGTACTAGAGAAACAGTTGGATATAGATATAGTCAATTGTGAGTTCCCAGATGGGCATGCTAGTTACTAAACTCGGGTCCTCTGCAATAAGAGTATATACTTTTAGCTACTGAGGCACCTGTCTAAACTGCATTTGGCTTTTGAACACAATATCTTATTATATAGCTCAGGGTAACTGAGAGCTTAGCATGTAGCCTAGATTGGTCTTAACCTTGTAATCTTCCTGCAGCAGATTTTCAAGTGTTGAACTGAAGATATTAGGATGCATGTTTGGCTTGGGTACTTTGGTTATTACTATTTTAACACTGAGGAAACTCAGATCTAATCAAGTTATGAACCTCAAGTATTAAAGTATAGTACACTTACATAATAGAATTTAACACTAGGAGGCAGGGAACAAGATATTGTAGTGAAAATATATCTTATATGTTTGTATACATGTATGAAAATGTCATAATTAAACATTTTGTATAATTAATATACAATTTAAAAGGAGAAACAAAAAAAGGTTTGGTGATACACACCTCTAATCCTTGCTCTGGAAATTAGAGATAAGATGATCAGTATTTCACTTTATATATTACTGGCTATATAGAGGTTGGAGGCTATGCTTAGCTACATGATACCCTGCTTTGTTTATTTAAAAGAAGAAAGGACTTGCATTTTCCTGATGACTAAGGATGTTGAACATTTCTTTAAGTGTTTTTCTGCCATTCGATATTCCTCTATTTAGAAAATTCCCTGTTTAGCTCTGTACCCCATTTTTTAATTGGATTACTTGGTTTGTTGGTGTTTAACTTCTTAAGTTCTTTATATATTCTGGATATTAGTCCTCTGTCAGATATAGGGTTGGTGAAGATCCTTTCCCTGTCTGTAGGCTGTCGTTTTGTTCTGCCAACAGTGTCCTTTGCTTTACCAAAACTTTTCAGTTTCATGAGCTCCCATTTATTGTTGATCTTAGAGCCTGTGTTGTTGGTGTTCTGTTCAGGAAGTTGTCTCCTGTTCCAACGTGGTCTAGTCTCTTTCCCTACTTTTTCTTCTAACTGGTTTAGTGTTTCTAGTTTCATGTTGAGGTCTTCGATCCATGTGGACTTTAGTTTTGTGCAGGGTGATAAATATGGATCTATTTGCATTTTTCTTCATGTAGACATCCAATTAGACCAGCACCATTTGTTGAAGATGCTCTCCTTTTTCCATTGTATGGTTTTGGCTTCTTTGTCAAAAATCAAATATCTGTAAGTGTATGGGTTTATTTCAGGGTCTTCTTTTTCAATTCCATTGATCCACCATTCAGTTTCTATGCAAGTACTATGCAGTTTATATTACTGTTACTCTATAGTACAGCTTGAGATCAGGGATAGAGATAACTCAGAAAATCTGTTCTTGGACAGGATTGTTTTAGCAATTCTGGGTTTTTTTGTTTTTCCATATGAAATTGAGAATTGTTCTTTCATGTTCTGTAAAGAATTATGTTGGTATTTTCATGGGAATTGCAGTGAATCTGTAGATTTCATTTGGACAACACATGCTGGAGAGGATATGGAGAAAGGGGAACCCTCCTCCATTGCTGGTGGAAACTTAAACTCGTACAACCACTTTGGAAATCTACCTGGCACTTTCTCAGAAAATTCAGAATAGTACTACCTCAAGATCCAGCTATACCACTCCTAGGCATATACCCAAAAGATGCTCAAGTACACAAGGACACTTGCTCAACCATGTTTTTAGCAGCTCTATTTGTACTAGCCAAAAGCTGGAAACAACCTAGATGTCTCACAATAGAGGAATGGATACAGAAATTGTGGTACATTTACATAATGAAATACTAATCAGCTATTAAAAACAAGGAAATTATGAAATTTTCAGGCAAATGGTGTGCACTAGAAAAGGTGATCTTGAGTGAGGTGACCTAGAAGCAGAAAAACACACGTGGTATGCACTCACTCATGAGTGAATATTAGCCATATAATATAGGATAAATGTACTAAAATCTATACTTCTGAAGAAGCTAAACAACAAGGAAAACTCTAAGGAAGATGCTTAATCCTTATTCAGAAGGCCAAACTCAATAGACATTGGAAGCAGGAGAAGACAGAGAGCAGGACAGGAGCCTACAACAGATGGCCTCTGAAAGAGTCCACTGATTGTGAAATACCCAGATCACGAGTCCCCAAATGACCAACAGGCTCTGAGTCCGATGCAAAACACACAAGGACTGCCCTTTACAAAAACAAAGAGGGAGGCGACCCCCAACTCTGGGGGAACAGGGTTTTTAAAAGTGCAAAAACCGAAAGTAGGGAAGTGCTAGTCTTGGCAGTACAGGATTGGGTGAAAGGGCCTGTAGGGGAGCTGATCTTTAAAATGATTGGTTTGTTTTCAGGCGCCAAAACTGCAAATGATCAGGTCTGGCTCCCTGGGGGACACCTGACCCGCCCCCATCCCAGGGCAAGGTACTGCCCTGTTAGGTTAGGCTGCTGCAGGTGAGGCTGTAGCAAGGGGGAGGAGGAGTTAATGCATTGCATAGGCTTCCTTAGGGGCTATGTGACCCTAGTCACACCCTGAGGTTAATCTGGGTGGGGGACTGCTGCTGGACCCCTGCTCTGAAAGGACTGTGATCTGGTGACTTTGCCCCAGTCCCAAGAATTAACTCCAAGTTTTTAAACCTCTCAATTGAGGTATCGAAGCAGAGACTGAGACTCATAGCCAAACTTTGGACAGAGTGTAGGTAATCTTACGAAGAAGGGGGATATAGAAAGACCTGGAGGAGACAGGAGCTCCAAAAGGAGACCAACAGAACCAAAAACTTGAGCGGAAACTGATACCCCAACCAAGGACAAAGCATGGAGAGGACCTAAAAACACAGCTCAGGTGTAGCCCATACACTCAGTCTCCAAGTGGGGTCCCTAGTAAGGGAAGCAGAGGCTGTCTCTGGCATGAACTCAGTGACAGGCTCTCCAATCACCTCCCCTGCAGGGTGCAGCCTTGCCAGGCCACAGAAGAAGACAATGCAACCAGTCCTGATGAGACCTGTAGGCTGGGGTCAAATAGAAGGGGAGGAAGACCTCATCTATCACTGGACTAGGGGAGGGGCATAGGGGGATAAGAGAGGGGGGAGGAATGGATTGGGAGAAGATCAGGGAGGGGGACATAGCCAGTATACAAACTGAATGAATTGTAATAAATGATAATAATATTTTTTTAAAAAACGAATGGACAAAATTGTTGTTCTTATTTGTTGCTAAAGACTGTAATGTTTGTTGATTGAATGACACATGGTCACTAAAATAGAGCCCTCTCAACAAGACATAATAAAAAGTGTGATAGTAAGTTACATTGATTGGGGGAGAAGGGAAGCTTTCCAACTAGATAAAATGTAACTTGATGTATCTTTACAACTTGGACCAATGAGGGTATATGTGGGCAGGTATCCTGAACCAACAGGTCATTTTCAGCAACAAGGTCCTGGGTGATGTGCCAAGGGATGAAAAACACAGAGAAGTCTGAAGATAAGAAGGTTAATGCTGGGGTTAGGAGATCTTCCATGAAACTTTTTTGTGTCAAGAAAGTTTATTAAGAAGTATGGCATCATATTTGTGGGTAGAAAAATGACCCAGTTCTGCAGAGATAAATCAGACATTGGCAAAGAGAACACAGGATACCTCAGACACCACTGCGTAAAGACTGATAAATGCAGTCCAGGTACAAGAGTCATGTTCTCTGGAGCCTTAACACCTTCAAGGCACTGACTCCAGCCCTAAACCAGCCTTGACAAACACACTCCTGAACAAAGGAACAGAACTAAAGTTCTTTTTGTCCTCTCATTGGGGTCTCTGAGGAAATTTTCAGTTGGTCTGGCTCACCACAACCATTTTTATTGATGTATAAAAATAGTTGGTTTTTCAGCTCCCTTGGTGGCTATTGAAATATCTTCAGTGACTTTTCAAGTTATATGTAGCTGGCCTTTTTATTTATTTGTCACAATTCATATGTATGTTCTATGTATCTTGATCATATTCATAGCCCATCATCTTCGCTTGTCAACCTCCCACTCCTGGTGTTGTTTTTATTCTTCAGGTAGTCCCCGTCCTACCTTCCTTTCTTTTGTGTGCAGATCTTATCATGTAGTCACAGATTCTGTATGTTTATGATTTGAGATGTAATGTCACATCATGATGGCTTTTATTCTCATTATTATCTGTCTTCTTAAGTCTTTTTGGCTCTTCCACAATATTCCCTGAAATTTGGAGGGATGATGTAGATGCCCCATTTAGAGCTGAGTAGTCAACTGTCATTGAGCTCCTGGTACTTTGACCAGGTAGTTATCTGTTCCTTAGCTGGCACCTGCTGCCTAAGAGAAGTTTTTCTGCCCAAGGCCAAGACGCACTAGTCTGTTAATGTAAATATAAATACTTAGAAGATTGTTCGACTACTTAGATTTTTTTAATATTAAAGTTGAAAATAAGGCAAATAGCTTTCAATTGTGTTCATTGGTTGCTCACTTCAGCATAACACTATTTACTAAAAAAAACTGAGAATAAATTATTTTAGACTTCATTTTAAAAATAACTGGAACTATAAAGCACACAAATACATCATCTGCTGGTTCTTTTGATTTATTCTCTACAGCATGCTGTTTTTCCACGTACATTTTCTTCACACATTTTAGACTTCTTAGCAACTTATTTTTAAGTAGTCTAATTTCCTTTCAATTTATTCCTCCTTTTGCTAGTTCTGGTAATCATGAATAAATTGTGAAGATTTTGGTGTGTACAGATGAATGGTGTGAATCAGAATACATTAAACAGAGAGTGTCAATCTTATTTCAACACCAGCCTCACAAGCATAAATTTTCTTCTTTTTAAAAAAAAATCTTGTCAAAAACACACACAAAAAGTAGTATCAATTGGTTTAGACCAATTTTCCATAGTCCAAAGAAGTGTCAAAACTTAAAATGAGAAATAAGAAAAAGCTTTATACTTAGAAAAGTTTTTAAAGTATTTTTCTTTTTTCAAGATGCATTTGTTTTATCTTATGTACATTAATATTTCTCTGCATATCTGTATGTGAAAAATGAAATGTGTATGAATAATGCTCATGGAGGACAAAGACGTGTCAGATATTTTTGAAATCTAAAGGTTTGATAGTTGAGCCACATTCCTTCGTATCTGCCCCTCTGTCCTTGTAACCTTCCCTACAAAATTAAATAGGTAGAGAGAGAGCATACCATCCAAACAAAAACCATTTTGTCATGGAAGCTGTAGTGCATCATATTATGTCCCACAATATACTTGCAAATGTTCATTTAATGTTCATTGCTTTGGTTTGAGGCTTCTTGCTTCTGCTACACTATTTAAAAAAAAAACAAAACAAACAAACAAACAAAAACCTGTGATCTCACTGTGACATGTCTCAGATATCCTTTTGTTGCCCTGTGTCACGGAGATCTTTCAGTTTTAAGTCTGTAGGACCAGCCCCTTCATGTGTTCCAGCAGCTCATATCTGAGGTAACACACTCAAAGTCCCAGATTTGGGCCTGGGTGGTAGCTCAGTTGTCCAGGCTGCCAGATTTCCTGCACCAGGAAGAGCTCTCCATCACTACCCTGTCTCACTCAATGTTGCAGCTGGCAAAAGCCAAGGCCAACTCTCCTGCTCTCATGCCTTTGGGGTTGGATCGCCCTCTTCATGCCACCGGAACCAGCTCTACAGTGCTGCCTAGATGAGGTATGGGGCTGCTCTACCGAATTCTGCAGCCAGTGAGGGATAGGGTCAGCTCTCCCAACTCCTACAGGAGGAGTGGAGCAGGGCACTCACAGCGTGAGTGTCAGGGCGAGCACCACTGTGTCCTCGGGACCAGCTCGAGCTGCCTCCTCAACCAGAGCTGTCAGGTGTCAGTTCCACAGGAATCTCTACTACTCTTTCATATTCTGTGGCCTGTTCTCTTCCATCCAAGGAGACATTTCCCTGCTACTGTTGGAAAGCACAAATGGCTGTCTGTGATATAGTCTACAGGTTCCCTCATTATCACAAGTACCTAGTTTTTCTTATCCCCTCTCTTAACATATAATGAAGCTCAGAAGGTTTCCTTATTCCCAGCTTCTCATTCTTTCATCTGTACTCACCCTTTTTGTCTTCCTGTTTACCCTCCCCTCTCCTCTCATTGCCCAGTTCAATCTGATGAAGATGTTCAGTCTACTATTTTCTCTGCTCTCAATTTTTCCAGATGCATCTGGCTATATTCTCCCTCATATTTACAACAAAATCCTCTGTTCGACCGTATCTTGGAATGGCCATGTCCTCAGTTTATACATTAGGAAAATGAAAATAAAACTACTTTGAGATTTCATCTTATGCTCACAAGAATGACCAGTAACAGCAAAACATGTGCATTCTGGCAAGGAATGAATGTGGAAGTAAGAGAACAATCACTTATTGCTGGTAGGAGTAAAAACTTGTACAGCCACCCCAGTAATTAGTGTGGCAGTTCCCCAGAAAGATGGAAACTGATACACCTCAATATCCAGCTATACTACTTGAGCATATATTCAAAGGACATTTCAAACTACCACATAGATACTTGCTCATCCTTATTCACTGATGCTCTGTTCATAATAACCAGGAATTGGAAACAATATAGATGTCTCTCAACAGAAGAATAGATAAAGAAAATGTAGTACATATATGTAGAGCCAATGGAGTACTCATTGGCTCTTTAAAACTGAAATTTTGAGGTAAATGGATGTAACTAACAATTAACATCAGCCTGTGAGAGGCATTACCGAGCTAGGAAGAAAAATATGGTATATTTTCTCATACATGTGGATTTTAGCTGTTAACCAAGATACACTCAATAGAACCACAGAAGTTAGCAACTAGGGGACACAGATTGAACTCCCTAGGAAAAAGAAATAAAATAAATAGATAAAGATGGATAAATCATATTTGCAGAGAGAGAGAAGAGGGGTACAAAAGAAGAAATATGGGGAAGTACAGTTAAAATTAAGGGCCATTTGAGGAGTAATATAGAAATCTAATACAGTAGAAGTTTCCTAAACTATACACATATATGAAGGTGATATAAATCAGATTGCCAGATAATGTGAAAGACAAGCTTATTGGCAATTTTTGTCAACAAATAAAGCTTCTAATTATCAGCATTGGGTCACATCTAATTGAGATAAACAACGTGGGCCCATGAAAATCCTCAAACAATTCAGGCCATTTGCAAGTCTATAGGTTTAGAAACAGCCAGCAAGGCTTCATTACAGAAGACAATTCCTATACAACTCATTGGATACAGAGAATTCAAGCTGCTTCCAACATAATACCTTCACTCCTATGTTCTTGGGTTTTGGGGGAATGAAAGTAGTCTGCGTGCTACCAAGAGAGAAAACAGCAACCTAGCCAAAAATTATCTGATTGTATAATGCTGTCCTGCCTTCAGGGTATGTTAGTGTAGTAGTGGCAGAAAGCATGTAGGGGTGGCCTATCAATATATGGCTGGACTTGAGGCTCACACCGTGAGGCTACCAGATAGAACCCATTTCCAACACTGCTTAAGTAACCAAGAACTTGTGGCTGGGTAGTTCAGGGATACAAGATAAAACCGAATATTGCTGGTTTAAAAACGGTAGCAATAAAATGAGTCCTAATGGCATTCTGATAACTCTATATATCAGAACATACTCTGATCTAAATCGATGCTTTTCTCAGCCATTATCAAAGAAGCTTCTTCCAGCTGCAGCTGGCGACAAATACAGATACCCACCCCTGGGTATTTTGCAGATAGTGAAAGACCTTGGAACACTCACCCCTAAAAGGACCGTGTCAGTAAAATAACTCTTTTCACTGTTCAGGGAATCCTACTGAAGAGGAGGCAGAAGGAATGTAAGAGACAGAGAAAATGGAAAACACCAGAGAACAGGGTCTTCCATATCAACCTGTGCAAATCTCATGGGAGCTACAGAAATTGAGGCAGTATGCACAAGCCCTTCATTGTTTTTCACTAGACTCTATATTGTGGCTTCCCATTTATCATTTTTTTATCAAATCCCTGGGTGTTTGAATGAGTGGGTCTCTGTTTGTTTGTTGTGTTTTTTTTTTTTTGCCTTCCTTTTAGTCTCTTTTCTTCTGTTTGTTCTGTCTAATTCCATGTGTTGCCTTTGTTTTATCTTATCTTATTGTATTTTTTTTATTTTGTTAGTATCCCTCAGAAGCCTGTTTGTTTTATAATGAGACAGAAAGGGAGGTCAGAGGAACTGGGAAGACTTGAGGAAGAGGAAACTGCAATCAGAATACTTTATTTGAGAAAAATACATTTTCAATAAATGAAAGTGAAATAAATAAAAAATTATATACTCCCAAATTTTAGATGTGAAGCTGTCTTAGAAAAATACCTATTAGCATGCTTGTTTACTAAAACTTGGGGAACCATATTTTTTTTAGATTATATCTGAAGAAGAGATATTTAAATAAATTACTTGGCACATAATGGAAACATAGTCATTAGGCTATGCTTGCCTGTGTCTCATTTAAATGATTATTTAAAAAAAATTCAAGATCACTTCAGGACACTCAGTCCTATCACTTGACTACATAGCCTACATTTTCTTTTGAAATTTACAGAAATGTTTTTCAAGCAACTGTCTAAAAGTTAATTTTCTCCTCTGTACCTTAATGTAGTATCCTTAGAAAATGCTAGATATTTTTATCCAGCTCCCCAGACATCTCTTTTGGAACAATTATTTATTCAGGAAAGGAGAGTGCTCCCTTGCATTTGTAGAGATCAAAGGACATTTCTCAAGGGTTTTTCTCTCTTTTTACCCTCACATGGGTTTGGGGATCAAACTAAAGTCATCAGGCTTGACAGCATATGATTTTATCCCTCAGACAGCTTTCTGGATGCACAGAACCCTTAAACATCTGTTTCTATGATGTAACTTATGTTTTAAATAAACTGTCTTTATTTTTTTAAAATAGACACATTTGTTGTACTTAAAGCAACATGGAGTGGCTGTGTGTCTCCATGTGAAATCATTAAGTCTTTTATAACCATTTTTCTTGGAAATGGTTTGTTGGGTAAATTTTTAAAATTTTTTCATTAAATTTCAGTAGTTATAAGCATGAATTTTTGTTATGCTGATTTTTAGTCTGAAGTAAACTAAAAGGTACTGAATAGCAGAGGCAGAATTAGAAAATCAGTTAAGGTACTGGTGAAAGTGACAGTTTAGTTCATGCCAGAAACCATGTAGTCACATGGCACATTGAGTTTTTTAAAATGTTTTTGCTGGTAATACTTGCATGGTCAAACATAAAAGACGGGTCACTAAAGCCAAGCAGAGCCCCAATGCACATTGTAAACCTCTCAAAACTATCAGGGGTAAAACTCAGCTTCCCTTCAGTGGGTAGCCAAAGACCTAAGACTTCTGCCATGTCCTTAAAAAGACAAGTCAGCTTTGCTTGTGACTTAAACTTCTGTGTAAGTATTAGACTGTATTATTTTTTTTTATTTGTGCAAGTTTAAGTGTTTAGATAATCTACCTCATTTTGAGTACCCAGTGTCTGTGTTTTTCCAGTACTGTGCAGTACTTTCAAGGGTGGCCATAAGAAAATGTTTATCTAGTCAATTAGTAATGCACATTTTAATTAATTTCAAATTGAAATAAGCATTTCTTTGATCTGGAATATTTTCCATGCTTCTTACACTAATGCCCTCTTCTTTATGAAAACTGCAGTCTTCAAATCAGAGACTATATAGAATCCTTGATTTAATATGCATTTCATTCAATTTCTTTAGTATACTATTTGTTTCTTTACTTATAAAATCTAAAACTATGTGCTGTACAGAAGAAAAATAATTAGCAGTCTCAGGATGCTAAGGTAGTAACCACAGGTCTATAAGAACACATGCCAAAATCTAGTACCAATGTGTGTTTTATGAATATCAGCTTTGCTCAAAATATAAACTGAAAATAGGTGTTACAGGAAGGAGGGAGGGGGCTACAGCTGGGATACAGAGTGATTAAAATGTAATTAATATAAATAATTTAAAATTATAAAAAATAGGTGTTGTAGGACATGAACATTGGGAGTTTCTTTTGCTGTGATAATAATGTGTTCTTGTTATTGCTGCTCTGATCATGTGTGGTAACATTATAGTCAGGACAGAATCTTACATACCCTAATATCCGTTGTGGCTTAAAATCTTGGAACAAAAATATATTCAGTAATTATTTTTAATTAGGTAAATGTATTCAATGAACTCTTTTAATAAAAAATTTCTTTTTAGTACAAAGCTTTTAACACTGAAAAACAGGAATATTAGTTCATTTCACCCACCCTGTTGGAACACTCTATGGAACTCTTAAACAAATACTAGTATAGAGAGTTTTCTTTTCAATCCTTCAGCTGTGTGGACATAAACATCCTTCTTGGATTGAGGTTATCTGCTTAACAGGTCTGTATGGCACATCCTCCTTGTATTTACTATAATAGGACAAAGAATTATTTCTTCCATGGTTTAAAGAATATGGTCTACACTCTCTAAAGTAAATGTTTTTCCCCTCTAAATTGCTCAATGAAAATAGGCTTGGAAAACACTTCTATAAAATAATTAAAGAAGAGTCTACAGAGATTAATATAATTATATCATTAGATCATTCTTCCTTCCTCTTTCTTTCCCCAAACCCTCCCATGTATTATTCTGAGTCAGAGTGTGGCATGAAAGAGCATATAATTTCAGATTACAGCTGTACATTAGTTTAGATTGTAAAGGCTGACTACATGGGAAATCCAAGGCAAGTAGACTTGATTGTTACATTGTTATCATAAACAAAAATATGGCGGATGGAACTCTTACCCTAAAGATGTATTGACAACTCTGACTGTAAGGATCAGCAAAAGTTCCAACTTATAGTAATGTAAGAGATATTTTCAGAATATTGCATGCTACTTTTACTTGGAGCTCTTTCTGGAATATTCATGGTCTAAGGGGGTTGTTTTTACCCACAGGCTCTAAAGAACCAACAGAGCAAAAGATATATAGTTACTATCCAGTTGTGAAGCTGTTTGCCTCGAAGGCCATTTTGTCCATACTATATTTAACTAATCCAGGACTACAATTGTACATCACTCAAAGTTTTCTCTCCTGTATCCTTTTTATGGTTAAAATATGAAATGTTCACCATGGACTTATGAATTTGAAGGCTTCAACCAGAGGTGGCGGTATTTTGTGAGACATCATAAATTCTTTAGGAGGTAAAGCCTACTTGGAATCAATGGCAGTTGACTGCTAAACCCCAAGTAGATTATATACACCACCCACTCTATGGAATAGAGATCAGAGCTGACACGGGGAAGTAAGAATGTAAGAGCTGTAAGACAGGGAGTGTGGACATCTCTGTATATACCACAGCCATCAAAGTAATGATCCCCGAGGCAAAAAGAAAATCCACTTCAACATACTCAGTAGTCAGTGTTGATTCAAATACCCTCACTATGACATCCACCCCAGTGGAGTGATTGTAACGTCCTCCCCAATGGGGTCACTGTAATGTGCACGCAGTGTGTTCACTGTGAGGTTTTCCTCTAGTGTGGTCACAGTAACTTTCATCCTAGGGAGGTCACCGTAATTTCCTCCCTAGTGGGGTCACCTTGGTGTCTTCTGCACTTGGGGCCACTGTGATGTTCTCCCCAGTGTGGTCACTGTAACGTGCATGCAGTGAGTTCACTGTGATATCCTCTCCAGCGGGTTCACAGTAACCTTCTCCTCAGTGGGGTCATTGTAACTTCCTCCCCAGTTGGTCACTCTAATGTCCTCCCCAGTGAGGTAAGTGTAACGTTTAAACCAGTGGGGTCACCATATTGTCCCCCTCAGTGGGGTCACTGTACTCTCCTCGCCAGTGAGGTCACTGTATTGTCTTATCCAGGGTGGTCACTGAAACATCCTCCCCTAGGATGACACTGTATGTCCTCTCCAGTGGAGTCACCATGTTATCCTCACCAGTGGGTTTGCTGTACTGCCCTCTCCAGCGGGTTCATTGTAACATCCTCTTCAGTGGAGTCAGTATATTTCCTCCTCAGTGGGGTCATCTTAACCTCCTCCCCAGGAAGGTCCCTCTAAAGTCCTTCCCAGTTCTGTCACTGTAACCTTCTCCCCAGTGGAATCAGTGTATACACTTCCCTAGTAGGGTCACCATAATGAGCATGCAGTGAGTTCACTGTGATGTCCTCTCTAGTGGGGTCACTCTAACATTCTCCCCTGTGGGGTCACTGTTAGGTCCTTTCCAGTGCAGTTACTATAATGTCTTTCTTAGAAGGGTCACCGAAATCGCCTCTCCAGTGAGGTCACTATAACTTGACCCCCATGTAGGGTCAGTGCAATCCCCCCCCCAGTAGTGTCACAGTAGCGTACTCCCTGGTTTGATCACCATAATGTGCTCCTTGGTGGGCTCATTGTAAAGTCCTCTCCAATGTGATCACTGTAACATCCTCCTTGGTGGTGTCACTGCAATGTCCTCCCCAGCAGGGTCACTGTGAAGTCTTCCCCACTGGGGTCACTATAATGTGCACCCAGCTGACAGGGATTGAAGAGTAAAAGGGACTTTGACAAATTGAGGGGTATTTAAAACAGCATGGAGCAGAAAGGGCTATTAGCTCAAGTTCTGGCTTTCGCTTGGCCTTTAGCTCCTCAGTTCCCTGAATTTTGGGGGCTTTGAGCTAGCAAGCCTTTTGCCTTGGGTTTTGTTTTTTGTTGTGGTTGTTTTATTGTTTTTATTTATTTTTTTCTCTCCTTTTGCTCCTAGGCTGCCAGCTGAGTTAGTGAGCCTTTCAGGTTTTTCCGATACAGATCTGAAATGAGAAGAAAGCTTAGCTAGTTACCTTTTCTGCCTCTCTGGGATAGCAGGTTTGCACCCTAGCATTTGGCTCCTGAGTCTTTATTAGTAAAATAGAACAGTTGGGATTTTTCTTCTTTTTAAACAACAGTCCCCAATAGGCTGACTGTAACAGCTTCCCCTATGCATTCACTGGCGTCTTCTGCACTGGGGTCACTGTAAATTTCTTCCTACTGAGCTAACTGTAATGTGCATGCAGTATGTTCATTGTGATATCCTTCACAGTGGGGATACTGCCCAGTGAGGTCACTGTACATCCTTCCCAGTAGGATCACCTTAAGTTCCTCCCCATTGGGGTCACTGTAATATCCTACCTTGTGAGGTCACTGTAACCTCCTCTAAATTGTGGTCACCATAATGTCTTCCCTGATGGGGGTCACGTGATGGTCTTCCCAGTAGGGCCACTGTGATATGTTCCCCATTGAGGCTACTGCTGTCCTCTGCAGTGAAGTCACTGACACGTCCTCCCCAGTGATGTCACTGGAATGTTCTCCCTCTGGGGTCACTGTAACATGCACCCAGTGAGTTCACTGTGATACTTTCTTCATTGTGGTCACAGTATTGTTCTCCCTAGTGGGATCACTGTAATGTCTTCCCCAGGGGTGTATAAGTGTAGCGTTCTCCCAAATGGGATCACTGATTTGTCTTCCCTAGTGGGGTCACTGTATGCACATTCCAGTGGGGTCATTATAACGTCCTCCCCAGTTAGGTTACTATAGCTTCCTCCTAAGTGGTGTCACTATAATATCCTCCTCAGTTTGCTCACTGTGATGTTCTCTTCAGAGTTATCACTGCATCATCTTCCCCAGTGAGTTCACTGAGGATGTCCTCCCCAGTGGGGTCACTGTAATGTCCTCCCAAATAAGGTCACTGTAATGTGCACACAGTGGGGTCACTGGGATGTCCTTTCCAGTACAGTTACTGTACTGTCTTCCCAAATCAGGTCAATGTAATATGTACACAGTGAGTTCACAGTGGGGTTGCTATATGATCCTCCCCATTGGGGGCACTGTACTTTGCATTCAGTGAGTTCACTGTGATGTCCTCTCCAATGGGCTCACTGTAACTTCCTCCCTAGTGGGTTCACTATAACATGCATAAAGTGAGCTTACTGTAACCTCCCCTCTGGTGTAGTTATCATAGAATCTTCCCTGGTCAGATCATGTTATATCCTCCCCAGTGGAGTAATTGTAACATCCTCCCCAGTGGGGTGACTAATTTCCTCCCAAGTGGAGTCACTGTAACATCATACCCAGTGTGATCACTAGAACATTCATTCCAGTGAGGTCACTGAAATGTCATCTCCAATGGGGTGAATGTAATGTCTTCCCTGATATCACTGTTTTGTTCCCACCAGTGGAGTCACCATAACATCCTTCTCAGTGTAGTCACTATACTGTGTCCCATCATGGGTCACTGTAGCATCCTTTGCAGTGGGGTTATTGTAACATCCTCTCCAGGGGGAAAGGGCTCCAGGTACAATTGAAGGGCATTGCTGAAAACTAAGATCTCCTTAGCATAGGGTGGGGTATTTCCAGGAATTCCAGGATACTTGCTGATCAGTTTTTCTTATCAAAATAAGGTCCACCCTATAATCTTCCGAGGACTATGTGACACTCCTTACCAATCTGGCGTTACCAGATCAGATGTAAAAGAACTCCAATGAGAAAAGGGAGTTGTCATAACAGACTGAGCTCAGTTGGTTATCTGGAAATGCCAGACTTCAACCTTAAAAGCAGGCTTTCATATATATCAGTTGACATAGATGAACTACGTAAGGAAGGCCCCTATTTCTAAATCCTGATTGTAGGTGTAACAGGGTACAGCACAGATGTTTACAGTTTTCAAGCTTAAAAGCTCTGTAACATTCTCTCTCAGGAGTGGAGGTGTGTGTTCCCAAGTATGTTCTGAGGCCCTGATCAATCAGTGGTTGCTTGATTACAATAAACTCTTGCCATTTGCATTGACCTGGTGTTTGAGTTGTGTTGGATCTCAGAAGACCCTGTAACACAAAGACCTTACCATATTCATGACATTCATAGAATTTCTCTCCAGAATGAATTCTTTCATTATGATGAAGACTAGAAATGTGCAAAGTCTTCACCTTTTTATATACATTCATAAGGTTTCTCTCCAGTATGAATTCATTCATGTTGATGAAATGTACAAAAGCTTCACTATATTAAATACATTTATAGGGTATGAATTCTTTTGTGCCTTTGAAGAAGATTGTGATATGCAAAGGCTTTATGACTGGTTACATTCATAGAGTTTCTCTCCAGTATGTGTTCTTTCCTGTGTTTGGAGACTACTGTAATATGCAAAGGCTTTACCATATTGGTTATATTCATAAGGTTTCTCTCTAGTATGTGTTCTCTGACATATTTGGAGACCACTGTGATGTGAAAAGGCTTTACCATATTGATTACATTGATAGGCTTTCTCTCCAGTATAAATTTTTTCATGCCTTTTAAGAAGACTGATAAGCAAAGGCTTTACCACATTGTTTACATTTATAAGATTTCTCTCCAGTATGTGTTCTTTTATGTATTTTGAGATGACCATGATGTGCAAAGGCTTTATCACATTCATTATATTTGTAGTGTTTCTCTCCCAGTATGTATTCTTTCATGCCTTTGAAGATGACTGTGACATGGAAAGGCTTTACCACATTAATTACATTCACAGGACTTTTCTCCAGTATGTATTCTTTTATGTGTTCTAAGATGACCATGATATGCAAAGGCTTTATCACATTCATTACATTTGCAGGGTTTCTCTCCAGTATGTATCCTTTCACATCTTTGGAGATCACTGTTATATGCAAAGGCTTTACCTCTTTGGTTACATTCATAGAGTTTTTCTCCAGTATGTATTCATTTATGTAACTGGAGACTACTGAAACGTGCAACTGGTTTACCATGTTGATTATATTCATAGAGTTTCTCTCCAGTATGAATTCTTTCATGCCTTTGAGGATAACTTTGACATGCAAAGTCTTTACTACATACAGTATATTCAGAAGGTTTCTCTCTAGTATGACTTCTTTCATGCCTGCAAAGATAAGATAACTGGCACATGTGGTAGTTTTACCACATTCATTACAGTGCGTGTTGGTATAATGTTCTTGTGGAATGTATACAATTTACCCTTGTTCATTCAAATGCTGATTTCTCTGCCCCATTCTTAAATGAATGTCTTGCAAACACAAATCAGATACCTGGCACTGAGGAACATGGTTTTATTAATTATCAGTACACTTAAACAGTGCTTTTTTTGATTCTTGCTTTTCTGTAAAAACTTCCAAGACACATTAAAATTTATTCAGAGGTTTGCATGTGAAAATTAGCTTCCATGTCTTCTAGATCTTTAACAATGTTCTTCAAAAGTGCACTCTTCCCAATTATAGCCTAAAAGATAGTGTCAGAAAAATATATGATATAATATTGGAAATTAGGGAAAATTTAAGTTACTATCTTCAGTAATCTTAGAACCATGCCTGACTTGTTCACCTAATTCTTCCTCATTCTCAATTAAAATTGCAGAGGAGCATCAATAACAAAGAAAGGTATCCCCTTATTTTAAAAAGCAAAAGAAAATTTACAGTCTTTCTATAGCCATAAGATTCCTGTAGGTCTTCAGCATCACATCTTTGTAGAGACTCTTCTGGAAAGAATCCAACAAAGCCCACTCTTCCAAAGTGCAGTTTACATGCACATCATCATAGATGATTGCATTCTAAAATATCCCATACATGTGTACAACAGAAAGCATGTTACTGACAACACTGTAAACATATTCTTCACTGAAAATATATTCATATAATTCTGGTGCTTCCTCCACTTATTTCCTGACACAAAAGTTTTGATGTAATCATCAAGTCATTTTGGGAGGAAACTGAATAAAGAGGTTCATCTATGTCATTTCTGAGAGCTCTAAATAACATAGCAGGAAAAATGCCAGTTATCAGAGAGGGGAGGAAAGGGAGAGGGAGGAAGGAAAAGGGAGAAAGAGAGAGAGAGAGAGAGAGAGAGAGAGAGAGAAGCATCAACAGTAATAAGCACACATCAGAGTATTGCATGAACAATCACTAACCACAAGAAAGAAAATATGGGTAATCTAGTTGTATTGACTCATGCCTTTAATTCTAGCACTCAAGAGGCAGAGGCAGGTGTATCGACTTGAGTTGAGTTGGATCCAGCCTGTTCTATGCAATGAGTTTCAAGACAACCAGAGGTACATATTAAGACCCCCAACTCCCCTACGAAGAAGAAGAAGAAGAAGAAGAAGAAGAAGAAGAAGAAGAAGAAGAAGAAGAAGAGGAGGAGGAGGAGGAGGAGGAGGAGGAGGAGGAGGAGGAGGAAGAGGAGGAGGAGGAAGAAGAAAGCAACCAACCAACCAAAAAAGAACGAACTCAGAGGTCTTTACTGAAGTTCCTGCAAATAATTATGCATTCACTCCAGTTCTTTATTCATCCTCTAATCTTCCAGAAACTTGAAGTGCCCCATTTTAAACTGTAACATTAATAAGATCTTACTAAAAGGGAGTGCTTGGTTAAACAGTTGCAAATGGACAAATGAAATTATTAACAATGTAAATTTCATTTTAAATAAGCAACACAGGGCAGGAGTGATGGCTCAACAGTGAAGAGCTCTTGCTGGTCTTGCAAATAATTGGGCTCAGTTGCCAGTACTCACATGGGGACTCACATCCATTTATTCCAAAATCAGGGGTTATGAGGATATCTTCTGGCTACTATGAAGACTAAGTACACATGAAGTGCGTATCCATGAATATAGGCAAAACACTCAAATTCAAGTGTTCAAAGACATCATCCTATATAAGAGCTTTTTTTTTTCAATCAACTACATTCTGACTCTGGTCACTATAGGCTCATGGTCATCCCACAATGAAAATGCATTTAGTCTAACATCAGTGATCCTAATAGTCTGCAACAGCCTGTACACAGCTCAAATACCAAGGTCTCTTCTGAAACTGAAGACACTCTCCTGACTGCCACATCTTGTCAGACCAGAAAACAAGTTTTATTGTTCCAACATTCAATAGCACAGAATACCCCTTCCCAATTCTAACAGAAAGTAATGTGTACATAGGCAGGGAAGGTTGGACCAATATAAGAAACACAGCACGGCAAACAACAAATCCTGTAGTTCTGTCTCAGACACATGGAGCTTCAGTTTCAAAGGGTTTGGATGTCCCTGAAACTTCTCATACATCTCTCAGTTTGGTTACTTCCACTCCCTACATGCACCTCTCCACAGCAAATTTCTCATAGCTTGAGTATCTCAACAGATATTCCAGTCCTTCCTGGGACTAGAAATCACTTTGCTACTCCTTCTATTAATTTAAGTTTTAGCAGGAGGGACTGTCACCCTTAGGGCACCTTCTTATGCTTCCAATCCATAGCCAGGGCATTCTCTTTAATGCTGATACTCTCCTGGAAAATCCCTACCTCTGTTTAAGCCTTAAACTGCCATTTAAATCTAGCTAGTGCTGTTTTCCTCTATAAACCACAGACTTGGCACTTATTTCTGCCTCACTTGTTGCTTTTTTTTTTTTTCACTGTTGCCCTAAATGAGTCACTAGTAATAACCACCCAACAAAGTCAATATTCAATCTAGGAAATCAGCCATTATTTTTAAATTCTGCTGTACTCAATTTCTCAGGGCATGGGCAGAATAAAAAATAATTTGAGCCAAAATACCACACAAATGAACTCCAGTAAAATTTTTCATAGATTCTATTTTCCACCAAAATCCTAGGACCTCAACTTTACTTCCTCTGCATTACTCTGATCTTCCAGGTCCTAAAAGAAGAGCCAGTTAATCCCTGTGTACAGTTTGCTATGACTTTTGACATCTCAAGTCCTGATATTTTTCAAACTCCTCCAAAAGAGCACATTCCCAGGTTCTGTGCAGCAGCAAAATCACTTATTGCTTACCACTTTTTTTACTACCTTGTTCTCTGCTGCTATGACTAAATCCTCTAGCCAAAAGCATCACAGGTAATGGACAGGTTTTTTGGGTGGTTCTGTCAGGTAACAGTCCATATTTTAGGAAGTTTTGTATAATAACTCAAACGAGAAAATGAAGGCAAAAACCATGGACAAACATTGTTCTCTGGTTTTTTCTCTTGCCTGGTCACTGTCTCTTGCTCAGCTAGCTCTCTTATCCAGCCCATTTGCTGAGGGATATTGCCATCCTTAGTAGAAGGGCCTTCCCACAGCAATTATCAATCAACACAATCGCTCAGCGGCATAACAACCAGCCATTCTAATGAAGGCACTGCCTCAACTGAGGCACCCTCACATGACTGGAATATCTGCAATACTGAGGACTGAAGCTAATTAGTCACAGAGACAATAATATATGAAAAAGTTTTAAAAACCCCAAACCAATGTGTTTACCATATCAATCACTTACGTAGCAAAAACCCAAACATCGATGACTGCAAAAACTGGAAAACAATTTGCCAAGAAATGAGGACAGGGGTGCCTTTAAGATCAAGAAGAGAAAACTAAAACTTTTCCACAGAAATTCCCCAAACCAACAAAAATTCAAGGAACTCATAATATAATATAGTAAATTTTCAGAAGACTATTGAAGGTTGGTCTAATGCTAATTACTGGAACTCCAGATCTGTTCTCTAACTGCTGGATACACCCATCCTTGTTTGTGTAAACCTGCCTAAAACAATACACCTGATTGGTTCATTAAATGGCCTTTACCTGGGCAGGGCACAATGGGGTAGGTGAGGCTAAGGTTCTGGGGCTTCAAGAGAATCGCCAGAGACAGACGGAAAGGGTGGAGGAAGGAGGATGCCACGATAAGTTAGCATGTAGAAAAAAATCACGTGAGCCAAGAAGAAGGACTCCATCAATGCCATGAAAAGGCCCAGATGAAGAACACAAGCAAGTACAGTGGGATTATCGATAGAAGGTAGTCCAGATAGGAGGATTAAGATGGATGACACTGGATGGCGCTCGGAGATGGATGGTGAAGACATTGAGACAATGTATGTGAAATATCTGCTCAGCCCAAGGTAAATAAGGCAGTTGTACACCTGACAGGTATCTGTGTCATATTATTTATGATAGTGGGTTAAATAATACCACTGTGATAATCTTAGGGCTAATAATAATAAATATTAGATAGCCCAACACCTTTTAATATTTATTTATAACAGAAGACAAAAATAGGTAAAGGTCTACCATTTTCTAGGAAAACAATGATAAATTAAAGTTAATAAAAATCACACAACATAGATGGCACCACTGAAAAAAGGAGATACAAAGATGGACCTACAAACCTAATACAGTCCTTTAAACAAGAACTACAGGATTAAAATAAAAATCAAAGAAATCTCTGGCCGGCACTCACCCTGTGAGTTCTTTCCTTCAAAAGTAATAAAAAGTGGATTTGGAGTAGAGGGCTATCACAATCAGAGAGATTTGCTTAAAGAATATAAATGTTTCAACATATGAGAAAATTATTTTGAGTGCCATAAGTATCTCATTCTCTTATGATAAAGCAAATGTCTGTTCGGATCACTCTGAAACAATTTTATTTCCTATGATTAATGATTAGATATAAGTCTACACTAGTGTGAGGAAATCCAAACCTTAAATCCAAATGTAACAGAGCAGATTTTTAAAGAAACAATGTATTTGTATTATACACCTAAACAGCTTGTTTTGCACTTTATAAGTCATAAACACTTTTGAAAACAAGTCTATCCCCATTGTATGTATATGTTTGTGTGTGAGAATGTCTTCTATGTGTGTACAGATAACACACCAGTGTAGAGGGTGTCAGATCCCCTGGATCTGGAGTAGCAGGTAATTATGACCTTCCCAACTTAGGTTAGGTATTGGTATCTGATCTCAGGTTAACCCCAAAAAGAATATTTGCTGAGTGACCTGCCTAGCCCACATAGTACTTTTTATTCAATAAACAAAAAGTCTTTTGCAAATTAACAATAACAAAAACCTAAATAAATATAAAAGTAAATAAATGAGCCCTGGGAACTTAATACCTCAGTATTAAGACACTGGGTATGGGACTAAGTGGGGCATCTCCAGACCTTCTCCACCCTGTTACCTGAGCCCCAATCAATACTCAGGGTTGCCCCTAGTGGCAGCTTTCTCTCCCCATGTTCAAACTTCCTGTAGATACCACAGACTGGATATCTCCACCTGTCCTTCTCTTCCTGCCTCATCTCTGTCTGAGCCGCCAACTATGGGCAGACACCCTCTGCTCAACCACAGGCCATGCCTGCCAGAAGACTAGTAGTCAGTCCAAAATCCTACCCCACTATTTGTTCCCTCAGACCCAATTCTCACAGTTGCCTTTAGCACTGGAACAGAATACTAGGGGAAGCTTCCTCTCTCCATTTCCATGCCTCCTGTAGATAGCACAGACTATGCCCACCTGCCCCTCCTTTCCTGCCTCATCTCTGTGTTTCAGCCCTGACTTGGGCAGACACCCCCTGCTCAAACAGATGCCATGCCTGCCAGAAGACCAGAGAGGCTGTCCACAGATCTACCACACTATCTGTTACCCCAAACCCAATTTTCACAGTTGCCCCTAGCACTGAAATAGAATATCAGAGGCAACTCCACTCCCCACATTCATACCCTCTCTGGATCCCTAAGATCATCTCTCCCTGACCTCCACTTCCCCCCACCTCCAACAGTAGCAAGCATTCTCAGTGAACACACTAGCCAAGCAGGTCAGTAAGAAAGGCAACACTCAGCCAACACACTCTGAAAATCCAAAAAGCAAACAGAAACCCAAGAACAAAACTCCCACCTAAACAAGACAAGACCCCAGAAATTAGCACCAAACCAATAATCACCTCAAACTCAGGTGCCTAGATGCCAGCATAGGAACATAATAACAGCCAGGGAAATATATCACCAACAGAGCCAGCTTATCCTATCACAGCAGGTCCTGAATATTCCAACATAGCTGAAAGCACAAGAAAAAGACCTTGAAAGAGGTCCTTGAAGAGGAAATTAAGAAATCCCTTGAAGAAATCCAGGAAAACACAATCAAACAATTGGAGGAAACCAATAAATGTCTTAAATAAAGCCAAGATACATTAAACAAGCCATTGAATGAAACACATAAAACTGTTCAACAGCTAAAAATGGAAATAGAAGCAATAAAGAAAGCAGAAACTGAGGAAATTCTGGGAATAAAAATTTTAGGACTGCAACAAGGAATTACTGCAACAAGGAACTGAGCAAGGTTCACTCACAGAATAAAGACAGAAGAGATAATATTAGGTATTAAAGATACAATAAAAAATGGATACATCGGTCCAAAAAAAAAAAAAGTTAAACCTAAAGCTTCATGGCACAAAACATCCAAGAACTCTGAAACATTATGAAAAGACAAAAATTACAAATAATTATAAGGGAATGGGAAGAATATCAGCTTAAAGGTCCAGAAAACATTTTCAACAAAACCACAAAAGTCAAAATTCCTAGCCTAAAGAAGATGCCTATCAAGGTACAAGAAGCATACAAAATACCAAATGGGTTAGTCCAGAAAAGAAAGTCCCATAACAATCCAAAAGTTAACATACAAAGAAAAAATATGAAGAGCTGCAATGGGAACAAAACAAAACAATCAAGTAACATATAAAGGCAGACCTATTAGAATTACACCTGTCTTCTCAATGTAGACTCTAAAAGCCAGAAGGGCTTAGATACATGTGCTGCAGACCCCAAGAAACTACAGATGCCAGCCCAGATAACTATACCCAGATTTTTTCAATCACCATAAATGGAGAAAATAAGATACTGTGATAAAGTCAAATTTAAACCACTTCTATCTACAAATACAGCCATACACAAGGTGCTAGAAGGAAAAATGCAACCCAAAGAGGTTAACTACATACAAGAAAACGGAGGAATAAATAATATTACATTATCAGCACAACCAAAAAAGGCAAACACACAGACAAACACATCCTTCTACTGCATACAAGAAATACAGTTCAACATCAAGGATAGACATTACCTCAAGGTAAAGGGTTGGAAAAAATATTCCAAGCAAATGCACCTAAGAAACAAACTGGTATAGCCATTTTAATATTGAACAAAATAGACTTTAAACAAAGAGTTAATCAATAGCAATGGGTAAGAATACTACATATTCCTCAAAAAAAAATCTACCAAAGTAGCATACATTTCAATTCTTAATATCTATGCCCCAAATTTAAGGTCTCCCACCATTGTAAAAGAAACACTTCTGCAGCTTAATTCAACATTGACCCTCTCGCACTGATAGTGGGAGACTTCAATATCTCACTCAAACCAAAGAAAAAGTCCTCAAGACAAAAACTAAACAGAGAAATGCCCCAGCTGACTGATGTTAAACACCAAATGACGGCAACTGATATTTACAGAATATTCTACCCAAACATAAAATATACCTTCTTCTCAGAAACTCATGGAACTTTATCCAAAATTGATGACATAGTCAAACACAGCCCAATTCTCAACAGATACAGGAAAACTGAACCCCTGCACCCTATCAGACCAAGAATTAAACCTGCACATTATCAACAACAGAAACATCAGAAACCTTTAAAACTCATGGATGCTGAACAACTCTCCACAGAATGAAAAATGAGTCAAGACAGAAACAAAGAAGTTAAAGACTTTAAAGACTGCAATGGAAATTAATACACTGCAAACACAAACTTGTGGAATACAATGAGCAGTCCCCATTCGGAGGCCACCACCTGGGTCAGGGAGTGACTAGGATCACAAGGGACCTCACAAAATGGACTTATCTGGCCGCAGGTTACAACCCAGCCCCCACTGCTCAGCCGCCTGCTCCTTCCCGTTATGAGCAGTGATCCTGTTCTCACTATGTCAAGACTTCACAGAGTTTGCCTGAACTCCCCTCACAGCATGCAGCAGCAGCGCTTGGAGCACGTCACACAGAACCATTCAAATCTGCTCAGCTGCAGGGCGGATCCCGCAGCATGACACCTAAATAACCCGCCTCCTCTTCCGACCTCTGTCCTCCTCGAGGTCCTGATTGGCCAGTGAGTCTGGAGTGACATGAGCCCCTCCATAAAGGTTAGAGGGTGCTGAAGGGATTCAGCTGAGCGGCTTTCATAGGCTTCCAGCCCGGGGTGAGACCTTTTCAATCCTGCAGATGTCTGCATTTCAGTAGCATTTGTGCCTGTCCTCTAATGGCCTGCCTGGCTGTCTTCCCACCTATCTCCGGGTAGGACCACCACCCCAGCTCCCACTGCGCAGCAGCCTGCTCCTCCCCCTTGGCGGGCAGTGACCTGTACCATTTAAAGATTGCCTGAGGCACTCAGTAGGCACTTACGCTCCTTCCTCCCGGAATCAAGGTGGATAGCTTGCATAGCTCATTTTCCAACTTGCAATGGCGTTATCAATCTATCCCACAAGTAGAGGGGTGCCCAGAATACTAACAGTTAAAGAGAGATTTTAAGAGACAAGATTTTTGTTTCGTGGCTTCATGCTGGGTTCAAGTAAACCGTAGCTACTTTTCACTCGATAGGGATGGGACAACCCTGGAGGTTAAAAAAAAAAAAAAAAAAGGAAACAGATGACAAAATACTATAGTTAGCTGGCATTTTTTTCTCGGTGGGAAGGTGAAAAACAACAAACAAGCAAACAAATAAAAACAACAACAACAAACACAGCTGAAGAATCTAGTAGTGGTTCAGGGCATGTTGCTGGAGTCTTAGCTGCTCTTCAGTATACCCAGAATTCCAAAGAAGTAGGCTTTAATGCCAAAAGAAAGAAAGGAAAGAAAGGAAGGAAGGAAGGAAGGAAGGAAGGAAGGAAGGAAGGAAGGAAGGAAGGAAGGAAGGAAGGAAGGAAGGAAGGAAGGAAGGAAGAAAGGAAGGAAGGAAAGAAAAGAAAAGAAAGCAAACACACACACACACACACACACACACACGCGCGCGCGCACACACACACAGGAAAAAAAAAATGAACTTGCTATCCAGAGGTGGGGAAAGCAGATGAGAAAGACATCTTCAATGTCACCAAAAGCTGCCACCCATATTAAAGCTGGATTTTATCACCTTAAAAGATCCAGATTAAAGAAGGGTTTTCTTACTTCAAATGCTATAATTAAGAAAAATCCCCCCCACACACACACACACAGCACCCAACTCTTTGGGTTTTATTTAATTCCAGATGTAGTCAGTTTCAAGGATAGCTGTCACAACAGTCAAAACAGAAGAGCTGAGAAAGATCTTACCTCACACTGTGGCAGGCAAGGAGATCATAGGAATTGTTTCTGAGGCAATGATTTAATTCAGCAAAGGAAGCATTGAAATTTTACTTAGGGAGTGTGGACACATTCACATAGAAGTTTGCCTATTCCTAAGCATGCTAAGTTAGATCCTCTTCTCAAAATGGTCACAAAGTAAAAGCAAAGTCATTTAGGGGCATTCTTAGCTCAATGTCATGCAGAAACGTGTAAATTGTAAAAGTAATGGACAGAAATGCCTCTGCAATGTTCATCTTGTAACACAAGGTCTTGGTTAAAAATCAAGTAAGCTGACAGTGTATTTTTTAGGAGCCGATGCTACCTGCTAATCATGACATGTGAGCTCACAGACAGATGTATCAGTGTCACAATTCTCACATACACAAAGGACAGAGGATACAAATTCAGAAAACATCAAGGAAAAGTCACCCACCAGCACTGTGGACATTGTTCTTAGAGGAACAGCTTTGCTGAGCTATTCTAACCTCACACTGAGGCCGCTTTTGCCTCTGGGAAGGCTGGCTCAGAGGAATGCCACAGCAGCTTCCAGGAAGGACTAGAAGGAGCTGATTCTAATCAGCCCTACCTGCTGTCTCTCAGATCTATGACATCACTGAGTAGAATCTTATTTTATAAGCTTTATTTTGAATATATATTAAAACAAATTACGTGTGTGTGCAATACCAACAGAGGCCAAAAGAAGGCAGGAAATGCCTGGGACTGGAGTTACAGCAAATGGTTAGTTTCTATGTGGTTTGAGGGATGAAGTCCATGTCCTCTCTAACAACACCCTTTGCTCTTAACTACTAAGCTCTCTAGCCACTTTTTAATTTAAAATCTATTTTTATACATTTTAATTAAAGTATATCACTTTTCCCCTTTCTGTCTTCTCTTTATCCCTTCCCAAATTCTTCCCAACCAATTTTTTCCTTGTTAAGTATGCATGAATAAGTATGCTCAAGCAACTCAAACAAATGAATAAAAGTTGCTGAGTCCATTGCTGTTGGTTGCTGTTGGACTGACAGGTCGCATTGGCTAATCAGTTAGGGGGTTCATCACTGCCTGAGGCTAATTCTCCCATTTGCAGGAGAGTTTCACATTTTAATGAGCAACAGGATGCTGGGGCACAAAGGTCCTTGCACCCTCAAGTCACTAGAAAAACCGGGAATGTTAAACACACAGGGGCTCCTCAGTGAAGGAGATAAAATACCTTCATTAGATCCAAAAGCCTGGGAGTGGGTTTTGTTAATAACCTGGTGATCTTTTTGCTGTCTGTGGAGGCACACCTCACCTACCTTTTGCTATAGAGGTGGTCCTTTCACAAATTCTCCAGAATGACTATCCCAGACTCTTTCTTCCCTAGACTGTTAGCCATTCTTAGGATAGTGTCATGTGTACTTTATGCCCAGCTGACCTCAGTGCTATAGGCCAGAGTCCACGTTAAATTCTAGGTCTTTTATCTATAGAACCCATCCTCATGGTCACATGTACTTTATAAAAGACTTTCTATGTCATCACACCTGGAATGGGACTGATTGTTGCCTGGAAATATTTTCCCTAATTGTACTGTGTTTTAAATAGACTAGCAATATCAGACTCCCCTAAGTCTGCTTCTGTAGCCGCAGGCTTTTCCACCAGCACAGCAGTTCCTGAAAAAACGACTCTGAAGGTTGTTATCAATAAGCCTTATGCTTTGATTGTTCTCCGACTAACACGTAACTTCTCAACCCACTTACACTACCCTAAGTTCAGCTATGTGGCTGGTTACCTCTTCTCTGCTTCGTATGTCCGGCTATCCTGGTGATGAATCCTTTTCCTGCCTGACTCTATTCCGGATTTCTCTCCCTGTCAGAAGTCCTTTCTTCAAATTCGGCCTCAGCTTATTGTTTGTCATATTTTTATTGACAGGTGATTCTTCCACACAGAACACAAGAGATTATCCCTACATGATTACAGGTTGATAAAGTGAATCTGCAGTAGGTTTTCATTCTCATCTATTAGTGTGGTTGCTTCCCCATCTCATACCTCCAGGGACCCACTCAACAGAAGTCTGTCCCCCAAGTGAGCTAGAATTCCTTGGAAAAGAAACATTATCAGGAATAAAAAACTTGGGATTTGGAAATACATCAGAAGCTAAGAGCACACTGGAGTTTTTTCCAAAACAACCAGGTTTCATTCCCAGTAACACCTAAGGCAGCTAGCTCACTACTACCGCTAACTCAAGTTCCAGAGTTCCCAATACCATCTCCTGGCCACCCTGGACAGCAGGCATGAATGGTAAAAAGAAAAACATACAGGCAAAACACTCATACAAAGAAAACAGCAACTCAAATTCGTTTTGAGGGAGAAGAAGAGAGAGAACTTGTACCTAAAACTTACTGTTCAAGCTGTTCATAGCAGTGCGTTTCTTCAATCCTAGCAGTCAGAACACAGAGGCGGGAAGATCACTGTGAGTTTGAGGAAAGCCTGTGCTACATAATCAACACACACACACACACACACACACTTTGAAAAAGAAAAACAAAACTAAATAACATTGATAAAAAGAAGCATTTGTAGAGATGAGGCAATACAATACCTCTTAAAGTCATCTTAGGTATTTGCCACCAATGTCCAAGCAGTAATTTTCAGAAAAAAAATATTGCCAAGCATGGTAGCACATACTATTAATACCAGTACTTTGGAGGCAAATTCATATCCATGTATTTAATTCCAGATGTAGTCAGTTTCAAGGATAGCTGTCACAACAGTCTTCTACACAGAACACAAGAGATTATCCCTACATGATTGAGGGATCATGATTGAGGGATAATCATAGTCACTTTCATAGTATAATATATTTCAAATCAATAAATTTCATAGTAGAATACATTACAAACCAATAAATTATAAAACAAAAGGTGAACATTGTGGTGTCAAGAACCAGGGAGCAACCACCAAAACGTTGTGAAGCAAAAACATTTATTTTAAGGCTGAGCAAAATTTGCAGTTTCCTCTAAAGCAAGAGAGAGAAGTACCCCTAATTAAAATCAGGGTCAACTTTTTATGTTCAACCTAAAGTCTAAGGTACATGGCAAGTGATTAGAAAAGCAGATTTTTTTTTTCGCAGTTTGTAATTTAGTTAACCAGCAGCCAGTTCTCAGAACATACCAAGAACAATGGAAACAATATATGATGTGTGAATCCCAAGATTACAGAGGAAGAACAAGTAAACACACAAGTTGATCTTGACTCTGGACATGATTAGAGAAAACACCATAGGGAACTATATGGAAATAAATCAAATTTTAACATTAGGTTTAATTAGGAAAAGGATGAAAAAGGAGTCAGCCATCCCTTAAGAAATATAGTTTTGATTTGTTTTCTTTGTTTGAGACAGGGGCTCATTTGGAACCCCAGCTAACCTTGATTCACTAAGCACACTATAATGTATAATGTATTTTTGTATATGTATATATATATATATAATCTCTAATAAATATCAGTATGCATTTAATCTGTGTCTTTGGACCATCATTCCTAGCATAATAGTCTTCTTTGGAAGAGGGATCTGAGAAGTTGTTTGATATTGCTTTGATTAGAAGGAAAAAAGAATACTGTAAATAGGGTTGCTTCTTCGTGGAAGTGTAGATTTGTCGGTCTTGGGATCACTCCTAATCTCAAAGGCATGGGACTGATGCCAACTGCTCTAGAGCTAAAGTTAGAAAAAAAATTCCTCCCTGGTTTCTGTAGTTGGAACGGGAGATTTTTTTGTGTTCTGATCTTTCATAGAACACTTCTGTTTAGTTACCCTTCTATTGCTGCCATAAAACAGACCATGGCCAAAGCAAATCAAAATTGAAGGCATCAAATGGGGCTTACAGTTCCAAAGGGTTAGAGGAAATGATGGCAGAATAAACACATGGCAGCAGGAGATGCTGAGAACTCATATTTGGAATCCCAGACAAGACATAGCAAGCAAAATGGACGGGGTCAGAGTCTTTTAAAGCCTCAAAGTACACCCATGTGACACACCTCTTTCAAAAAGGCCATACCCAAACAGTCCCACCACTTGGAAAATAAATATTCAAACATATGCGTCTATGGATGCCATTCTCATTTAACCACATGTTTCTTCAACTCTTAGACAGGGACCACTACTTTTTATCTGACCACACTCTACCATATTTTTAAGTGAGACGGTTATGTGTCCAGCATGCATCATGAAATAAACAATCCTGCTCCACAAAGAATCAGAGCATAGCAGAGAATGAATAGACCAAAACAAGACCAAAATACATCAGGGAAAACACCAAATCTTGTAGCTGGTTGCTCAGCTACTTGAGATAATGATGAAATTGTCTAGACTTAGGTATTTCCACTCGTTCAGCTTCTTCTAGGGCAACTCCACTACCTGCCTACAGATTTCCTCAAAGCTGGTCCTGTATCCTGAATTTCTTGTGCATGGTGTTTTATTTTATTGAACATGTGTTGGTGGGGCTGGAGAGATCATTCAGTTGCTAAGATGATTGTTAGAATCTGGTTCATCCCTCACACTTACATGGCAGCTTACAATGGTTTGTAACTACAGTTCCACAGGATCCATACATCTAAATAATGGGGAATAAGCTGATAGCTGACATTGTTTGGGCTGATTATTTTTTGTAAGTCTTGACATATAAATTCAAAAATTAGTAATATGAAAATATACTTCTGTACTACAAGGAAACATGCAAAGTTGTTTGAGTTGCTGTTCTCTGACAAGCACTGACAACACGTGATGTAAAGAAAAAAGGTATACCATAGCTGATAGTTCCATGAAAAATACTCCAATATGGTAGGAAAGTTTGGGGGACAGTTTTGGGAATCTACACTTGACCCGCTATACTTAGTAATTGGGTCCGATGTCATAAATCTGAGATGAATGGAAATTTACAACAGTTATAAACCTTGGGTACTTGACAAAAATCCATTTCTCAAAGGAGGCTCCATTTCATAATGGTTGCACAATTGCAAAACAAGATTGTCTGCTTGGGATTCAGTGTTCAAATACATGAACTTTGGAAGATATTTCACATTCAAACCATAAATGTTAATTCTGGAGCCAAATATCAATGACCATGACCTAGAAAAGAAGATTAGATTAATACAAAGTCTGTGTTCTTGTATAGTAATAGTCTCATAGGGTTCTTTTTCACCTACAATAAGAGAACAAAGAAAGTTATGCATAAAAGCACTTAAAATATATCAGTGGACTCATGACATAGGTGTGTTATATTAGAGTGGGGTATCCCCTCATATAGACTTCAGATTGAACTTCTTGACAATCTTAGTCTATCCATGGGTGAACATTAAGATAGAATGACAATGGGGATGATAATCATCCTACAAGCTACATGGGCCTCAGAAAGAGATTACTTATAATGTTTTTTTTACATTTTTATTTTTTATTAATCACAGGTTATGTACTTTGTATCCCAGCCATAGCCCCTTCCCGCATTCCCTCCCTATCCCCCTCCCTCGCTCTTCTCCTCCCGCCCCTTTCCAAGTCCACTGATAGGGGAGGACCTCCTCCCCTTCCATCTAACTCTAACTTATCAGTTCTCTTCAGGACTGGCTGCAATGTCTTCTTCTGTGGCCTAACAAGGCTGCTCCTCCCTCAGGGGATGATGGGGTCAAAGAGCCAGCCATTGAGTTCATGTCCGAAATAGTCCCTGTTCCCCTTACTAGTGTACCCACTTGGATACTGAGCTACCATTTGTTACATTCAAGCAGGGGTTCTAGGTTATATCCATATATGGTCCTTGGTTGGAGAGACAGTCTCATAAAAGACCCCTGTGCCCTGATATATTTGGTCCTTGGGGAGCTCCTGTCCTCTCCAGGTCATACTAACTACCCCTTCCTTCATACGATTCCCTGCACTCTGCCAAAGGGTTGGTTATGTGTCTTAATATTTACTTTGATACACTGCTAGGTAGAGTCTTTCCCAGGCCCTCTGTGGTAGGCTCTTGTCCTGCTACTTGTTTTCTCCTACATCCAATGTCCAACCCATTTGTTTTTCTAAGTGAGAATTAATCCTCTTACCCCAGGTCCTCTTTCTTGTGTATCTTCTTTAGGTGTATAGATTTCAGTATGTTTATCCTAGCTTATAGATCTATATAAGTGAGTGTATACCATGTGTGTCTTTCTGCTTTTGGGATACCTCACTCAGGATGATCATTTCCAGGTCCCACCATTTGCCTGGAAATTTCACAATTTCCTTGTTTTTAATTGCTGAGTAGTATTCCATTGTGTAAAAGTACCACAATTTCTGTATCCATTCCTCAACTGAGGGACATTTGGGTTGTTTCCAGGTTGTGGCTATTACGAATAAGGCAGCTACGAACATAGTTAAGCAAATGTCCTTGTTGTGTACTTGAGCATCTTTTAAATATATGCCTAGGAGTGGTATAGTTGGATCTTGAGAAATCACTATTCCTAATTGTCTAAGAAAGTGCCAAATTGATTTCCAGAGTGGTTGTACAAGTTTACATTTCCACCAGCAATGGAGGAGGGTTCCCCTTTCTCCACATCCTCTCCAGCATGTGTTGTCACTGGAGTGTTTGATATTAGCCATTCTGACAGGTGTAAGGTGAAATCTCAGGGTTGTTTTGATTTGCATCTCCCTGATGGCTAAGAATGTTGAGCATTTCTTTAAGTGTTTTTCTGCCATTCTATAGTCCTCTACAGAGAGTTCTCTGTTTAGCTCCATACCCCATTTTTTAATTGGATTACTTGATTTCTTGCTTTTTCTTGAGTTCTTTATATATACTGGATATTAGCCCTCTGTCAGATATCGGATTGGTGAAGATCCTTTCCCAGTCTGTAGGCTGTCGTTTGGTTTTGATGACAGTGAATTTTGCTTTACAGAAGCTTTTCAGCTTCATGAGGTCCCATTTATTTATTATTGATCTTAGAGCCTGTGCTGTTGGGGTTCTGTTCAGGAAGTAGTCTCCTGTGCCAATGAGTTCTAGGATCTTTCCCACTTTTTCTTCTAACCGATTTAATGTGTCTGGTTTTATGTTGACGTTTTTGATCCACTTGGACTTTAGTTTTGTGCAGGGTGATCAATATGGATCTCTTTTCATTTTTCTGCATATAGACAATCCGGTTGGTCCAGCACCATTTGTTGAAGATGCTGTCTTTTTTTCCATTGAATGGTTTTGGCTTCTTTGTCAAAAATCAACTTTCCATAGGTGTGTGGGTTGATTTCTGGATCTTCCATTCAGTTCCATTGATCCACTATTCTGTTTCTATGCCAATACCATGAATTTTTTATTACTATTGCTCTGTCATATAGCTTGAGGTCAGGGATGGAGATACCTCCAGATGATCTGTTGTTGTACAGGATCGTTTTGGAAATTCTGGGTTTTTTGTTTCTCCATACGAATTTGAGTATTTTTCTTTCAAGGTTTGTAATAATTGTGTTGGTATTTTGATGGGAATTGAATTGAATTTGTAGATTGCTTTTGGCAGAATAGCCATTTTCACTATGTTAATCCTACCAATCCATGAGCACGGGAGATCTTTTCATCTTCTTCAATTTCTTTTTTCAGAGACTTGAAGTTTTTCTCAAACAGATCTTTGACTTGCTTGGTTAGAGTCACCCCAAGGTACTTTATGTTATTAGTGGCTATTGTGAAGGGTGTTGTTTCCCCAATTTCCTTTTAGGCCCTTTCATCTTTAGTGTACAGGAGGGAATCTGATTTTTTTGAGTTGATTTTGTATCCAGCCACTTTGCTGAAGGTGTTTATCAGTTGAAGGAGTTCTCTGGTTGAATTTTTGGGGTTGCTCATGTATACTAACATATCATCTGCAAATAGGGATACTTTGACCTCTTCCTTTCTTATTTCTTTTCCCTTGATCTCCTTTAGTTGTCTTATTGCTCTAGCTAGGACTTCAAGTACTAAGTTGAAGAGCTATAGAGAGAGTGGGCAGCCTTGCCTAATCCCTGATTTCAGTGGGATTAATTTAAGTCTCTCTCCATTAAGTTTGATGTTGGCTATAGGCTTGCTGTATATTGCCTTTACTATGTTTAGGTATGTGCCTTGTATCCTTGATCTCTCCAAGACTTTAAACATGAATGGATGTTAGACTTTGTCAAAAGCTTTTCAGCATCTAAGGAGATGATCATGTAGTTTTTCTCCTTCAGTTTGTTCATATGGTGGATCACGTTGATGGATTTTCGTATATTGAACCACCCCTGCATGCCTGGGATGAAGCCTACTTGGTCATGGTGGATGATATCTTTTATGTGTTCTTGGATTTGGTTTGCAAGTATTTTATTGAGTATTTTTTCATCAATGTTCATAAAAGATATAGGTCTGAAGTTCTCTTTTTTGTTGGGTCTGTGTGTGGTTTAGGTATCAAGGTGACTGTGGCTTCATAGAAT
>CM053767.1:36946484-36987712 GCA_028658305.1 Pachyuromys duprasi
AAAAGATATAGGTCTGAAGTTCTCTTTTTTGTTGGGTCTGTGTGTGGTTTAGGTATCAAGGTGACTGTGGCTTCATAGAATGAGTTTGGTAATGTTCCTATGTTTCTATTTTGTGGAATAGTTTAGAGATAATTGGAGTTAGCACGTCTTTGAAGGTCTGGTAGAATTCTGCACTGAATCCACCTGGCCCAGGGCTTTTTTTGGAAGGGAGACTGTTGATGACTGCTTTTATTTCCTTGGGGGATATAGGTCTATTCAATTTTTCTACCTGATCTTGACTTAATTTAGGTAGACGGAATCTATCAAGAAAATTGTCCATTTCATTTAGATTTTCAAATTTTGTGGCATATAGGCTTTGGTAATAAGACCTAATGATTGTTTGGATTTCCTCAGTGTCTGTAGTTATGTCCCCCTTTTCGTTTCTGATTTTGCTGATTTGGATAGTTTCTCTCTGCCTTTTTGTTAGTTTGGCTAGGGGCTTGTCTATCTTGTTGATTTTCTCAAAGAACCAGCTCTTGGATTCATTGATTCTTTGAATAGTTTTATTTGTTTCTAATTGATTGATTTCAGCCCTGAGTTTGCTTATTTCCAGACATCTGTTCCTCTTGGGTGTATCTGTTTCTTTTTTTTTCCCCTAGGGCTTTCATTTGGGCCATTAAGTTGCTTGTATGACACGTTTCAAATTTCTTCTTGAAGGCACTTACTGCTATGAACTTTCCTCTTAACACTGCCTTCATTGTGTCCCTTAGGTTTGGGTATGTTGTGCTTTCATTTCGTTGAATTTTAGGAATTCGTTATTTTCTTTCTTTATTTCTTCCCTAACCAAGCTGTCCTTGAGTAGCAAGTTGTTCAGTTTCCATGTATGTGCAAGCTTTTTGCTGTTTCTGTTGTTGAGGTCCAGCTTTAGACCATGATGGTCAGATAGGATACAATGGATTATTTCAATCTTTTTAAATCTGCTGAGGTTGCTTTTTGACCAACTATATGGTCTATTTTGGAGAAGGTTCCATGAGCTGCTGAAAAAAAGGTATACTCTTTTGATTTTGAAGATCTGTAGACATCTATTAGGTCCATTTAATTTAGGGTCTCTGTGAGTGCCCTTGTTTCCCTGTTTTGCTTCTGACTGGATGATCTGTTCCTTGGTGAGAGTGGGGTGTTGAAGTCTCCCACTATTAAGGTGTTGGGATCAATGTGAGATTTCAGCTTTAATAACATTTCATTTATAAATGTAGGTGGTCTTGTATTTGGGGCATAGATGTTCAAAATTGTGATGTCCTCCTGTTGGAGTTTTCCTTTGATGGGAAAGAAGTGCTTTCCTCATCTTTCCTGTTTAGTTTTGGTTTAAAGTCTATTTTATTAGATACTAGAATCGCTACCCCAGCTTGTTTTCCGTGTTCATTTGTTGAAACGCATTTTTCCAGCCCTTTACTCTGAGGTAGTGTTTATCTTTGTTGCATAGGTGTGTTTCTTGAATGCAGCAGAATGTTGGATCCTGTTTCCGCAGCCATTCTGTTAGTCTGTGTCTTTTTATTGGAGAGTTGAGTCCATTGATGTTGATAGATAATAGTGACCAATGACTGTTAGTTCCTTTTATTGTGGAGTTGGTGGTCTTACTGTGATTCATTGCTTTTTTTTTTCCTCTTTTAATTTTTTCTGGGAGATTGTCTGTATCCTCTATTTTCTTTGGGGAGTTGTTTCATTGTATTGGAGTTTTCCTTCTAGTGTCTTCTGTAGGTCTGGGTTGCTGTGTAGGTATTGCATGAATTTTGTTTTGTCATGGAAATTTTTGTTTTCTCCATCTATGTTGATTGACAGCTTTGCTGGGTATAGTAGTTTTGGTTGGCATCTGTGTTCCCTTAAAGACTGCATGACTTCTCCCCAGGCCCTTCTGGCTTTCATAGTTTCTGATGAGAAGTCTGGTGTGATTCTGATAGGTCTCCCTTCATATGTTACTTGACCTTTTTCACTTTCTGCCTTTAATATTTTTTCTTTGTTTTGTAGGTTTAGTGTTTTGACTATGATGTGACGAGAGGTATTCTTTTGTGGTCTAGTCTATTTGGTGTTCTGTAGGCTTCTTGTATGTTTATGGACAATTTTTTTTTAAGTTGGGAAAATTTTCTTCTATGATTTTCTTAAAAATTTTTCTGGTCCTTGGACCCTGGAGTCTTCTTTTTCATCTATTCCTATTATTCTTAGGTTTTGTCTTTTCATGGTGTCCTTGATTTCTTGGATGTTTTGTGTTTGGGACTTCTCCCATTTTATTTTTTTCTTTGAATGAGGAATCAGTTTCAGCAAGTGTATCTTCAGCTCCTGAGATTCTCTCTTCCATCTCTTGTATTCTATTGTTGATGCTTACCTTCCTGGTTCCTGATCTTTTCTCTAAGTTCTCCAGTTCCAGGTTTTTCTCTGTTTGTGTTTTCTTTATGGATTCTAATTCTGTTTTCATACTTTGCACCATTTCCTTCATCTGATTGAAGGTGGCCCCTATTTTTATATTTCTTTGTTTCCTCTCTATATGTTTCTAATTGTTCCTCTACATGGGCCATTAAATTCTTTTGAATTTCTTTGAGAGCTCTGTTCATTTCCTCTTTTTGTTCCTGAATTAACGGGATAATCATAGCTTTAAATTCATTTTCCTGACTTTCTGATGAATTAAAATATCCATTCGTTTTTGGTGTTTCTGGTGGTGCCATGGTATCCCGATTTTTGTTTGGTGAGTTTTTATGTCGACCTTTGGCCATTGCTTATATATAATCTTCACTGTTTCTTCCTCGAGTCTGACCTTTGGACTGGGACAGTCTAACTCTGGTGTCTTTAGAATTCTTCAGGAAGATCAGTGGGGACCAGTGTTTTGAGAGCGTGTGTTGTTGCTTCAGTTGTTCCTGAGGGAGAAGAAGCAACTGTCGCAGAATCATAAGTGTGTTTGTGTGTGTGTGTCGCGTGTTCACGATCGGATGGGGGTGCAGGGATGTTTGTCTTGAAAGGGAGTGCTAGGGTGTGTAGCTGCTTGGGATAAATGGGTTGGGAGCAAGCTCAGGAGGGGGTGTGGATGCTAGGGCAGTTAGCAAGCACAGATTGCAGGCTTAAAGAGCCTGTGCAGGTTTCCTGAATACCCAGTGGTCTACAGTCTGTGGCGGGGTCAGCAGGCTGGACTCTGAGGTCTGCAGCTGGCACTGTGGGCAGGACACGTATTCTGTTGTGGACTCTCTGTGCCCAGCCCTGTGTTCTGCCCTGGAAGCTGGAAGCCCTGCAGGCTGCACTCTGCTCCCTGAGTTAGGAAGCACTATCTGCTTCTTCAGCCGCTATCCCCTCAGACAAGGCTGTGGGGGAATGCCAGAGATCTGTGCTTAGAGCATGCAGCACTATACTCCTTGCAAGTTGCTGTGTGCACTGTGGGCTGCCTCCTCTGTTTCAGTGCTGGTTGGGGTACCTCCACCGCTGCCTTCCTGCTGGCTGCGATATCTTCCTGCTTCCCCTGTTGCAGGCTTGGCTATGTCTGCTGCTGCTTCCTCCCGTTAAGGGGAAGTGCTTGGGAATCAATTCCCTAGGAGAAGTCCACAGAGATGTCCGAGGTTGACCTGTTTCCTATTGGACTCAGATCAGGTTTTGTGCCCCTTCTCCCCAGGCTCCTCATATGGTTGTTTTAGGTTTCACAGCCCCTTGATTCACCAATTTGGGGACAGGGAAACCCAGGCTCTGGTGCCCCAGGTCGTACAGATCTGTCTGTGACGGGTAGTTGGTGTTCAGCATGTCTCTGGGCTGGCAGCGCAAACACCCACCGATCTAGGGGACCT
Source organism: Pachyuromys duprasi (assembly GCA_028658305.1). Classification (NCBI taxonomy): domain Eukaryota; kingdom Metazoa; phylum Chordata; class Mammalia; order Rodentia; family Muridae; genus Pachyuromys; species Pachyuromys duprasi. Next base: position 36,950,279 of record CM053767.1, read on the forward strand.
TTTCCAGGGAGATCCTGGATACCCTAACTCAGTCCCTGTTTGCTTCCTTTCCTGTGGGGTTTTCTCCTGACAGGGAAAGGCATGCTCTCTTTTCCTGGTGCGCACAGTTCTTCTGTGGTAGAGAGTTGGGTGTGCTGCAAGTCTCTGTGCTTGGGGGTGGAGCCTAGTTCAGAGATGGTGTGCGCAAGCCCGCCTTCTGCGGGACCTTTTCCTGAGGAAGGCTGGGTGACCTAAGTCAGTCCCGTTTCCTTCCTTCCTTGTGGGTTTTTCTCGAGACTGGGACTCCCAGTCTCTGGTGTTTTTTGTGCCCACCGTTCAGCCTGGGAAGGTGATCAAGACACACAGGCGTGTGATTCTGGTCTGGCGAATGACCAAGTGCCTGCAAGACCCGGGATCTCTTCTGGGTTCTGGCTGGTGTAGTCACCTGCGACTACCAATAGCAACCGCCTACACAAGGGGCTGGGAATTAAAAGAGACAGAGAACACAAAGAAGTGACACCAAGCCAGTGCTCTGATCAAGGCACCATCTTTATTACAGAGTAAACCACTTATATAGGTTTCCAAGTAAACATACCCAAGCAAAACAGGAACATTAACCAAGCAAAACAGGAGGTTTAACTGAGTAAAACAGGAGGCTTAACTAAGCAAACAGGAGGTGTCTACTGAAAACAACAAGAATAGCGAGCCAGCATGACTTGCATGCACATGACCATCTCAGGTCCAATGGAATGGCTACCTCAGGCTGGGAGTGGACCCAGCCCGTTCCAGCAGCTTGGGGCTTCCTCTTACCTGGAAAACAGGATCACTGTTGTTTTAGGGCCCACAGTTCAGTCCCTTGGTCACTGTACCAAAAATGTTGTTCTGCAGCTCAGAAGCGGCATCCTCCTGGCGCTGTCATCTTGTCCCGCCCCCAATTACTTATAATGTTATCATGGAGTATAACATATAATTAATCAAGTTGTAATTTTTCTCTATCCCAGTCAGCTCCCAAATAATTGACACGGAGAGATTATGACTTATTTTATAGATGTCAATACAATAACTGAGCATTATCATTCTATTCTAATCCTCTAAGATAACCTAGCTACCTCAAAGCCAAGATCCCTGTGATACTTATGTTTATCGGTTTCTCTGATTTCTGGTTGGCTGCTTCAAGTAAGCTGTTCTGGCTCAGTGGAATCAAATTGAAGACAGAGAAGTAAATCCACACACCTATGGACACTTGATTTTTGACAAAGACACCAAAACCATACAATGAAAAAAAAAAAAAAAAAGAAAGTATCTTCAACAAATAGTGCTGGTCTAACTAGAAAAAATGCAAATAGATCCACATTTATCACCCTGCACAAACCTCCTCAAGTCCAAGTGGATAAAAGACCTCAGCATAAAACGAGGTCTAAATCTAATGCATTAAATCTAATAGAAGAGAAAGTGTGTAAGAGCCTTAAACTCATTGGCACAGGAGACAACTTCCTGAACAGAACACCTACAGCGCAGGCACTAAGTTCAAAAATTAATGGGACCCCATGAAACTGAAAAGCTTCTTTAAAGTAAAAGGACAAAGTGGCAACATACAGAATGGGAAAGGATTTTCACCAACCCGACATCTAACAGGAGACTGATATCCAAAATACATAAAAACTCCAGAAACTAGACATCAACAAACCTAATAATTTAATTAAAAAATGGGTATGGATCTTAACAGAGAATTCTCAACAGAGGAATCTCTAATGGCTGAGAATCACTTAAAGACATGTTCAACATCCTTAGCCATCAGGGAAATACAAATCAAAATGACTCTGAGATTTCTTCTTACACCTGTCAAAATGGCTAAGATCAAAAATTCAAGAGACAGCTCATGCTAGTTGGAATGTGGAGCAAGGGGAACACTCCTTGATTTGCGGTGGGAGTGCAAATTTTTGCAGCCACTTTGGAAGTCGATATAGCAGTTTCTCAGAAAATGGAGAATAGTTCTACCTCAAGATCCAGCTATACCAGTCCTGGGTACATACCCGAAGGCACTCCACCATACTACAAGGACACTTACTCAACTATGTTCATAGCAGCTTTATTCATAATCGCCATAAACTGGAAACAATATAAATATCCCTCAACTGAAGAACAGATAAAGTATGTTATATTTACACAATGGACTATTACTAAGCTATTAAAAACAATGACATCATGAAATTTTCAGGCAAATGGTTGGACCTAGAAAAGATCCTCCTGAGTGAGGTAACCAGATCCAGAAAGACAATCATGGTATGTTCTCACTTTTGAGGGGATATTAGCCATAAAGTACACGATAACCATGCTACAATGCACAGACTGAAAGAAGCTAAGTAACAAAGAGGGCTCAAAGAGGGACAGGTGAATCTCACTGAGAAGGGGAAATAGATCCACTCCCACATCATGGGGGAGGTGGAGGAAGGGGTCTGAATGATGGGAGGGGATGGGGATGGAAACAGGAGGGATCAGGTGGAGGAAAGATAGAGGGAAAGTATACTGGAAGAGACACTGGAATGGGGAAAGCATCTCTAAATGAGCTAGAAATTTAGGGCAATGAAAACTCCCAGAAATCTATGAGCGTAACCCTAGCTTAAACTCCTAGTAATGGGAGACATGAAGACTGAATTGGCCACCTCCTCTAACCAGACAAGCCTTCCAGTGAAAGGACTGGGATGCCAGCCCAGCCACAAAACCATTGACCTGCAATTTTTCCTTCCTACAAGATATGCTGGGGTAAAGATGTAGCAGAAATTGAGGGTGTGGCCAACCAATGACTGGTCCACCTTGAGACCCAATACATAAGAGGGAGCCTACCCCTGACACTTTCCAGAGGGCCAGGAATCAGAGCCTGGATAGCCTGGGATAGAACCAAACACAAGTGGAAAAAAGAAGAAGAAAAAGAAAAGAAGGAAGGAAGGAAGGAAAAGGAAAGGAAAGGAAAGAAAAGAAAGAGAAAGAAGGAAAGAAAACATTCTGCTATACTCATAGACAGGGTTCTAGCATAACAGTCATTGGAGAGGCTTCACCTTGCAATGATGGAAATAGATGCAGAGACTCACTGCCAAACATTAGGAGGAGCATGGGGAATCCTTTGGAAACAGGGGTGGGGAGGGAGAATTGCAGGTGCTAAGACTATTTTCGAAAAATAAAACGTCAAGTCAATTGTTTCTTCTAGAAACTTACAGAATACTTTGAAATGTTACTATGCTTTGAAAACTAATCCAGCTTTTCAGTCAGTTGCCTCATACCAAGTAGTTTGAATTTGGTTCTCTTTAAAGATGCCAATGAAATATCTGTTTCTTTGTAATGCTGGAAAGATTTGGCTAGTTGAACAGAGGAATAACACTTTTTTTTAATGGTATGTTTTTGTTGGCTGAAAGTATAAATATCTTATCAGACATCGAACTTTTAGAAAGCAGTGCAATTAATGGGAAATTTATAGGTAGATCTATGCAAGTCTACACCAGTAATAAAGGTATCCAAGGATTGGGCCACAAGTTCAAATCCTTACAAAGAAAGAAATCTATCATCTACACTAGAATTTCATTTTCATGCCTTGTCTTTTGTATGATTTTTTTTCTGGAATTCTTTCTAGTATTTTGGCTTTTTTTTTTTTTTATGTTTCCAGTAATCATTAAGTTTAACATTTGAACGAAGGCTCTCTCCCTCTGAACTGGTGTGTGGCCTCCTTGATGCTCTTCCTACCCTCTTATTTAACCAAATTCTTATCCAAATCATAAGAAAATTTTCTGAACTTTCTTGCACGGGAAAGTTTCCAAAGATCTGCACCATGGAGACAGTTTTCAAATTGATTAAAGCACTGAACCAAAGCAAGCTGGGAAGCAGGTTCCTCCCCTCCATTTAAGAGCTAAACCTGCGAGAGTTCCTGAGTGGAGAGTGAGGATTGAAAAAAAATAACACAAGACACACAGGATCAGCTCAAGAGCGCTGTCAGCAGAAACTGTCACAGCCTGGTTTATTCCACAGCTCCTTTCTTTAGTTAGGGCAGAGCACATCAATACAGTGACTGGGTTCATTGAAAAGTCAACTTGTTTACCTTGACCACCTCTCTGTGTGGTCTCCAAGATCACACAAACAACTTAAAGGAGGTTGCGAAAACATCTTGCTTATCTCTGTCTCAAGGTGAAAGCCAGGGTGAAAACACGTTTTTCTCTAAATACTCGATTACAAAGCAGCCTGACAAACAAGCAGCCCTCCACACGAACTTGTTCGCTTTTAGCTTGTTCTAAGTGTAGACATATGCCTGAAAGCCATGCTTCCTTCCTAAGTATGAACTACTTGTTAATTAATTTTAAAATGAGAGGTTTGCTTAAGGTTTGCAAACTAACTTGCTAATTGTGTCTTTACAAACACTCTATCTAAATTTATTCTGTAAGTATAACATTTACAGAAAATCTTAATTTCGTTTTTCATTTTGAACCAGGGTTTCTTCATGTAACCACGGCTGTCCTGGAACTCTCCGGTGTGTGCCACCACCATCTGGCTTCTCAAAATAATTTAAATGAACCGAAAACCCAAGATGATATTATCCTGTTTGAGCTTCCACCCCACTCCTATCTCTCCCTTCTCTCTTTCCTCCATTGCTGGCTGTCCTGGACCAGGCTGGCCTCAAAGCCACAGAGATCCTGCCTCGGCCTCTCTGGAGTGCGGGGATTAAAGGCTTGAGCCACCATGCCCAGCTCCCTCCCCTTCTTCATTTCCCCTCCTCCCCATTATTTCCTCCCTCCTTTCCTCTTTCTACCTCCCCCAGCGATAATTTGAACCCAGGGCCTTGTGGCCTTGTGCCTGTAGGCAAGCATTCTACCGCTGAGCTCCATGTTCAGTGTTTCTGTGGTATTTTCTTGTTCTTAGCATTATTTATGCCATACTAATATCTGATTTGTTAATTACTTATTTTGACCTTTACCCAGTACCTCAGTACCTTCTAATCTGGACCTGCAGCATATTCAGTGAAAAATTTTCAAACAGATAAGTGAGCTTAACTTATACAGGCATATAATATATGATATACAAGTGAAATACAATAGTTCCAAACCCTTCTGCCTTCAATAGCCTTTTCCAAAGACATTCTTTCTTAAATACATTGTACCCAGAACGATAAAAAGTAAATCATGTGCATTTATTCTGTGAATGTTCCACACAAAACTACATTTTTGTGTGCTCAGCATACCATATATGCATACTAATAGTAATTGGATACATATATTTGTAAGCTACTTTATTACAACCTTACAAATGGCCACATTAGTAACTGTGGGGAGCTGAAGAGGTAGCTCAGAGGTTAAGAACATTGGCTGCTCTTCCAGAGGATCTGAGTTCAATTCCTAGCAACCACATGGTGGCTCACAACCATCTATAATGAGATCTTGTGCCCTCTTCTGGCCTGCAGGCAGAACATTGTATACATAATAAACAAACAAACAAATAAACAAATAAAGCTTAAAAGAAAAAAAATTAACTGTGTTGCTTTCAGCTAAAAATACGAAAAGACCTAATCATGCTATCTAAAAACCACAGACCTCTGATTCAAGGCCAATTATTTGCCCTTTCTCCTTTGGCCATGTAATCATGGTTTCCGTTGCTCTTCCCTCCTAGGGTTAGCACAATCTCAGCTCTGATTCATTCATATTCAAGATATTTAGTTACCTGCAGTTCTTTATGTAAGACTCATAGCCTTTCCCCATTTATGTCTATTGTTGTATTCTTTGTTCAGCTCATATTTAGGCAGTCATATTGGTGTGACTTTATTGATATAAGTTCCGGTGTACCTAGAAGACAAAATTTCACAGCAAATGTCCTGGTCCTTCTCTCTCTTACAATCTTTCTACTCCCCCCCCCCCTTTTTTTTACAATGGTTCCTAAGCCTTAGGTTATAGAGTTGTATTGTTAGATGTATTCCTGAAAGCATACATCCAAGTAATTTTATAGAGTCGGGGATATTGTATTTAGGAATACACCTAAATCCACCTCCACACTGTCCAACCTAGGAACTCAACAAGTGTCAAGAAGAACCTGCTAGCACAAACAGGAAGGGCTGGCAGCTAATACACATAGAGCTGGCCGATCACTGGTAAAATTTAAGAAAGAGGCTAACAGGGGAGTTTGTCTACTGTTTACTCTGAAAATAGACCATTGTGAAAGCTGGTATTTTCATATTGCCTCATAGAGACTTTCCATAACACCAAGAGCATGCTCATTCTGTTCTTCTCTTTTCTGCCTCTCTTCTTTTGTTCCTTCCTTGGTTTCTCTGATACTACACTTTCATAAGTCAACTCCAGCACTCCACAAGCATGGAAACCATCTCTTTGCATGGCACAGCTGTAAAGCACAACTGCACCATTGTTTATTACTGAAGGCATTAGAGAGCTTTGCTCAGATTTAAGAGAAGGAAACAAAGGTCTCAGTGACAGAAACATGTGGGTGGACCAGCTTGTCTGCGTTTCGAAAATACTCTCTGCTATACATGTTAATAAAATATCAATACCTAAGAGTTACCTTAAACCTTCTGTGACTTAGACTAAGGTGACATAGTGTCTCCATGCTCTGAACTGTACTGCTTACTTTAATTTCATAGGTGGGGGATTTGCTATGTGTGTAAGGCCATCTAGGTTTTAAGGAACTGAAATGAGATATAAATATTTAAGGCTCTGACTTCTCACCCTTAAAGTTGTCCCTGTGTTTCTCATATGTAAATATTACTTCCAGTTCTTGTTAATGTGCAGATTTCTAGTTACCATCCCCAGAGTTTCCAATGAAATAAGTTTGAGATTTGACAACATCTAATAGGAGCTGCAGTGCTGCCGGTCTTGTAGAGGTAGAGGGCTCACTATGAAAGTCACTGTTCTAGAATGTACTCCTAAAAACAGACTGTAAAGCATTCAAATTAGAGTTATGAATACACTTATATGAGTTATAACTGAATCTTTAACCTTATATACCCGAAGTCCACGCCTACCCATAAACTTGTTTGTCTTCAGTCTCAGTTGTGTGTTTAGCACATGCAATCATTTCTTAGGTTGTGGGTTTGTTCCAGGCTGGTGCTGGCAGAGCCCCGCAGTTACTCTTGCTGCCCCTAGATGAAGCTCCTGCTGCATTTTTCTCTTATCTGAGATTTTGTGGTTTGACTTCTAGGGGACTAAAGTGGGAACTGAGCCTGCTGCACTAGGATTAGCCAAAGTTGTTTGTTCCGGTGTTAACCAGACTTATCTTGTTCATTTCAACACAACTAGAAATCTAGGTTAAAGTAAACAGTTGGCTTTAAGGCCATAATCCATGACTTTTCTACTTGATAATCATTCACTAAAGAATATACACACTTGTTCCAGTGAAATGGAATAGTAGGTAAAAGTACTTGTCCTGAAGTCCAGGACCTACATGATGCAAGAAATGAAGTGAACCGATACCCACAAGTCGTCGTCTGACCTCCATATATAAACTGTCTCTCATATATACACATAATAAATTCATGTATGTAACAAACTATTAAAAACCATGTGTATGCACTCATCTCCCTTTGCCTTGCACTCACTTGCATCACACCCAGTGTTAGCTTCTGGGAGATACAAACATAGCCCGTGGTGAAAAACATGAACCCACTACCTTCTCCTAGATAAAATTGGGAAGTAGCTTATTCAACATACCTCAGAAGTATAAGCGTGAGATGGCATTGTTAATTCAGTTTACATATTTGACAGAAGATAACAAATAGACCTCAAATTTTCTTTTTCAGGTACTGCAGACAGAATCCAGGGCCTTTGACATGCTAAGCAAATGCTCTAACCATTGAGCTATGCCCCCAGCTCTATAGCCAATATTTCTAAGGGGAGGGTGATGGGAGCAACAATCTGGTAGGCATGCCTGTCCAAGGGGGATGTTTTGTAGCTGAAGCTAAGTCAAAGCCACTCTCAGATTGTTGGGTTAGGGAAGTAAAACTAAGTGTACTGAAAGTTCTCAGTAATCCAAAGATCCGCCTGGAGAGCTATTGCAAAGTGATCAGACATTTGGTGCAAAGCAGTAGTTTGGCATGAGTGCCCAGGCAAGACCCAGAAGACTATTATCAAAGGTTTAGGACTCCTATTTGTGGTACAGGGGTCAGATGGAAGGAGTTTTTATCACAGTGATGATGCCCTATACAACTGAGCGAGCCTTCCCGTGACTACAACTCCGCACACTGACAAAACACTGGGACAAAATCAACAGATCACAGTCCTTTCAGAGCAGAGGTCCAGCAGCAGTCCTCCACCCAGATAAACCTTAGGGTGTGACTGGAGTCATGTAGCCCCTAAGAAAGCCCATGGAATGTGCTAGCTCCCCCTTGCTACAGTCTAACCTGCATGTAACAAGGCAGTAGTGGGGTCAGGTGTCCTCCAGGAAGCCAGGCCTGACTATTTGCAGTCTTTGCGCCTAAAAACAAACCAATCATTTTAAAGGTCAGCTCCCCTAGAGACCCTCTTACTCAATCCTGTAATGTCAAGACTTGCACTACCCCTCTTGCGTTTTGTCCCTTTAAAAACCCTGTTCTCCCGGAGTTTGGGGTCACTTGCCCCTTTGTCTTTGTAAAAGGCAGCCATAGTAGTAGTAACTGGAGGAAGTCAAGACTATTCCTGCTTACAGTGGCTAGTCAATTCTGTCTCTACTTGCTCATCAGATTTATGATGCAATATAATATACTGCACAATATCAACTGACTCTAATAGGCATCTCTCTGTGTGTTTCTGTCTGCTTCTCTTTTTTGAAGAGATAGTTTATTAGTTTTCTGAGAGGCAGAAAATCACTACTTTGCTTGTACTAGAGCTAACATTGCTTAAGAGCAAAGAGAAGACAGCCTTTTGCTTTAGCCGTATAGCTTAATAGGACCCAAATTTCATATTAGTGAATTTTTTTTCAGAAACTTGGAATTCTTGTACATTCACATATCTGCTACCAAACGAAATGAAACCCTAAGACCAGCCAATCATTGACAGCTCTAGTCTGGTTTCCCCAGTCTCCATCAGAAAAATACAGTAAAAGGTATTTACAGTAAAAGAGGTAAAATGGTCTCCAAAGCTCTTCTGGTCTCTGCTTTGCCCCCTCTCACTTACCTGACACTTGACGTTTTTACTATAAGCACCTTTTCCAGCCAATGTCTACCTTCCAGATTTGCTCCTTTTTTATTTTTTAAGCTCAAACCTAACGAATATGATTGTAATTATTTAAGTACAGGCAGTATGATGTGGCAGGATAGAGATTATGAATTTATCTGCAAACTACAGTCTGACTGTGGGGCTCTGCTGGTTAAGGTTGAAGCCAGTAGTCTTTGGATAGCCAATTATATGCCCTTGGTCAATGACATTGACCTCCTTTTCTCATCGGGGTTCTAAAAGTCTCCCCTGGTCTGGGTCTTGAAAGGAGCATCACATAGCAGATTTCAGGCCAGGCCCTTCCCTGACATAGAAACTGCTCTAGCAAGCACCTAGGAATTCCTAGAAGTACCCCACCCTGCTAAGGGTCTTAGTCCAGTAGTGACCTTCAATTGTACTTGGAGATCCCCTCCCCCATAGGATAATTAAGTACTGTATTTTTCTTCACATCATAGGACCATTAAGTATCCCTGACCCTCTGACCCCAGCGAATCAAACACGTTCATCCTTGAAATTCCTTCCTCTGACCAGGGTTTATATTGACCTTGATTTCACACAAATAAAGGTGCATGCTGTCTCACTTCAAAACCATCTGAGATTCGTCATTTATCCTCTATCATGCCCTATCCCACCAGGCCTGCCCTCTGGCCCTCTGGGCCTTGGCCTTGCCAGGCTTGAGCTTCCCTGGGCCTGTGTCTTGGCTGCAAGATGCCCAGGCATAGGTTTCGTCCCAAACCTCTGCTATGCTTAGCACAGCAGCTTGACCAAGAGCTGTTAACACTTTGGCATCAACATAGGCTTTGAGCACTCAAGTTTCCATTGCCAACAGGATCTCATGCTAAAAGAGCTAACCTGTAACACACTGAGGAAAACCTTTTCTACACCCCAGCTTAGCACACTCAGGCCTCACCCTAAAGCTCTCTATCTGCCCTGAGGGAAAAGGAAACCCGTTCTCCATCTGGAAGTGGAGCTCCAGGACCCCATCTGAGGTCCAGCACCACCACCTCCCACCGCCAAACAAAGAGTGAGAGTTGGCAGGATATAAATTAATGTATCTGCAGACTACAGTCCAAAGACTCAGTAGATTTGCTGAAAGCAAAGGGAATCAGAAATGCCCCAGGTGTAGCACCAAACAGAGACCCTTAGTAAATAATGGTTCATATATATAAAGCCCTGCTTCTGCTTCAGTAGACTACCCTGAAGGTCCCATTTCATAGCTTTTGGGGTACAGGACTGAAGTTGGGGCTTGCTTGGGATGTCCCTTTTCCCACACGCTGGCATGTTTTTAAAACCACTCATATAAAATTATTCAACTGCCTGTCTGAGGTTTAGAGGCCAGATTGGACTAATAAGTTCCTAGTCAATTTTGAGGCCAGATGGCCTATAAATGACTCTGATCTCAGCCCTTTACTAGCTAAGGATCTTGGTACAATCACTCAAATTATTTTAGTCTCAATTTGTTTGTGCCAACAACGTGAGCATGAAAGAAAGTGTTGAGTGTCCAGCAGGGTGATCCACTACTCTCCAAGTAGTGCATCAGAAAGGTGGCAGCCCAAAACATGCCAGTGTACACTACATTCAAAGTAGATGTGTGTACACTGTGACTGTTGGGGGTGGAGTTAGGCCCCACAGCACGAGGAACTGTATTAAAGGGTCACAGCATTAGGAAGGCTGAGAACCACTGTCTTAAAAGATAAAAGGTGAGGGTGCTTCCCCACCATTATAGTCTCTTGTCCCTTTAGAACATAAATCCAAATAAACCTTCCTTCAGCAAGGTGCCTTGGTCATGGTGCTTTATTACAGAAAAAATAACCAGTACAAGAAGCAACTTTTGGCTTACAGCTTTGGGTGCACACTCTGTGATGGAGAGGAAGTTGTTTCAAAAGATTGTGATAGCAAGAGTGATAGGAATCTTACCTACTCACCTCAATGGAACAGGAAACAGACAACAGATAGGAAGTGGAGCCAGGCTGTAAACCTCAGGGCCATGTCCCAGTGACTTATTGCCTCTGGCAAGGTTCCATCTTCCTAAAGAAAGCTCCATAATTTTTCAAAATAGCGGAGTAATAAGTGTTCAAAAACTGAAGCTATGGGGGACATTTCACATTCAAAGCACAACACTGAATCACTCCATGTTCCTCACCAAAATTTACTGCTGTAAACTGTTCCTCTAGGGGTTAGAAGTTAGGGCACTTACTCATCTGTCACCTGACTACCCCTACCACCAGATTTTGGATGGCTCAGACTCTCTTTTTCTCCAAGTCCCATCTGCACAGCCTGTTCCTTCCACCACTCCACAAACTTGGGGAACGGCTTTGCTCAGAGTTTGGGTAAGATCACAGACGTGTCTCTGCCTTTGCACCTCCAAAATGAAACAACTCAAGCCCTAATTGTCTAAAATAATTTCCATAAATAATTGTTGCTGAGCAAAATAAATTTGCTGTATGGAGTTGAAAAGACAGCTCTCTGTGTGTTCTTATTTTTTCTAGAATATGTGGTAAACATCCTCCATTCTATTGGGACTTAAAACTGGATTTTTTTTTCATAGAACCATGTAGCACTGAGTTTGCAGTATATAATAACAAACATTCATCATTAAAATAAGCTTAGCAGCATGTGGCAATGTTTCAAACCATTACTTCTACGCAAAACAAACCTTCATTTTAGCAGACACATAAAGCAGGCTTAACAAGCCAACATGAGCATTACCACAAGCCTGGCCTTGTTGAATGAAGGTGGAGGAAGGAACAGGTAGGGCTAGAATTGTAACTAACTTGAAATAATAGTTCAGGTCATGGGATCTGTATATATTCAGAAATTAGAACAGTATGACAGTGAAAAATTTCTCTGGGACAAGTTACTCGGACTAAACGAAGATAGAATTCAGTAATTACCTAGGGATCCTGATGGATGTAGCTGACCAGACTGCAGCCTGACAACCTCCTGCCTCCTCCGTAGATGAACAGAAGCTTAAATTACTAATGACCATCTTGGCCTAACTGCTTCCATTGCTGAATCAATAAAGCAAAGATAAAATAAGATCATGGCTCAAACTATTGCGTGGCCAGTTTGTAAAAGAATGTAAAATCACTTCCATATTTTGGTCCTGTTATGAAACTAGTCCTGTGACCTCCAGCATTTCGTGTAACATTTTTTTGGGAGTTCATTTCCTCATATGTGAAATAACAGCTACCTTGAACCCACATAAGAGGATTCAGGGCGAACCATCTACAAAGGTTTTGCTTCCTGTTTTCTTCTGCAGCAAAGGTTAATTTATTGTTTCACCAAAAAAGGAAAAAGGCCATTCTCCAGCATTTTTTTTTTTTTGCTTCTCTGAGAAGCAAAAAAAAAAAAAAAAACGTTTATCTAACATGTTTTTGTGATTTCAAGCAGCAATGTGTGAGCATCTCTTGTGGCAACAAACGCAGTGCTCTGTGTCTTTAAGAGAGGGATAAAAGAAATACAGCCCAGAGAGGAGAGGCGATTTATCTAAAAAGCCATTGAGTGCCCTTCACAGAGTGAGATTTTTCCTGCTATAAATCAGGTACAGCCATGAAACATTCCATTCTCACATACAGATTCCTTTTCTTCTCTGTAGGTTAAAACAACTGAACTTGAAGGGGCCTTGTGGAAGACTACTTCAAAGCTAGCATGAGAATGAGCACATACCTTACAGCATACATAGTATTTGATTTCAACCATGTGAGATACACAGCCTCATCAGGAGTCAAGTGGAGACTTAGTTCTGAATTTGCAGCCACTATAAAACAGTATCTGTGGTGTACTTTTGCTTATTTTCTTGTTTTTTTTTCCTGAAAAATCAGAGAGTTTAAATTTCTTTCTCACACTAAAAATAGGTTAAAATTATATTAAAATGATTCTTATTACCAACAACCTAATTTAGCAAATTCATGTTTTCAATACCTTTGTTCTTTCAAGGAAAAGCAGTCACTGTAAGTTTTAGTACATTCATTATTTACAAAAATTTATAACTGTCCAGTAATTTTCTTTTATCAATATCAATGGAGACATTAAAGAAATAAAAAGAGTTTATGAAAAGAATTGAACAATAGATTTAAAACCTCAAAGAATCATGACATGATGCATAATAAAATGGCTCCAAAATGTCTAATTACAAACATATTATAATTATAGATATCTAGATGTGTTTTATGTGTGTCTCTACATACATATCACAGCATCTCTTTGAATGAAGGGTACCCAGACATGGTGTGAGGAAGGGTCACACGTTATTTAACTTTGCCTCCTCCTTGGATTTATATCTTACTTCTACAGTTCCCTACTGGAGTGGTATTGGCACATCTTATAGTCTCCTGTGTTGTGTTCCCTTTGCTTTAGCTATAAAATAGCATCACTATTTCATGAGGGTTGTGGTATTAAATTAGATTTTATATGAAACACTTTGTAATTGCCTGGTAAATTGACTGAGAAAGATACCCTCTGCACTGATGCACATCCTCTGCCAAGTCATTCTCAAAGACTTCAGTTAATTCGAAGTATGAAAAAATAGCCCTACACCTGGAAAACAAGAACACTGCAATCCAGTTTTGTTTCTTTCTGATGAGCAGTTAGATCATTTGTGAGAGTTATTGGATATGTTGAAATATATTTTAGGGTCTTTTCTTAGTTTAAACTAAACTAGGTGGGTGGTGAGCAGTCGATCTTATAAATTATTTTTTTATTTTTATTTTTTATTTTATGTGCATTGGTGTGAGGGAGTTACAGATAGTTGTGAGCTGCCATGTGTGTGCTGGGAGTTGAACCTGGGTCCTTCGGAAAAGCAGACAGTGCTCTTAACCACTGAGCCATCTCAGCAGGCCCTATAAATTATTTTAATTAGCATATAAAGTAGCAAGTTCCCTTCTGACAATTTCATACATAATTAGTTTGGTTTTCTACTCACCTCCTCCCAAACCTACTCATCTTCTTGCCTTCACTCTCTACTTATACGCTCTAGGTCCAGTATTGTCCATATCTATTTTATGTCAAATGTTTTATTACTTTCCTTAATCTCCCTCTTAAAACTATTTACCCTCTCATGAACCTCTTTCTAAGTTCATGGTCTATGGACAGTTCACCCCTCTATAAGTGCACATATACAAAAATTAGAAGCTAGGATTCTCATTTGAGGAAGCATTTGTGACATTTGTCTTTCTGAGCTCCGGTTACCTCGTTTAGTGTATTTTCCAGTCCCATCTACCTCCCTATGGGTTTTATAACTTAATTTTTCTTTACAGATGAATAAAATTCCACTGTATTCATGTATCACATTTCCACAACCCATTCACCTTTTTATGAGCATCTAATTTCCTTGCTATTGTGAATAGAACAACAACTAGCATGGATATCCAAATATTTATTTGGTAGAATATAGAATCTTTCAGGTATACATGCAGATACACTGTAGCTAGCTTATATGGTAGTTCTATTTTTAGTTTGTTGAGAAACTCCCACAGTTTCCACAATGATTGAATCAGTTGACAGAACAGTGAAAAAGACATCTTAGCCAATATTTGCTGTAATTTATTTTTTATGTTATTATGATTACTGTAAGTTGAAATCTCAAAGTAGTTTTAATTTTCATTTTCCTGATGGCTAAGGATGTCAAAAAAATTTAAATATATTTAGCATTCACTTGTGTTTCTTCTTCTGAAAAGTCTTCAGTTCATTGTCCCACTTATTCATTAGCAGTGGTAATGTTTGCAATTCTTTATATAATCTAGACATCAACCCCTATCAGAAGTATAGCTAGAAAAGATTTTTTTCTTCCAGTCCTCAGACTGTTTATTCACTGAAATGATGGTTTTCTTTGCTGTATAGTTTTCTAATTTCATGTTGCCCCACTTGTCAAGCCTTGGGACTATTTTTTGTGTCTTGCCTATCATTATATCTTGAAGCGTTTTCCCTATGGTTTCTTCTAGAATTTTCAGACTTTAAAGGTTTAAATTAAAGTTTCTGATCCACTTTGAATTGATTTTTGTGCAGGGTGAGAGATAAGGGTCTAATATCAGTCCTCTGCAGGAGATATCCGGTTTCCAGCATCATTTGTTGACTTGACCATTTTATTACAGTGTATGTTTTTGACATCTATATCAAAATTTAAGCAGCCATAACTAAGTTGGTTTATTTCTCTGTCTCCCATTTATTCTATCGGCCTAACCTGAAACTTACTAATTAGTACACAGGGAGTTGACTGTAACAGAAAACAGGGGGCTAGTTACAATTTCAAGAATAACCATTGTTTTAATACTTCAGGAAATTTCTCATCCCTTTAACAACATAGCGATATCGTCCTGAAAGTATAGTGTGCTTTTCTATGAGGAGAGATTGTATGGAATGGACTGTGTCAATGATTTTGATCCAAAGCCATTCTAAGTTACCTGATACTTCTTAAAAGTGCTAAGTTGTGTCACTGCTCTATGTCTCTTCCCTGGCTACCTGTTACATAAGCATAGCTGAAAAACAGTGCAAGGCTCAGGAAATAAACCATTCTTTAACTGTCTTAAACAATTTGTCAGAAGAACTGATTTTTCACCCAGAAAGCATATCAGCCCCAGCAAAGACACCTGTCCCTCTCTCAGTTGACTGAAAAGGGAGGTCCTCCTCCCCTTCCCTCTGATCCTAGTCTATCAGGTCTCATCAGGAGTGGCTGCATTGTTTTCTTCTGTGGCCTGGTAAGGCTGCTACCCCCTCAGGGGGAGGTGATCAAAGATCAGGCCAATCAGTTCTTGTCAGAGCAGTCCCTGTCCCCATTACTATAGAATCCACTTGGACACTGAACAGTCATGGGCTAAGTCTGTGCAGGGGTTCTAGGTTATCTCCATCAATGGTCCTTGGTTGGAGTATCAGTCTCAGAAAAGACCCCTGTGACCAGACTTATTTGTAATAGCCAGAAGCTGGAACAGCCCAGATGCCCCTCAACTGAGGAATGGAAATTGTGGTACATCTACACAATGGAATATTACTCAGCAATAAAAAAAAAAAACAAGGAAATCATGAAATTTGCAGGCAAATGGTGGGAACTGGAAAAGATCATCCTGAGTGAGGTATCCCAGAAGCAGAAAGACATACATGGTATATATTCACTTATAAGTGGGCACTAGACCTATAAGATAGGGTAAACATACTAAAATCTGAACACCTAAGGAAGCTAATTAGGAAGAAGGACTCTGGATAAGATGCTCAATCCCCCTTTCAAAAAAGTAAAGATGATGGACATCAGAGGAGGGAGAAAACAGGGAACAGGACAGTAGCCTACCACAGAGGGCCTCTGAAAGGCATGTTGAGACTCACAGCCAAACTTTGGGAAGAGTACAGGGAACCTTATGAAAGAAGTGGGAGATAGTAAGACCTGGAGAGGACAGGAGCTTCACAAGGACTGCAACACTATTACTTTTGATCAGAGAACTCACACATAGTTTAGGAAGTACAGTGGGAACCATGGATGAATACTGTTTGGTAGTTTGAGGCCTAGCTTTTACTTGGCTATCTCTGCTATATAGCCCAGGACCATCATCCCAGTTAATGATGTTACCCACAGTGGACTGGGCCCTTCTTCATCAATTAACAATAAGATAATCCTAGATAATCCTCAGCTGAGATTCCCTTCTCAGGTAATTCTAGGGTCAATGATTCTCAACCTAAGGAACGCTGCTATTCTTTAATACAGTTTAATACCATAAGATTGTTTTATTGCTACTTCCTAACTTTAATTTTGCAACTGTTATGAATTGTATTGTAACTAGCTGATACACAGGATAGGTGATGGGCAACATCCAAAGGGATCACAACATAGGTTGAGATCCACTGCTCTAGGCTGTCAAGTTGAAACTTGAAGTAAAAACTAGGACAATGAGGAACCCCGGTTAAATAAGTTATAACTGAATCAAATCGAAGATCCAGAAACAAACCCACACACCCATGGATACTTGATTTTTGACAAAGAAGCCCAAACCATACAATGGAAAAAAGATAGCATCTTCAAAAATTGGTGCTGGTCTAACTGGATATCTACATGTAGAAAAATGCAAATAGATCCATAATTATCATCCTGCACAAAACTCAAGTCCAGGGCAAGGGAGGAGGTTCCAAGATGGCAGCAAAAAGCATGCACCATATCTGACGAGCACAGGATCTGAACTCCGAATTTGGTGAGTGGAGAGGCAGCTGAAGCCAGGACATCCACATCAAGGCTTCCTGGGCAAGAGGAGACAACCGGCGAGCTGGGACAGTTTGGATCCAGGTCACCTGTGGATGTCTCTGGGGACTGGGAGTGGCAAATATTCAAACCTCTGAACTTCCCCTTTCCCCAAGCACAGATAGCCCAGTTCAGCAGGCAGTAGCCTCTGCCCTAAGCACTGAGACTGCTTAGCTGAGACTGCAGTGATTGCCCCAAGGCCCAAACCTCTACACTCAGTGACTGAAAAGCACAGTCAGGTCTCCAGGGTGGCTGTGGCTGGTTCAGGACAGAGGCTAGTCCAAGTAGAAACCTCTGCATGCTCAGCGACCGAAACAGCACAGGCAGGCCTCCAAGAGCTGCCACTGGCAAGGGATAGCAGCTAGTACAAGCAGGAGCCTCCCGCGCGCTCTGTGACTCAGGCTACAGAGGCATACCTGCCCAGCAGCCAAACAGTGGACACCACTGAGCTGATGGATCTCCTGCATTCTCATTTGCCCACGAAGGTCCAAATCTGAGAGCAGAAAACCCTGTGCTTGCCAATTAAGCCTGCTAGCTAGTGAGTGCACCTTTAAGTGAGTGCTTGCAGAGCCTCAGAACCAGGGACCCTCTACACTAGCAGCCAGACATCAGATCTCTCACACCCACACCTACACCCACATTGTGGGCAACATAGGGTCCTTGGGACAGTGTTCTCAACATTGAAGCACTTGCTCAGTGAGTCTACTAGTGGAGTGCAGGCAAAAAATTCCTGGAGCACAGATCGATCTGACTACAAGGAGGACAGTACAACAGGCTTGTAGGCCACTGAGGTATTCAGGGTACCAGAACATGCACATTGTGCCCAAGAACAGCATCAGCACCCACACCTCCCTCATCCCGCATTTAAGCACCACTCTTCAGGCATCTACAAGCTCTAGCACCCTCTCCTTCAAGGCACAACTGCCACACACATGCCTGTGCTTGCCTGTATGCACCTGCAACCTTCCTCCCTTAGCTAAAGCTGAAACACCAACATCCACTCTCAAACCAGTGGACCACTCTCATCTTCCTGAAGAATACTCCAGAAACCAGAGACAGACAGACCCAGTCTGAAGTATAGACTCCAGAAACAAACAACAAAGGTTACAGATAGCAGATGGCTAGAGGTCAGTGTAACAACACACCCAACAAAAATCAGGACATCATGGCTTCACCAACAACCCCCAAAATGAATGGATATTTCAATTCATTAGAAACACAGGAAAATGATTTTAAAGGTATACTAATCCAAATGTTAGAGGCACATAAAGAGAAAATGATCAAAGCTCTCAAAGAAACACAGATAAATATAGCCAAACAAATTGAGGCACAGGTAGAGGCACAATTAGTGGCATATAGAGAAGAAACAAACAAAAAAATAGAGGCCATCTTGGAAGGACAGAAATCCACATTCAAACAGATAAAGGCAATGGTGGAAGACATGAAAAAAAATTAGAATCAATACAGAAGACACAGAGAAAACCCTGCAGCTGGAGAACTTAGAGAAAAGATCAGGAACCACAAAGGTAAACATCAAATAGAATACAAGAGATGAAAGACAGAATCTCAGGTGTTGAAGACACAATTGCAGAAATGGATACATCTCTCAAAGAAAAAATTAAATTGGAAAAGTTTCAAACACAAAACATCCAAGAAATCAAGGACACCATGAAAAGAAGAAATCTAAGAATAATAAGAATAGACAAAAAAGAAGATTCCAGGCTCCAAGGTCCAGAAAATATTTTCAAGAAAATCATAGAAAAATTTACCAACTTAAAGAAAGTGACGTCCATAAACATACAAGAGGCCTACAGAACACCAAATAGACTAGACCAGAAAAGAAACTCCTCATGTCACATAATAGTCAAAACACTAAATCTTCAGAGCAAATAAAAAATATTAAAAGCAGCAAGGGAAAAAGGCCAACATATGAAGGTAGACCTATGAGAATCACAGTAGACTTCTCAACAGAAACTATTAAAGCCAGAAGAGCCTGGGCAGATGTCATGCAGATTCTAAGAGACAACAGATGACAACCTAGATTACTATACTCAGCAAAGCTTTCAATCAATATAGATGGAGAAAACAAAATATTCTATAACAAAACGAAACTTAAACAATATCTACACAGCACCTTAGCCCTACAGAAGATACTAGAAGGAAAATTCTAATCCAACCAAATCAACTACACCCAACACAGGATATATATAACTTCACAACAAAGAATTAAAAGAAAACAAGCATTGAACAAGCAAGAAACACAGTAACACCACCAACTCTACAATAAAAGGAACTAACATTCACTGGTCAATATTCTTTGTCAACATCAACAAACTCACCTCTCCAGCAAAATGACGGACTAACAGAATGGTTGTGGAAACAGGATCCAACATTCTGTGCATCCAAGAAACACACCTCTGCAACAAAGATAAACACTGCCTCAGAGTAAAGAGCTGGAAAAATGTTTTTCAAGCCAACGGACCCAGAAAAAAGCTGAGGTAGCTACACTAATATTGAATAAAATAGACTTTCAACCAAAATTATATTTAAAAAAGATGAGGAGGGGCATTTCATTCTGATCAAAGAAAAATTCCACCAGGAAGACATCACAATTCTGAACATCTATGCCCCAAACAGAAGACCACCAACATTTGTAAATGAAACATTATTAAAGCTTAAATCACACATCAATCCCAACACCTTAATAGTGGAAGACATCAACACTCCATTCTCAACAAGAGACAGATCATCTAGACAGAAGCTAAATAGGGAAATAATGACACTTACAAAGGACCTAAATCAAATGGACCTAATAGATGTCTACAGAACTTTTCACCCAAACTCAAAAAAGTATAGCTTCTTTTCAGCTCCTCATGGAACCATCTCAAAAATTAAGCATATAGTCAGGCACAAAGCAAGCCTCAACAGATACAAGATGATCAAAATAATACTGTGCATCCTATCAGACCACCATGACGTAAAACTAGACCTCAACAACAACAGAAATAACAAAAAGCCTACATCCACTTGGAAACTAAGCAAATCTCTACTCAATGACAGCTTGGTCAGGGAAGAAATGAAAAAAGAAAATAGAGACTTCCTAAAATTCAATGAAAATGAAAGCACAACTTACCCAAACGTATGGGTCACAATGAAAGCAGTGCTAAGAGGAAAGTTCATAGCACTTAGTGCCTCCAGAAAGAAGTTCAAGGCATCTCATACAAGATATTTAATGGCACACCTAAAAGCCCTAGAAAAAAAAAGAAGCAGGCACACCCAAGAGGAGTAGATGATTGGAAATAATCAAACTCAGAGCCAAAATTGATGAATTAGAAACAAAGAAAACAATTCAAAGAATCAATGAAACCAAGATCTGATTCTGTGGGAAAATCAACAAGATAGATAAACCCTTAGCCAATCTAACTAAATGGCAGAGAGAAACTATCCAAACCAGCAAAATCAGAAATGAAAAGGGGGATATAACAACAGACACTGAGGAAATCCAAACAATCCTAAAGTCTTACTATTAAAGCCTAGGTGCCACAAAATTTGAAAATGTAAATGAAATGGAAATTTTTCTTGATAGATTCCATTTACCACAATTAAATCAAGATCAGGTAAACAGATTAAACAGGACTATATCCCGCAAGGAAATATAAGCAGTCATCAAAAGTTTCCCTTCCAAAAAAACCCCAGGGCAAGATGGTTTCAGCACAGACTTCTACCAGACCTTCAGAGAAGAGCTAACTCAAATTCTCTTCAAACTATTCCACAAAATAGAAACAGAAGGAACATTACCAAACTCATTCTATGAAGTCATAGTCACCTTGATACCTAAACCACACAAAGACCCAATAAAAAAAGAGAACTTCAGACCTATCTCTCTTATGAACATTGATGCAAAAATACTCAGTAAAATACGTGCAAACTAAATAAAAGAACACATCAAAGATATCATCCACCATGACCAAGTAGGCATGCAAAGGTGGTTCAATATAAGGAAATCCCTCAATGTAATCCACCATATAAACAAACAGATCAAGAAAAACCACATTATCATCTACATAGTGGCCAAAAAAAAAGCATTTGAAAAAATCCAACGCCCATTCACATTTAAAGTCTTGGAGAAATCAAGGATACAAGGCACATATCTCAACATAGTAAGGACAATATACAGCAAGCCTATAGCGAACATCAAACTAAATGGAGAAAAACTTAAATCAGTCCCACTAAATCAGGGACAAGGCAAGGCTGCCCACTCTCTCCATATCTCTACAACATAGTACTTGAAGTCCTAGCTAGAGCAATAAGATAACTGAAGATCAACAGGATTCAAATCAGAAAGAAAGAAATCAAAGCATCATTATTTGTAGAAGACCTGATAGTATATGTGAGTGACCCCCAAAATTCAACCCGAGAACTCCTTCAGCTTATAAACACCTTTAGCAAAGTGGCTGGATACAAAAATTAACTCAAAAAAATCAGTAGCCCTCCTGTACTCCAAAGACAATAGGGCTGTGAAAGAAATTAGGGAAATAGCACCCTTCACAATAGCCACTGACAGCATAAAGTACCTTGGTGTGATTCTAACCAAGCATGTGAAAGACCTGTTTGAAAAAAAAAATTCATGTCTCTGAAGAAAGATAATGAAGAAGATATCAGAAGATGGAAATATCTCCCATGCTCAAGGATTGGTAGGATTAACAGTGAAAATGGCCATCCTGCCAAAAGCAATCTACAGATTCAATGCAATCCCCATCAAAATACCAACACAATTCTTTACAGACCTTGGAAGAACAATTCTCAATTTCATATGGAAAAACAACAACAACAACAACAAAAACAAGAAATGCTAAAACAATCCTATACAACAACAGATCCTCTAGAGGTATCTCCATCCCTGATCTCCAGCGGTACTAAATAGCGATAGTAATAAAAACTGCATGATAATGGCATAGAAAGAGAATGGTGAATCAATGGAATCAAATAGAAGATACAGAAATAAACCCACATTCCTAAGGATACTTGATTTTTGATAAAGACACCAAAACCATATAATGGAAAAAAGACAGCACCTTCAACAAATGGTGCTGGTCTAACTGGATGTCTACATGTAGAAAAATGAATATAGATCCATATCATCACCTGCACAAAACTAAAGTCCAAGTGGATCAAAGACCTCAACATAAAAGCAGACATACTAAATCTGTCAGAAGAAAAAGTGGGGTGGAACCTTGAACTCATTGGCACAGGAGATTACTTCCTAAACAGAACACCAATAGCCCAAGCTCTAAGATCAACTATCAGTAAATGAGACTTCATGAAACTGAAAAGCTTTTGGAAAGAAAAGGACACTGTCCTCAAAACAAAATGACAGCTTACAGACTGGGAAAGGATCTTCACCAACCCTATATCTGACAGAGGGCTAATATCTAAGATATATATAGAACTGAAGAAGTTAAACAGCAGAAAATCAAGTAACCCCATTAAAAAATGGGGTACAGAGCTAAACAGAGAATTCTCAAGAGATGAATATCAAACGGCAGAGAAACACTTAAAGAAATGCTCAACATCCCTAGTAATCAGGGAAATACAAATCAAAACGAACCTGAGATTTCACCTTACACCCATCAGAATGGTTATGATCAAAAACTCAAGAGACAACACATGCTGGGGAGTATGTGGAGAAAGGGGAACTCTCCTCCATTGCTGGTGGGAATGTAAGTTTGTACAACCACTTTGGGAATCAGTCTGGCACTTTCTCCGACAATTAGGAATAGTGCTTCCTCAAGATCCAGCTATACCACTCCTAGGCATATACACAAAATATTCTCAAGTATACAACAAGGACATTTGTTCAACCATGTTTGTAGCAGCTTTGTTATAGTCAGAATCTAGAAATAACCAAGGAAGGGATGGACATAGAAATTGTGGCACATTTACACACTAGTGCTCAGCAATTAAAAACAAGGAAATCATGAACCTTACAGATGGTGGGAACTAGAAAAGATCATCCTGAGTGAGGTAACCCAGAAGCAGAAAGACACACATGATATACACTCACTTATAAGCAGATATTAGGCATAAAATATAGGATAAACTTACTAAAACCTATAGCCCTAAAGAAGCTAAACAACAAGGAGGACCCTAGGAAAGATGCATAATCCTCATTCAGAAAGGCAAACAGGATAGACATCAGAAGTAGGAGAAGACAAGGAATAGGACAGGAGCCTTCCACAGAGGGCCTGGTCACTGTTACCCACCAGGGTATCAAAAGAGATGCTGAGACCATAGCAGAGTGCCGGAATCCTTACAGAAGAGGAGGTAGAAAGACCTGGAGGGGACAGGAACCCCATAAGGAGAACAAGAGAGCCAAAACACCTGGGCCCAGGGGCTGTCTGCAGAGACTGATACTCCAACTAAGGACCATGCATGGAGAGGACCTATACCCCCTGTGCAAAGAAAGCCCATTGGCTATTCAGTTTCCAAGTGGGTTCTCTAGTAAACAGAGCAGGGGCTGTCTCTGATATGAACTCAGTGGCAGGCACTTTGATCACCTCTCTCTGTGGGGTGCAGCCTTGCCAGGCCACAGAGGAAGATGATGCAGCCAGCCTTGATGAGACTGATATGCTAGGGACAGATAGAAGAGGAGAAGGTCCTCCCATTTCAGGGGACTAGGGAAAGGGCATAGGAGGAGAAGTGGGAGGGTAGGAGAGACCAGGAGTAGATGAGGAAGGGGCTACAGCTGGGATACAAAGTGAATACATTGTAGTTGATAATAATAATAATAATGAAAAAGAAATTTTAAGTTATAAAACATTATTTTCCCAGTTTACAGTTGATAGAATGGCCCTATGTTAACAAAATTTTTATTTTCTTTTTTAAAATTCATATTTTTATTTGTACACAGACCTGGACTAGAGTTTTCCTATTGTCTGCTATGCACTGAACCTACAGTTCAGTCCCAAACCTTTGTATACACTCATTTGCAAAATGCAAATAACATATCTCCCTTGCAAAGATATTGAAAAGGATTGTGGACAATGGATACTTACACACGGTAAGTAGTCACTAAATAGAAACTATTGTTTTTATTCCTGTAGTCAAGTGCTTGGTACACAGTAAAAATTTAAGCAACTCTGAAAAATATTGGATTTGAACCTTCTAGACAATTGGTTAAAGGGGAATAAAAAAGAAACAGCTTACAAGACATATTTTTTGAATCTTAATATCTTACTAAAGTTAACTTATCTTACTAAATTCTTACTAAATAAGCTTACTGCTGAGCAATATTCCATTGGTAGATGTACCACAATTTCTGTATCCATTCCTCAATTGAGGGGCATCTGAATTGTTTCCAGCTTCCGGCTATTACAAATAAGGCTGCTATGAACATGGTTGAGCAAATGTCCTTGTTGTATAGTTGAGGATCTTTTGGATATATGCCTAGGAGTGGTACAGCTGGATCTTGAGGAAGCACTATTCCTAATTGTCTGAGAAAGTGCCAGACTGATTTTTAAAGTTGTTGTACAAGTTTATATTCCCACCAGCAAGAGGAGGGTTCCCCTTTCTCCACAACCTCTCCAGCATGTGTTGTCACTTGAGTTTTTGATCTTAGCTGTTCTGGTGGGTATAAGGTGAAATCTCAGGATTGTTTTGATTTGCATTTCTCTGATGACTAAAGACTTTGAGCATTTCTTTTTTTAATAATTTTTATGTTTTTTATATTAATCACAAGTTGTTTATTTGTATCCCAGCCTTAACAACCTCCCTCATTCCCTCCCAGTCCAACACTCCCTCCCTCATCTCCTCCCTGCCCCTTTCCAAGTCCACTGATAGAGGAGGTCCTCCTCCCCTTCCATTTGACCCTAGCTTATCAGGCATCTTCAGGACTGGCTGTGATGTCCTTCTCTGTGGCCTAGCTAGGATGTTCCTTCCTCGGTGAGAGATGGGGGGAGGTCAAAGAGTCTGCCATTGAGTTCATGTCAGAAATAGTCCCTGTTCCCCTTACTAGGGTACCCACTTGAATACTGAGCTACCATGGGCTACATCTGATCAGGGGTTCTAGGTTATATCCATACACGGCTCTTGGTTGGAGAAATAGTCTCATAAAAGACTTCTGTGCTCTGATATATTTGGTCCTTGTGGAGCTCCTGTCCTCTCCTGGTCATCCTAATTCCCCCTTCTTTCATATGATTCCCTGCACTCTGCCGAAGGTTTGCTTATGAGTCTCAGCATCTGCTTTGATACACTGCTAGGTAGAGTCTTTCAGACTCTGTAGTAGGCTCCTGTCCTTGTTTTCTCCTACATCCAATGCCCATCCCACTTGTCTTTCTAAGTGAGCATTGATCATCTTACCCTGGGTCCTCTTTCTGTTTTATCTTCTTTAGGTGTACAGATTTCAGTATGTTTGTCCTATCTTATAGGTCTAGTGCCCACTTATAAGTGAGTATATACTGTGTGTGTCTTTCTGCTCCTAGGATAGCTCACTCAGGATGATCTTTTCTAGATCCCACCATTTGCCTGCAAATTTCATGATTTCCTTGTTTTTAATTGCTGAGTATACCATTGTGCAAAAGTACCACAATTTCTGTCAAAACGACAGCCTACAGACTGGGAAAGGATCTTCACCAACCCTATATCTGACAGAGGGCTGATACCCAGAATATATAAGCAACTAAAGAAGTTAAAAGGCAATAAATCAAGCAATCCAATTAAAAAATGGGGTACAGAGCTAAACAGAGAATTCTCAATAGAGGAATATCGAATGGCAGAGAAACACTTAAAGAGATGCAAATCAAAACGACCCTGAGATTTCACCTTACACCCATCAGAACAGCTAAGATCAAAAACTCCAGTGACAACACATGCTGGAGAGGTTGTGGAGAAAGGGAACCCGCCTCTTGCTGGTGGGAATGTAAACTTGTACAACCACTTTGAAAATCAGTCTGTCATTTTCTCAGACAATTAGGAATAGTGCTTCCTCAAGATCCAGCTATACCACTCCTAGGCATATATCCAAAAGATGCTCAAGTACATAACAAGGACATTTGATCAACAATGTTTGTAACAGCTTTATTCGTAATGGCCAGAACCTGGAGACTTTGACCATATCTTTAAGTGTTTCTCTGCCATTCAATATTCCTCTATTGAGAATTCTCTGCTTACTACACAATGGTATATTACTCAGCAATAAAAAACAAGGAAATCATGAAATTTGCAGGCAAATAGTGGGAACTGGAAAAGATCATCCTGAGTGTGGTATCCCAGAAGCAGAAAGACACACACAGTATATACTCACTCATAAATGGATATTAGACATGTAATATAGGAAAAACATACTAAAATCTGTACACTTAAAGAAACTAATAAAAAAGGAGGACTCTGTCTAAGAGGCTCAATTCCCATTCAGAAAAGCAAAGAGGATGAACATCAGAAGAGGGAGAAAACAGGAAACATGACAGGAGCCTACCACAGAGGGCCTCTGAGAGGCTCTACCCTGAAGGGTATCAAAGCAGATGCTGAGACTTAGCCAAACTTTGGGCAGAGTGCAGGGAATCTTATGAAAGAAATAGTAATACCTGGAGAGGACAGGTGCTCCACAAGGAGAGTAACAAACGACAAAATCTGGGCACAGGGGTCTTTTCTGAGACTGATATTCCAACGAAGGACCATTCATGGAGATAACCTAGGACCCCTGCTCAGATGTAGCCCGTGGCAGTTCTGTGTCCAAGTGGGTTCCATAGTAATGGGAACAGGGACTGTCTCTGACATGAACTGATTGGCCTGCTGTTTGATCACCTCCCCCTGAGGGAGGAGCAGCCTTACCAGGCCACAGAGGAAGACAATGCAACCACTCCTGATGAGACCTTATAGACTAGGATCAGAAGGAAGGGGAAGAGGACCTCCCCTATCAGTGGACTGGGGGAAGGGCATGGGTGAAGAAGAGTGAGGCATGGTGGATTTGGGAAGGAAGGAGGGAGGAAGCTATGGGGGAGATACAAAGTGAATAAACTTAATTAATAAAATGAAAAAATTAATTAAAAATGTCAACTTACTTACTAATATCTTACTAAAGTTAACTCATTTCCTATTGCTTGTAGTGCCAAACAGAAACTTAGAGTTTTCTCTCCCTTGTTCAGGATGACTATGTTTTGGATATGTGCTTTGAATAATCACAAGACATTCATTGATATAATCTCTGTCCAGCTGCAAAGTAGCAGAAAGTCCTACTAAAATACAAGTGATGTTTGATTAAGTTTCCTGTAAAAAGTTAGAAAATGTGCAGGAAGGAAATCTTTTTATTTTTTTTTCAGAAGAAATATAGTGGCAACTGTAAAATCAACAGTTTAAGTCATTAGTGCTGGGTTATTGCTTCTTATTTCACTTTTTATTTGCTCTTCACCTGGAGACATCACACATATTCTCATAAATTTAAGTTTCTGTTAACATATCATGCTGTCTTTCCTTTGATCTCCATTCTCTTTGTTTTCATTTTAGGGAGCTTGCATTTTGAATATGCTCAAGGATTTTCTGGGTGAGAAGAATTCTAGAATGGAATTACTACTTAAGGAAGTACAGCTACAAAAATGTCAGGAATGAGAATTTATGGGATAGTCTGCCCAGTGTAAGTCCTATGTTGGGTTACAGTCGACTTTTAAGTATGAAATCTGATAGGATAATGATTTTTAATAGGCATGCTGATATCAACATACATTCCTGCTGCTGGACGTGCCGTATCCCTTCTCTGACCCCATGCCTCACCTGAATGCCACACGAGATGGCTCTATCCTTCTTGGTTCCCTCTACATTCATCTTCCTTTCCTCCATAAGGTTTACTTTGTAATCCTTACCATATAACCTGAATTTTCTCTGTCAATTTTTAAGATTAAACGAATTGTTCACATATACACCCTAACGTGAGTTTTGTGTGTGTGTGTGAAATTAACCTTCACAGAACCCTGCTTAATCCTAACATAGCCATGCCTTTGTTTCAGTGCCTCTGATACCTGAAATGCCCTGATCCTACCTGACAACTTGAAAGCTAACTCTACTCTGTGTTCAAGATTCAATTGAAGGTGTGCTTTCTCTCTGGGCTACTCCAGAACTGTCGATTTGTGCTTGGTAAATGTACTTAAGATCCGTTCCACAAAACTGGTTTTTGTTGAGGTAGTAATAATAATGATAATTTGCTTCAGAATAACAATTAGTCCTATTCTCCTTCCCTGATACTATGGCACTAGAGTGCTATTAACCAACCAATAGTGATTAATAAAGTTAATGATGTTTAAAGAGAACATAGCCCCTCCATCTTTGAATTCCTTGCTGGAGAGTAGGGAAAACACTCTAAAAGTTACTAAAATATTTTATTTTTTCTGAACAGAAAATAAACAGCAATTAGACCAGGAAAAGTTGCCTGCAGATAAAACAATCTAAAATGAAACCCAAATGAAGTCCTATTTTTCATTCTTAGACTCGGCATTAACCTTGCTGGATATTTGTGTAACACATTTTTAAAGGCACTTCATGTCGTCTTTCTTGGGTTTTGTGCCCTTATAAAGCCCCTCATAGCAGCAATTTATGTGTGGTTTTGTGGCCAAAGAAGCAAACTTCAACAATCAAAAATTATTTCAAAATAGCTTAAATGTTTGCCCTTGTATTTTTGTCAATCTTGAAGGGCATTCAGGTTTACAGTTCTTGGTTGTATTCAGAAAAATGTTATCTGACTGCTGCCAAACGCTTTTTATGATTCCTGAATTGAGCTCCTCTTTCCCATTCCTCTCCTCTTCCTTCTCTCTTGACATGAATGCACACATGACTAGTGTTTTTGTGTAGATATCAACCTAACGTCTCTCCAACAACAACAAAAATATGTTGTTTTCTGTGTGAACTGAGGACAGGATAACTGAAGGGAGATATGATCCATAATTACAGGGTTGTTCAGGACCAGCTGTGAGAACTACATTAACTATAACCACTTTGAAGGACAATTGCCCTATTTTTGGTGTGTTTGTGTTTTTAAGATAGCATCGTACTCTTATCCCATGCTGGCCTGGAATCTTCTGTGTAGACAAGGCTAGCCTCAAAAACATTGTAAGCTCCTGCCAAAGCCTCCCAAGAGTCACAGTTCCATGAGTAAGCCTACATCAGGCCTGTGTATCCTATTTTTATAGTTGAAAACTAATACCAAAGAAAAGATTTTCCTAGGTCACCAAGTCAGTAAAAGAGCCAGGCCTTGAAATTTGCCTTCTGATTCTTAAGCTGTTCTTTTTTCTTTCTTTTTTCTTTTTTTTTGGCTGGGGGTGATCTAATGTTTGTTTCTGTTTTTTTGTTTTTGTTTTGTTTAGTTTTTTCAGTTTTAAAATTTTTTACCTATTTATTTATTTATTACAATTTATTCACTTTGTATCCCCACTGCAGCCCCCTCCCTAGTCTCCTCCCAGTCCCACCCTCCCTCCCTCTTCTCCCCCTATGCCCTTTCCCTAGTTCCCTGATAGAGGAGGTCCTCTTCCCCTTCTATCTGACCCTAACTTATCAGGTCTCATCAGGAATGTCTGCATCATCTTCCTCTGCAGCCTGGCAAGGCTGCACTGCCTAAGGGGAGGTGATCAAAGAGCCAACCACTGAGTTCATGTCAGAGACAGCCCCGGTGCCCCTTCTCAGGGAACAGGCTTATGGGCTTCCTCTGAACAGGGGGTCTAGGTCGTTTCTGTTTTGATGGCACTATATTTGAATTCAGGACTTTGTACACTTTGTACAAGTGATTTACCTCTGAGGTATGTCCCAGCTTGACTTCTAATGCTGATTCCAGTGTTTATTCTTTCAGACACACCAGTTACTTTCGAATTATCAGAAAAGTTACCTATCAGCCTTCCCCGAAAGGTTCTATATTTTGAGTAGCCCCTTCTGCTACCAATAGCATTGTGATTCATAAATAATAAATTTCCTAAAATATGTTGTAATTATGTCTCATAAAGTCAGTTCTAATGTGTCATTAATAATCTAAGAATCAGAACATTTCGCCATCTTTTTCAAAAGAGCATCTACTTGAGAACATTAGTACAGATTTCATTGTTGTCTGTTTGTTTTTCACTTGAAATTCCCTTTAAGCCATTAACCACTGATTATTCTAGGGTCAAATGTCAAGTGATTATTATCTTAAATTCCATATTAATCCTATGCAGGTAGATTACACATTTCTGTGGTAGTCATTATTGGAATATCCAAGTAAGCAAAAGTTTCCCCCACTGTACTTGCAATATGACAGAGGAAAGAGTTGCCTAAATCCTAAATAAGGGCTTGAGTAATGTACATAATAAAAGAACAAGACATTTCACAGAGCAAAGGAGAAAATGAAGGAAAAATCTACAAACCAATTCTTTCTTTAAAGTTACTAATCATACTGAATGTTTTAAAGACAGTTTTGTGTCCCTGGGAAAATAATAACATTGCTTCATATTTGCATAAAACTTAGTACTTTAAAAGGTACTTAATATTGGTAATCCTCAGTGTTTACATGAATTACATTTTAATAGAAACATGCATTCATGCCTAATTTGTATATCCAGGTAACTATTGGTACTACAAACAGTGTTTTTACTCTTGTTTTATATAGTTATTTAGAAGCTGATTTTACTCCGGAACAGAACACCAACAACACAGGCTCTAAGATCAACAATCAATAAATGGAACCTCACAAAACTGAAAAGCTTCTGGAAAGCAAAAGACACTGTCAACAGAACAAAACAACAGCCTACATACTGGCAAAAGATCTTCACCAACCCTACATCTGACAGAGGGCTAATATCCAGAATATATAAAGAACTGAAGAAGTTAAACACCAACAAACCAAGCAATCCAATTAAAAATGGGGTACAAAGCTAAACAGAGGAATATGGAATGGCAGAGAAACACTTAAAGAAATCTTCAACATCCTTAGTCATTCGGTAGACGCAAATCAAAACAACACTGAGATTCCACCTCACATCCATCAGAATGGCTAAGATCAAAAACTCAAGAGATGATGCACGCTGGAGAGGATGTGGAGAAAGGGGACCCACATCCACTGTTGGTGGAAATGAAACCTTGTACAACCACTTTAGAAATCAATCTCATGCTGTCTCAGAAAATTCATAATAGTTCTACCTCAAGATCCAGCTATACCACTCCTAAGCATATATCCCAAAGATACCCCACTATTCAATAAGGACATTTGCTCAACCATGTTTGTAGCCGCTTTGTTTGTAATAGCCAGAATCTGGAAACAACCTAAATGTCCCTCAGTGGAGAAATAGATACAGAAATTGTGGTACATTTACACAATGAAATACTACTCAGCAATTAAAAACAAGGAAATCATGAACCTTACAGATGGTGGGAACTAGAAAAGATCATCCTGAGTGAGGTACCCAGAAGCAGAAAGACACACATGATATACACTCACTTATAAGCAGATATTAGACATAAAATATAGGATAAACTTACTAAAACCTATAGCCCTAAAGAAGCTAAACAACAAGGAGGACCATAGGAAAGATGCATAATCCTCATTCAGAAGGGCAAACAGGATAGACATCAAAAGTAGGAAAAGACAAGGAAGCTTCCACAGAGGACCTCTGAAAGACTTTACCCACCAAGGTATCAAAGGAGATGCTGAAAGTCATAGCCAAACATTGGGCAGAGTGCCAGAATCCTTACAGAAGAAGAAGGAGATAGAAAGACCTGGAGGGGACAGGAACTCCACAAGGAGAACAACAGAGCTAAAACACCTGGGCCCTGGGGTACATGCAGAGACCTATACTCCAACTAAGGACCATGCATGGAAAGGACTTAGACCCCCTGTTCAAAGGAATTCCATTGGCTGTTCAGTTTCCAAGTGGGTTCCCTAGTAAAGAGAGCAGGGACTATCTCACATGAAATCAATGGCCAGCTTTTTGATCACCTCCTTTGGGGGGAGGGGGGGTTGGAGCCTTGCCAGGCCACAGAGGAAGATGGTACAGCCAGTCTTGATGATACCTGATAAGCTAGGATCAAATAGAAGGAGAGGAGGTCCTTCCCTATCAGTGGACTAGGGAAAGGGCATAGAGGAGGAAGTGGGAGAGTGGGTGGGACCAGGAGATGAGGGAGAAGGCTGCAGCAGGGATACAAAGTGAATAAATTGTAATAAGTAAATATAGAAATAAAATTAAATTTAAAAAAGAGCGATTTTACATCTAGTGCAGTTTGGTAATCTGATTCCAAGATGAAAATAACCCAGTAAGTACAAGGAGATAAGAGAAGTGGACTATTGACTGACTTGGAGCATCTACAGCATATAGAGTGCCCCCCCACCGTTCATCTAAATAACTGGAGAAGGACTCCACAGTTTTCCATTAAACGATGTTGACTGAAGGAGAGTTGGTCACTGTATTACTATTTTTAGTTGTTGCCATAATTCAGCTCTCCTCTATTAGCTAAAAATATGTTGGCTCAAAAGTATTTTCAATTGTTATTACTGTGCATGCCTTGGGCTCTAAAAAAAATGTCAAGACAAGTATGTTGTTATAGAGTTCAGTGCTGTCGTGCTGGCTTATCTGGAGGCTTGATCTTGATCTTTTCCTTGACTTTGGACACTTCAAGTAGAAGAAAGATTATCTTTTCAACTAGGTGTGAGTGGGGATGAAGTGAGGAGTAGATTAAAACTGACAAAAGCCCACGGAGGAGCCACCCACAGTTATGGCCTCCACAGAGTTCCAGCATTCTCAGTGATAGAAACACTCTAGAGAGCATAGAGAGTCGAAACACATTGCTTAAACAAAAGTTTTTCCTTTGAAATACTGGAAAACGATAGGATTTCCCTCTTAAACCTACCCGCAGGAGTCAGTTATTTCAGGACAGGATAGGGGTTACTTGTTTGTTTTGGAAAGGACCAGCGGAGGCCCCCACTTTCAGTGCCTCTATGCTGGCTTTTCCTGCCACAGATGAACTCTGCTCATCTTATTTGCAATAAGGCCTGGGATGGCCACCCTGAATCCGTATAATCCAGGTACACCCTAAGTTCTCTCCTGATCTCCCTCCCCAACATGCTCTTTGGCATTTAAGGATATGGACGCTTCTGATTTCTTTTGGGAGCATCTACTTTCTCTTTAGCAGCCAAAGATGCTTGTCATCTCAGCTTGCCTGCCTGGAGGAGAATGAAGATGTCAAAGAAATGATGACTACTTAGACTCTGAAGAAAAGATTCCCGGGAGCGGTTGTTGAACAACACAGGTGTTTGCTCAGACTACAGTAGGTTCACTTCCTGAATGGGGTGTTCAAAGAGGACCCTGAATGGAGGGTGCTGCAGGAAAGGTGGCAGCTTTTCTTCTTTTGACCTAGCTTGCTCATCCCAGTTTGTTCATAGTTTTGTTAACTTTCTTTAAGGTCCTCTGTCAGCTCTGTAGGATGCCATTTCTATTCAGGTATCAGAGGCCTGAAGGAGCCTTAGCAACAAGTATAAATAGCTTCTTATGCAACTGTTAGCCTTGTTCAGCCACCTTGTTCTTAACAATTCCATGAAGTTTTCAGAGCCTCTGTTCTGATACAGAGAATGGTTGGCTACATTTTGATTGTAGCCAACTGATGTCTGGTTCTTAAAGTTATGACTAGCCTTAACCTAGGAAGTTCTATGAAATTTAGAGAAAAAAATATCAATAGAGAAAAAAGTACCACTGTGTAATAACCTGGATGCTAAGGTCTCCTGTTGCCTTTTAAAGACAACAATAGATTATAAATACAAGTCTGAAAACATATAATGTTCTTAATAACAATCAGAGAAAATACAGCTGGCCATACTGTAATCTCGTTCTTTCCTCTATCCTGAGGAAACATTCTAAAGGACTGAAATCCAGAAACATAAAAGTTAGCCACACTTGTGTGATCTATTAGTCCTGTTAATAAGATGAATGAAGTTAATTTAAAATGAAACAACCAAAGTGAACCTGTGCTGGCTCTTAAGATTGTTACTTCTTTTTCTAGGAGCCTAAATATCTAATTACTCGATGATTAATCTGAGAGTTTGAAGGAAGCCAGGGTCTTTAAAACAGAAAATCTGCTATATATTTTTAATCAGTTACATTATTCCCAAACTAAAAGCAATTCTTATGGAACTTTTCTATGTATATACATCTTTCCTTTTTTTCTGCGTGTTCTTTTGCAATATGTACCAGAGAACTTATAACCCAGTAATGCAATGTAGTAAATTTAATGTCTGGTTAAATATTGTGAAAGCAGGAGTCATCACCCTATAATGTAAACAAAATGTCATAAGTGTTCAAAACCATAAATGACTCATGACCAAACTAGTTCCTATAATAATCGATATTTCCCTCTATATATTTAAACAACTCAAATGATTCTCTTCTGATTATGATTGTCCATCCATATTGAATATATGTGCATATTTGGGGAAAAAACACTTTTCTTATAGACCTATCAATGAATCTTAACCCACTAAGTACTAGCAATATCCAGGGGGCCTGCTACCTTTCTGTGTAAATATTATATATTTTCTTCTTATTTGTATTTTGTAGAGTCACACATAGATTACTTATTCTGTCCTCTTAGTAGATGAGTTCAGTAGTGTTATTCCCCTTAATCAACATTTAAAGGACAAATAGGCATGACATTTTGTTTTCTATACTCTTCAGGGTGGTCAAGAATGTACTTTTACATGTGTAGAGTTACTGAAACTAAGATATTTTAATTTAATAAAAGAAGTTATGGGGGCTGGAGAGATGGCTCAATGGTTAAGAGCCCTGAAGACCACCCTAGAGTTCCTGAGTTCAATTCTAGCCACCACATGGTGGCTTACAACTATCTGTAATAGAATCGGATTTCTACTTCTGTTGTTGAAGACAGAGTTGTCATATTCATAAAATACATGAATAAATAAATATTTTTTCTTTTAAAAAAGAAGTTATTCTGTAAGTTACTAGAAAATTGGGGGAAAAAAATCCAATTTCTGACCCTAGTCTATCAGGTCTCATCAGGTCAGGTTTCATTGTCTTCCTCTGTGAACTGGTATGGAAAGGGAGGAGGACCAAACCTATTATTGGACTGGGGGAGGGGCATAGGAGAAGAAGAAAGAGGGAGGGTGGGGTTGGGAGAGGCTGGGAGATGGGGCTACAGCTGGAATACAAAGTGAATAAACTGTAATTAATAAAAATAAAATAAAAATTTTGAAAGTCCAATTTCTGCTATTTATTAGGAGTAGAGCCGTGGAAAAGGACCTGAAGCTCTGTCCACCAGTCCACACTCTGCCTGGCTAAAGTGTTAGGATCACTCGCAGTGTTGAGCAGTTCAGAAGTAGTTCTGATGAACAAGAAGAGAGGAGAAAAGTCACACGGGAATTCGTTCTTCTCAGCTTAAGAATTTTTCCACAGCCTTGGTTTAGCTATCTCAATCAACATCAAGCTTTCAGAAGCTTAAAAATATAAAAAAAATACTGGATCTTTTCCATTGCAAAAAAAAAAAAAAGACAAGTGCAATTTGTCACAAGATTTGGACAATTAAATGGCATGTGTGGGTTTTGAGGTAGAGCCCAGCTACCTATTGTGAAAAAAATTCTACCTGCTCAAAGACATGCTAGTCTGAACCCATATAATCCATATATGGCATCATAATGGGAAGGATACATGCTTAGATGCCTTCTGCAGCTTGTTCACTTTACAATTGACATTCATTCATTCTGTTAACTTCTTTAGTCTCTAATTCAGGTATTCGTGGCGTACCCTTTGACCCACTCAGTAAGTTCCTCAAATAAGATTCACAGACACATTCCAAGATCTAAAACAGGCAATGAAGTAATGTCCAAATAGACATTTCAGTCCTGAAATCAAGCATGTGTAGAGATATTTGGAGAGCAGACTCTATAAGGAAAGCTAATGATAAAAGATTTGTGTTTGAGAGTTTCATTCATCTACTACTTGTTAAAATAACCCTTCAGCTATAAAGTGTATTTTTCATTCAGTGGGCAGCTCACCTCTGCCTTTAATATTTGGACATAACTTTGAGTTTATGTCAATAAATGATAGATTACTATATTATGTCATTTAATGTCCAGTTATGCATTTTCATGGCTTTCATGAAGTAAAAACATTTACTGAAAAGCATACACTTCAGAATTGATCTGGATCTAAATCCTCAGTCTGTCACCTATTAGATGTGTGACATTCAGAACCATTAAAACTTCTTCAGAACTTCAATTTTCCCATCCTGTTTTAAATAATTACTGTGCTTCACAGAGTGGTTGACACACTATTAAATTTTTACAGCTTACTATGATGTTTAGTATATTGAAAATACATGATATCATGATAGAATCTTGTTTCAGTTTTTTAAGACAGGGTTTCATATTGTCTAGGATGGCCTCCCAAGTTTTGAAACTACAAGTGTGTGACACCATTCCTGGCATATAATACTAATTTAAATTAGACCTCTAGGTACCAATAAAATTTAACAAGTTTTCCACCACAATTTCAAGCTCAAACTGAGTCTTTCACATAATAAAATTGGACAAATATGTCACTTCTTAACACTTACAGAGGTACTTTGAAGGACCTTGTCACAAAACAACAACAAACCCATACTGGAAAAAAACAAAAACGCAAAACACCAGTTCTAAAGATAATTCTGATGTACATATCAATAATGAAATATCTAATCCATTTTCCTCTTCTTAGATACTCTAGATTTACCTGAAGGCTCCAGTTGGATGAAGTTCGATATGGTTGCACATGGCTACTGAAATCTTATTACTCAGGGCAAGAATGGGACAAGCTGATTGCAAAGCTGAACCAGAATCATACACCTCTCAGGCCTAAGGATATAGTAGTTCTGATTCATGACACCTTCCAGCTGTTAACACAAAATGACATCTGCTTATGTAAGAAATATATATCTGAATACCAACAGCACAGGCTCTAAGATCAACAATCAATAAATGGGACCTCATGAAACTGAAAAGCTTCTGTAAAGCAAAAGACATGGTCATCAAAATAAAACGACAGCCTACAGACTGGGAAAGGATCATTACCAATCCTACTTCTG
>CM053767.1:36988212-37019725 GCA_028658305.1 Pachyuromys duprasi
ATATCCAAAAGATGCTCAAGTACACAATAAGGACATTTGTTCAACTATGTTCGTAGCAGCTTTATTTGTAATAGCCAGAACCTGGAAACAACCCAGATGTCCCTCAGTGGAGGAATGGATATAAAAAGTATGGTACTTTTACACAATGGAATACTACTCAGCAATTAAAAAGGAGGAAATCATGAAATTTGCAGGCAAATGGTGGGACCTGGAAATGATCATCCTAACTGAGGTATCCCAAAAGCAGAACGAAACATATGGTATATACTCACTTATATAGACCTATAGGATAGGAAGGTTATCCTGAAATCTATACACCTAGGGAAGATATACAAGGAGGACCCAGGTTGGTATGATCTATGCTCATTTAGATGAAGAAATGGGATGGACATTGAATGGAGGATAAAACAAGCAACAGGACAGGAGCATACCAAAAAGGGCCTCTGAAAGAATCAATATAGCAATGTATCAAAGCAGATATTAAGACTCACAACCAAGCCTTCCGCAGAGGGTGGGGAAATAATAAAAATAGGGGAAGTTAGTAAGACTTGGGGAGAACAAGAGCTCCACAAAGACCAAAGTGAGCAGGGCACAGGGGTCTTTTACGCGACAGTTTCTCCAACTAAGGACCATGTATGGATATGGCCTAGAACCCCCACTCAGATGTGGCCCATGGTAGCTCGGTGTCCAACTGAAGACCCTAGTAAGGGGAACAGGGACTGTTTCAGTCATGAACTCGATGGCTGGCTCTTTGACCCTCCCCCATACACGCTTGGAAGTAACAGCCTGGCTAGATCCCAGGGGAGGACATTGCAGCCAATCCTGAGGAGACAAGATGATCTGGGGTCGGATGGAAGGGGAGGAGGTCCTCCTTTGTCGGTGGACTTGGAGGGGGTGTGGTCGAGATGAGGGAGGGATGGGGAGAGTGGGAGGGAATGAGGGAGGGGGCTATGCCTGGGATGCAAAGTACCTAACCTGTGATTGATATAAAAATAAATAAATTACATTTAAAAAAAGAAACATATATCTCATGACGAGATATGCTAGATTTCAAAATAAAAATTTCAATTGCTGGTTTTTCTTACAAAGCCAAATACTATTTAACAATGAGATGTTTTGGGCAAATAGAATATTTACAAAGATTTAACTCAACATTTTTTAATTTGTAACACTTTATATCGAAATCATGACTTCTGAGGTATCTCTAAAAACTGAAATTTGGCAGTGGTTGGTATTCATGCCCACAGGCCAACACAGGCAAATATGTAATCATCCAGGAAACCTTCAGGCCAGGCCTGCGGTCTCTTATGTACAAAAGTCCCAATGCAGAATGACCTGTCTCAAATTGACAATATTTATGCTAGCAACCTTCACATCAAATACCCACCTAATCTCAGGGCAATAGATACAGTACTATTGTTTCTGATTTTAAATAAGGTGTTAGCCCAGAACATAAGCCATTCATTGCTTTACTTAGAGTGGTAGGAAATAAAGAAAAAACTGGTTGTTTATAGCTGTTCCTCTTCAGAATTTCTGGGGGAAAAAAAGGTTTTTCTTTTCTTTTTGGCTTAATGTAAACAGAATAATATGTTGAATAAATCCAGTTTCAAGATTGCCAATGGGGGAAAAACTGAAGATCTGGTTGTATTTTAGCACTTTATATATTCATTTTATTCAGATGGTGCATTGTTTCCCTTTACATACTTGTTGCAGTTAATTTAATGGTATGCTCTAATAATGTTTATTATTAACAATATAATTATTATGGCAGTATTATCTAACCCCACTATCACAGTCAATAAAAAAAACACAGACACCTGATAGATTTTAGAATAGCATTTTATCACCTGGGGCATGGCAGATGTTATTTCCTAAGCTATCCTTATCTCCCAAGCCTCCATCCCACACCATCTGTTCTAATAATTTCTGTATGGGCTATCTCCCATCCATAATTCCATTAATTCTTGTTTCTTCTTTTATTTGGACCACTTTCCTCCATCCATGCTGATATGGCCATGTGTTCTTCCCCACACTAACTCATCACAGCCCTCTGCTTTCTTCCTCAGATACCTGTCTCTCTTTCCCAGGAGCCTTCTGTTTCCAAAGCCCACAAACTTTTGCAATGTCTACCTCCCTTCAGCCTGTCCAGGTAAGTTGGCATTTTATTATTAATCAATCAGGAATAATTCTTAGGTAAATTACACAATAAGGATAGGCATGTATGAATGTGTTCTGCGTTTCTGGGCAGCAAGCAGATCTCAGGAGCCAGTAATTACCATTAGACTACATTGGTAAAACTGAAGGAATGTAGCTTCAGGATATATCTCAATTAAGGCCTATTAGCACGATAAGATTTCTTGGCTAGAAAGCAGAGAGGAGTGATTCTTTATCTTCCTGGAACAACATGGTGCCACAGGGAGGCAGAGATGAGGATAAACACCATCTCACATAAAAGCATATGACACGGGGGGGGGGGGAGGCGGGGGGAGAGGCTGAATAGGAAGCAGGCTTGACAGATATAAATTTTGAGACTTGAGAAAATGAAAAATATTCACAACACTGCCAAGTTAATCCAATTTTTCAAGAAGCATAAGAATTCCTTTTTATGTTTTTGTTCTAAATGTATGTACAGTTTAAAATTATTAGGAAGAACACTGTAGTCTTCAATGCTTCTGTGGAAAAACCATCTTTCTTCTATGAGGTAGATTGGTTACAAGAATAAAAGTTTGGGGTTAAACAGAGGTAAATAAACACTACCTCTTCTCTTATTGTCTGAGCTTGGATAAGAACAGACAACTCCCAATTAAATACTGTTGTATGGTATGCAAATAGAT
Source organism: Pachyuromys duprasi (assembly GCA_028658305.1). NCBI lineage: Eukaryota > Metazoa > Chordata > Mammalia > Rodentia > Muridae > Pachyuromys > Pachyuromys duprasi. The sequence continues at coordinate 36,991,047 of CM053767.1, forward strand.
CACAGACCACAGACTATAATGCCATTCCTGCTTTGCACTACTAAAATCTTAAGTTGTTTTCTAAGAAAAAGTGCTAAGTTTTGAGTTGTTGTGATGTTCTTGTCTGTGCACAGTTTACTCTTGTTCATTCACATGTTGCTTTCTCTACCTGACTATCTGGTTTCAATCTGGACATTGCATTGCGATGTTTATTCTAAGCATCTCTTATCTCAAATTTCTGTAAACATGCCACCATCTGTTGTCTATACTGCCAATAAAAGCCAACCAACTGGCTGAAGAGATGGCTCAGAGGTTAAGAGCACTGGCTGCTCTTCCAGAGGTCCTGAGTTCAATTCCCAGCAACCACATGGTGGCTCACAACCATCTATAGTGAGATTTGGTACCCTCTTCTGGTGTGCAGGCATACATGCAGACACAACACTGTATATATAATCAATAAATAAATCCTTAAAAAAAAAAAAACAACCAACCAATGCTGAGCAATGGAGAGAACAGGATAGGACTTCCTGGTCTGGTGAGGGAAGGAGAAAGAACAGGAAGTCCAGGATGGATCTGTGAGGAGAGAACTGGGAATCATCAAGAGAAATGAACCAGACAGGATATGATTATCAAACAAGTAGAATGTGGGAAATCTGAATGGAAGAAAGCTATGCTAGCTTGGAGGTTTAGCACAGAGTAATCATTGGTGCAGCATTGTGCTCTACGCTAAAATAAAGGAGTCCTAGTTAGTCTCTCTGTGTAGTTATTTCAGTGTATAGCTGGTTAGGGAGTAAGTGCTGCTTTACTAAAAATGTAAATCAATATTAAATATTAGTAATCTTTCAACAGTTGTGTTGTAGCCTTACTTTTCTAAACCACAATGACATACTACTTTACAACGGAGTTGGAGAAATTTCTCCAAAATTTTCATCTGAAGAAAGAATTCAGCCAAATGCTATATGAGTCTGTAGATTGCCACATTTTTAAAGAGACAAATTCAAAACTGTTATTTGAGAACCATTTTATGAGATAATGGCTTATTTCCTTCACAAAGACACCATAGCATTCTTCTTATTAAAGGAAATAAAGAGACATCATAACTTTAGAATCTAAGTACTACCAAAAAACCATGTTTTGTCCTCCTGATGATCATTACTTTTCTGATAGAATTAAGTGTTAACAAACTTGGCCTGTTTTTCCCACTGCAAAGCACTGAAATGGGTTCTGCAGAAGACAAAGAACTAATTCCTAAGGATGGTGTTGGAGACAAGTCTCAAGCCTACCTCCTAGAAGACTGGAGGAGGGGACACGTGGGAATTTGAAGGCGGGGTGATATTTGGTTTAGGAAACGGTGATCATGGTAGAGAAGACAGTGGCATACATAAGTACAGTCAAACCTCTTATCTCTTCCTGAGACACCAGTTCAGAAAATGGAAATGTTCCGAAGATACGATTTTCAGCCTCCTGATCTGCAAATAGCACCTACACAGGACCAGATGAAAAATCTGTGGTTCAACAAAAACGTCGTTCAAGTACCTGAAAAACAACTGAGGCAACCATTATCACCCTAATTCTCAAGTCGAAGGTGTTATTTACTATGTTGTTTAACTGAGTGCTTTCCCAAATTAGGGATTTTTAAAATCTACTAAGAGCAAGTAACTAAAAGCGAAGTAACTAGCGACGCTGGAGTTTTTGTTTGTTTTTTCAGCTTCCCTTCTTTTGTAAGGACAATTATGGGGGCGGAGTGGGGGAGCGGGAGGATTATATCTGTCTTCAAAGTTCTAAATTTGCTTACAGGAACAACTCAAGATCCACAAATGAAACAAAAAAGAATGAATATCAAATAATCTGTGTTTGTTTTTTACTAAATGTTAAAACTGGGCAGTGCTTTTTTTTTATTAACTTTTTACCGTGTATTAGACATCATGAAGTGTTTTTAAAATATCAGCTCATTTAATCTGCACAACAAGCTTCTGGAGATGCTCTCTGTTGATCCCCCATTGTTTAGGGGAGAGAATAGAAGGCACAGAAAGGTTAGGTAATTTGCCCAAGACCACAAAGCTCTTCAGTAATGAAACTAGGATTGAAACTAAATGGTCTGGTTATGATGAACCACTTCTGTATGTATAAATACTCTAAGATTAAGAATATTAAGAACTGCAAGAATATATACAAATGACCTACATTTGTTTTAAACTTCAGTGCAGCAAAATTGACCCTAGGCAAAGCCCTTGAACTGACTCACCATATCCTTCATGAAACAAGTAGTCCTGCACTACTGAAAGGTCTGAACTACTTAGAGATGGAACATTTCAGATACCACTGAAAACTCCAGGGTTTGTATAACTTTCAAAATATTTGCTGAGCAAATACACAGTGCCAAGACGATTGGCAAGAGTCCGTGTGTTCTGTGTAAACTCGTTAGAGATAAACCACTGAGAGTCTGATGCCACTGGATGATAGCACCGCCAACATGCTATTACCTAATGGCTGATTAGCCTTTGTCATAGTTAGTCCTGAGAGCTGGATAACACGACTCTCTCAGGATCACAGCAGAAGTATTTAGTAATGGAGATTTTATCATCTATCTCCTGGTCTTGGTCTTCTCTCAGACAAGAAACTGCCCATTTATGTTTAATATTAAAATTCCATTTTGTATTGGTATGTTGGTTGGGAGCCAGGAAAAGATGAGATTGATTCCTGCAGAATGTTCAGAATTGGGCCTTCCAGGGTAAGAGTGGTCAAAATTAAATTTATTCGCTTTGTAAAGCATCTCCTGTTTCTGGCAGCATTACATTCTCCAGTATTTTAAGCAAGTGATTGACTCACAAATATGAAGTGATGCGGACTCGGTCTGGGAGAAGATGCTTCTAACACCCTTGAAGTTGGCCTGTAACTTACACCACTTGTATTCAGAAAGCAATGGAGCTCTTCTCCCAGTGGATAAAATCTAAAGGAAAATTAAAGTAGGTCTAATTCTGCCCTATTCTTTGTTCTTTTCCTTTGATATAAAAGCCTTTGATCAAGCAAGGCATTAGATCTAAAGCCTCTTGGTAAGGACGAAAAGAAATAGAAATGCTAGGAGTTACATATTTCATTTCATGATCCCACATAGTAGGTGCTCAGAAGATTTCCTAGGAAGTAATAATCCTGAGGAGAGGTAGAAAACATTGGTGTGGCAACAGGAATAAGTTAGCCAGTGGGTTTGTACATAGAAGCCAAATATCTATAACTGATCCCTTTTTAAAGACAAAGCTATATCAGAAATAACAATGCGAAATAGGCATACAGTTAAAACACACTAAGATTTGTGAAATAATTTTTAAAGTATCTTATATTTAAAAATCTATTTTTATTCTCTTTAGCAATCAATACCAAAGGCAATGCTAGGCCTCATGTTTCAACTTTGATGGAGAACTAATGATTTGGGCCATCATTAGAAGAACTGGCATCGTGATAAAATTGACTCTGGGGATGATTATATTCAGAAAGATGATCAATGATTATAACAATTTAGCTTAGTTGTTGCAGCACATCTAATGTTTTAATATAAACTTTAATTTCTGGCCAACACATTATTATTTTTAAAATTCTATCTCTCTAGTCATATCATATAGGATGTTTCAGAAGATAAAATTTATTTGTGGATTAAGAAATTTTTAAATAGAATTTTTCCCACAAATTTGGAGCCATGGAATGCAATGTGTCAATTATTTCTATGCCAGGTGGCTGAAATGTGCTGACATAATTTATCTCGCCATAACTGATTCTCAGAAAGTTGTTTGAAATTCTATCAAGAATTCTTTTTTTAAATAGTGATTTATTTTATTTTATTTTACTTTATTATGTGCATTGGTGTCCTGTCTACATGTATGTGTGTGAAAGGGTGTCAGATTAGGAGTTACAGACAGTAGTGAGTTGCCATGTAGGTACCGGGAATTGAACCTAGGTCCCCTGGAAGAGCAGTCAGTGCTTTTTTTAAGGAAACAAACTGAAGTTTTATTTTTCTTCATTTTGGACTTTTCTGGTTGTTGAAAGTTAACCTTGAAATCAGTGTTAGAAGAACTTCTTCTAGATCTGTCATTCTTTGTTCCTTTATATGGGTTGTATTAGTATGGCAAAATGAAATGACATCTACGTGATATTAAATAGAAACTATTTCTTTAATGCAGAGTTATGGTACGCATATGCATATTTCTTTAAAGGAGCATAAATGCTGGTTTGACTGTTTCCATGATAATCAGTGTCCTCTAAAGAGGTGAGATTTTTCCTGCAATGCTGTGGATTTTCTTTGTAACTGGAAATTAAGCTCTTCCTATCATGTGCTAAACCCTGAGGAATGCCCTAGCTGGCTTGGCTTCCTGAATCATTTTGGCTTCCTGAATCATTTTGCCCTCTGGTACAAGTATAAAATATTGAGGTAAAAGCTGTTAATGAGACTTCAACCAAGTAACACCACCCTCGATCATAGTGTTTAAAATTCATAGCATCCAAAATGTGATGAGGAAGTGTACAAGACACTACATTGGAATGCAGACAGAAGATATTAACATATATTGTTTATCCTGTGGTTTTTTTAACTTTGCATTATTCTGATTTTTAAACATAAGCACATAAGAATAAAATGGATAGGCTGTTTATTTTATTATTTCCTGATTTGCAGTTTCTTCATAATATGCACAGGCAATTCAGAAACAAAACTATGTATACTGGAAGTTGGGCATATAGCTCAGTATAGAACATTTGTTCAGTATGTGCAAGGTCTAGGCTGTGATCCTTGGTACACACACACACATGAAATTTCTTAAAATCTTTATTGTCAGGGTTACATAAAAATAGAGAATAATATTTATAAATATAACAAATATAAGCAGGAACACTTCTGATAATCTATATTTCTCCAAAATTTTTCATCTACATTTTTATTTTATATGAATATTTCATAAATTCAGGATTATATCCAATGTGTTACTTATTTTATATAATTAATAGTATTTATTGTAATGTTTGACTTATCATGTACTTACTAGTACTGCAAATACATATAATATTATGTATAAACTATTGCTTTTTAACAAATCTTTTCAAGGTTGTAGTTAGAGTATACTATGTATTCTAGGTTAAATCATTGTTTAATGTAGATATTTAAGTGCAGCAGTACATTTTGTAGCTTAGTTTTAGTACTTCCTCATATTTTCAGGAAACCTCTTGATCTCTGATAAACTCGGGTAGATGTTCCTTATTTTTAATATAACTACCAGAAAAATTAGTATGTACGTAGATCATAGTACACTTCTATGTAATGATGACGCTCTGGGCCTCCATTATGAACTGTAGATTCAAAGTTAAAAGGACAAAGACAAAGAGACAAAATTTTCCTAGGTGAAAAAAAATAGCTAGTGTTTGAATTAAAATTTAAAAAATTACTCCTTTTGTCAAAATTCTTTCATTTATTTTAATAGAATAGTTTTTCTTTTATTCTTTGACAATTTCATACCTATAAACAGTGCATCTAGACCATACGTAATTCTACCCCTTCCATTTTCCTCAGGACTCTTCTATTCTTCCTTTTCACCCCAAATCTCAGACCCCTCTCCTTCTTCATGTTTCCCCCTCGCTTTTTCTTTTAAATAATGCACAGAGTTCAGTTGCTGCTGCCTCTTGAAATGTTGACTGATCATGTTGCAGTTAACCATAGTTATAGTGAATTCATGGGTGCAATGGCCATATTCTGTCCAGAAGGTAGCATTTCATATCCTTCTTTCCCATCATCTGCCTCTTATGTTGTTGTTTTTCTGTTCCTCTACAGGATGTTCTCTGAGTGTGGTGTGTTTGGGGAGAGGGGCAGTTTAGTATTGATGTCCCAGGCTGAGCACTCAATGCTTCTCAACTTTGAGTAAGATGGTTTTCAATAAAGAAACTTAACAAATCAATATAATATTAGTTTCATAAAAACTTGAATCAATAAACTGCTGACTGTATTTGGACAATAAGGGAAGATAAGGATTTCAGGGCAGGAGGAGAGGGTGTTTTGAATCCATGCATCTTGGTATTCTTGGAGGTCTGTGAACTAATATCCCAGTAATAGAGAAGAATGACTATTTTAGATTGTTTGCTTCCTGATATCTTGATCTCATTATAATCTAGCCGCCAAGTCACTGGGGAAAAGGAGAAAAGGAACATGATAAAAGTGTCTTTTGTATGTCAAAGTATATGTGCATTTTATATAATATCATATTTTTAATAAGCTATGCTCTATTCTTCCCCAAGAGCAGCACTTTCTTAGTTTCATTAGACCCCACACTAATCAGCAGCAGATATTAATCTTCTACCTGTTGTTACACTTGACATGTAAATCACTGCTTCCTCTGATGTACCTGTACTTACACCTTCAGTCTCTTTGACTTTTGACTCTGTATCCTTTAGTTTTATACAAGTCTGTTGTAAGCAGGCTCATCATACCTCAGTTTCAGTTCCTATTTTCCCAAACTTGGGCAAGACCTACAACATGACATCCCTAGAACTCTGAACAGCATGAAAACTGAAGCTTCAGGTGCACCAAAGCAAAAGTTGCTCCCTGGCTTTGGCTCTCTCCCTTTCATTCCTGCCTTCCTTTAACCCAGAAGGATTTTATAATAATTCAGAGCATTTATTTATAATTTTTTACTTATAATTTTATAGCTTCAATACATCAACAACTTTTAATTTACACCATTTTTAGCAAGAAATTCAATCAGGGTACCTAGTGCAGAATATTCCCAGAAGCCATCATAATCTATATTCTAATTTATATATGTTTGACATTTTTACATAAGAAGCCCCTTGATATAGAAATTGGTCAAGAGTGTTGACCCTGTAAGTGCTGTATTCTTTCCCAAGAGGAGTGTTCATCACTTTCTTTGTTTTCTTAGGCCTGATTTCTCATAAACAACATTGCATCAGTAAAAAACAAAACAAAACAACCCTTCCCCCCCAAAAAACCCAGGTCATTTATCCAGGATTTAAGTCAAGTGATTTCTTAATAATTATAGGAATAAACACTTAGAAAGTCTGAGAAATGTGAACTTAATTAAAATACAGGAAAAAAATCTACTTATCACTTACTGTAAATTTCAGTTCCCAGGTGTAAGTTTCAGGTCTTGAATTACTTTATTCTCTCATTCGCACATGTTTCAAATATGACCCATGTTTTCAAGTTGATAAGCTGGTTTTTTACTTTCATTACAGGACTAAGCAATTCTGATGTTTAGATATCAATAAAAAATGCCTGAATCATACTCTTGAATTATGCCATATTTTTAAAGTTCAATACAATATTTAAGATTCATTCCTCTGTAAAAAGACTCTTTTTAAAGTCAAGTTTCACTGAAGATCTGATACCAAGTCAACATCCAAACTTGGATTACTCAGGACTTCAATTTAAGTAATCAGTTTGGAGGAACCTGCTCAGCCCCACAAGTTGAAAGCTGCAGAGGCAGAATTTGACCTCTGTGACCTGGCTTTGAAAGCCAGTTCCAGTCTTGTGTCTGTGTCTGTGTCCCCATGAACACAACTGCATATAGCTAAACCAACTGTCACCTGCATAATCACCACCAATAAAAACACACATTTTATTTGATAGTCTATTCCATGGGGGAGAGTTATTTCTCTCTCTGCATAGCGTAATTCCATATAAACTTTTCAAGTGTGTAAATGTATACGGTCATCAGGTCATCAGAAGGAGCAAAAGATTGTAAGAGTGGAGGATAGCCACATGTCAGCCACTGCACACATGAATTCACCGGCATGCACAAGGCCTACACACACACACACACACACACAGATACACACACAAAGCCTACCAAAACCCCACCATGTATGGGGATGTGCTCACAAAGTCCCTCTCCTACCTGAAGAGCTATTGGTAATTTACAGCGGTTGCAGGAAAGAGAGTCAGTTTTCTTAGGATGTAGCCTCTGAAAGGCAGCCCATTCTCTAATGGACAGCTTTATACCAGTGCACATACTGGAGGCATTATGTTGCCTCAATAGCTTAGGAATAAATACATGATTTTTAATGAAATTCTGTGAATTTTTATATATATTTTAGATGCAAATTTATTGTAAAGCATACGATTTGCAAACATTTTTCTCATTCTGTAGGTTGTTTACTCATGCCTTAATGCTATTCTTTGAAGCAAAATCTATCTTGATGCTTAACTTGATCCTACTTTCTCTTATAAAGATGTCCGGAGGTAAAGTTTCCTCCAAATTTTTTCTTTCTTTTTTTCTTTTTTAAATTAAATTCTTTATTAATTACACTTTATTCATCTTATATACCCCTGTAGTTCTCTCCATCCTCCCTTCCCAACCCCTCCCTGCCTCCCCCCTATGCACCCATGTCCCTTCCCAAGACCACTGATAGGGAGATCCTCCTTTCCTTCCTTCTGATCCCAGTCCATCAGGTCTCATCAGGAGTGGCTGCATTGTCTTCCTCTGTGGCTCAGCAAGGCTGCTCCCCCCTCAGGGGGAGGTGATCAACAAGCAGGCCAATCAGTTCATGTCAGAGACAGTCTCTATTCCCATTACTATGGAACCCACTTGGACACTGAACTGCCATGGGCCACACCTGTGCATGGGTCCTAGGCTACCTCCATGCATGGTACCTGGTTGGACCATCAATCTCAGGAAGGATCCCTGTGCTCAGACCACTTGGTTCTGTTGCTCTCCTTGTGGAGTTCCTGTCCTCTCCAGATCCCACTATTTCCCACTCCCCTCATAAGATTCCCTGCACTCTGCCCAAGTGTTGGCCATAAGTCTCAGTATCTGCTTTGATAGTCTGTAGTGCAGAGCCCTTCCGAGGCCCTCTGTGGCAGGCTCCTGACCCTGCCCTCTCCTTCTTCCGATGTCCATCCCCTTTGTCCTTCTGGATAGGGATTGGGCATTTTAGAAAGAGTCCTCCCTCTTGATTAGTTTCTTTAGGTGTATAGATTTTAGTAGGTTCATCCTATAGTATATGTTTATATGAGTATATACCGTGTGTGTCTTTCTGCTTCTGGGATAGCTCACTCAGGATGATCCTTTCCAGTTCCCACCATTTACCTGCAAATTTCATGATATCCTTGTTTTTTTTATTGCTGAGTAATATTCCATTGTGTAGATATACCACAATTTCTGTATCCATTCCTCAGTCAAGGGGCATCTGGGTTGTTTCCAGCTTCTGGCTATTACAAATAAAGCTGCTAAGAACATGGTTGAGCAAATGTCCTTATTGTGTACTTGAGCCTCTTTTGGATATATGCCTAGGATTGGTATCGCTGGATCTTGAGGAAGTGTTATTTCTAGTTGTCTGAGGAAGCGCCAGATTGATTTCCAGAGTGGATGTGCAAGTTTACATTCCCACCAGCAGTGGAGGAGGGTTCCCCCTCCAAAATTTTTCATGCTATAGTTATAAATCTCAATATCTCAGACTGTGATCTTAGCCAGGTGGGATGGTGCACTTCCATAATCCCAGCACTCTGGGCACCCACAGGCAGATTTCTGTGAGTTCAAGACCAGCCTGGTCTACAAATTGAGTCCAGGACAGACAAACTCTACACAGAAAAACTCTTGTCTTGAAAACAAAAATAAATAAATAAATAAATTTAAAAAAATTTTAAAAGATGACAGAATGTGATCTCACTTGGAACTAGAGTCTGCAAAGATTAAAGTTATTTAATTTACGGCTAAAATGGAGTAGATTGGTCCTATAGCCAAATGAGAGTGGAATCCTTCTAAGAAGGGGAAATTGTGGACACACATGCATTCAGGAAGAATGGCACATGAACACAAGGGTCATCTTACCTCCAGTCAAGAAACTACCAGTACCTTGAAGACAGTTCTGAAGCATGTCTTTCTCTGGTCTCTTCAAAGGACACCTGTCCTTGACAATACCTTGAACTTGGACTTACATCCTGTAGAAGCATGATACAACAAATTCCACAATCATGCAGATTTTAGAGACCTTTACTGTAGTCCTAGCAGACTAATACCGATGAAAGTCAGGTTTACATTTTTTGGCAGTCACATTATATCAAAATTCAAAGTCTACTCATATAGTATTTCTTGGTTTATAATCTTAATTATATATTGCATGTATATTATATTATTATATGGAAATTTACATTGCATTTGAGGGGCTATATCATAATTTTTCCTGTACAAATATCATTGGACATAAAAATCATCAAAATAGGATTAAAACATATCTACCTTTATTGGACATAAATTTTAAATTTGTATTCAAATAACCTCACCCTTCCCTTACATGAAACAAAGAAGGTAAACTCTAACCTTAGTTCTTTAAGACTGTTATCTAAGGAACTTTTTCATTTCTAGTGGTTTATTTAGAAATGCACAAATTGCAGTTTTCACAAATGAGACATAAGAATTCTGAGGGTTTTCTGAGGAAATTTTTCTTGTTTTCAAGAAGGAGACATAAAAGAGAAAGTCCCTTCTGCCTGCCCTCTTGCAGCTTCTGCCTTTTGGACCACATGACAAACTTTCAGAAAGTCAATCACTCTGAGGAGAGGGCAGAAGTGAGCATCTGGCCTCTTGATGCGGCTGTGGTGCTATGGCTAAGGATCACCATGTCTTTGGAGCCTTCTGTGTAATAACAGATTTTTTTTAATTTCAATATTTATTATCATTTAAACTATTTTTTCAGGGACTTTGGATTTTGGAGCCCAAAGAAGCTGAACTGGTAGGTAGCTATTTCTTCCTGATAAAACCCTTTTAAAATTTGGATGGATCTTCTTGCTAATATCAGAGCTCCACAAGTTATCTTGATTATTCTGCTTTTATAAATATTTTAAAACTTTATATAACTTCGAACATCACCGGTCAGTGTAGTTTGTTGTTGTTTTTTTTTTGTTTGTGTGTGTGTGTGTGTGTGAGTGTGTAGCAAATGAGTTATGGAGCAGTGAGATCCTGACTCCACACCTTAGAGTGATGTGAAATGTGAAATCCCACAATGGTCATTCTCTTTTGGTCAGCAAGCAGCATCTTTCATTTATTCAATACCATGAAACAAATAACACTTTCAAGTGTGTGAAAGTTTGACTTGGAATATAAATTAACTGTCATTTATATATATGCACTCTTATGGACTGCAGTCATTGACACTAACTCCCTTGTGTGTATCGGTAAATCTCCAGTGCTCTGGCTTAGAACACAGATGGCTCTAATTCCACTCTCTGCCTTTCCCATCTACCTACTCTCATCTCTCACATATTAAATGCGAGGTATAAATAAGGTGACAAATAGCAGATCAGGTACTCTGTTTTGATCTTTTTTAAATGACTATATCTATCATAAATGACTATATCTAGCTTGTTGCTTATTTTTTGTTTTAAATTGGAATAGTTTATTTAAATGGATAAAGCTAATTTCAGCTGAAAAATTTAAATGTCGTAGGTTTTAATAGTGTTAATTTTTGTACCTGTGTGAGATGTTCCATGCATCACATGGCATGCAAGTGGAAGTCAGAGGGAAACTTCCTGGTCCTGGCTTTCTCCATTTACTATGTGGGTTCCAGGGCTTGGTGGCAAGGACCTTTACCTGCCAAGCCATTTTGCAGAGTCACACTTTAAAGTTCTGTATTTATGGTAGTTGTCCTCAACTTTCTTATGCTATGACCCTTTCACATGACCCTTCCTCATGGTGTGGTGATCCTACTTTATAACTGTAATTTTCTACTGCTATGAATTGTAACATAAATATTTTTGGAGATAGAGGTTTGGCAAAGGAGTTGTAACCCAGGGTCAGGGTGAGGGTTATGGAGTACAGTATGATGATTTCATACATGTACACAGTGAATAATGATCAAACAGGGTAATTAAAATTACATCTCCAATTTAGAACATATGTAAAAATTATTCATTTTTGAGATACAGTGTAGTATTTCAACATATGTATATATGCACCAACGAAATCAGGGTAATTAATGTTTCTGTCTCTTATTACTTCGTGTTTGGAGACTTTGTGTGCTTCTACTTACTCATGACAACTGTAACGATTATTGTCAGTTACAGTCACCCCACTCTGCTGTAGGACTTAATGCTTCTGTCCTACAGTACCAACTTCTCAGGTTCCACCTTTCAGATTCCTGGCCTCTATAGTCACTAATGTTCTTTAGGTTGACAATTTTTTATGCAAACACATATATAAGAAAATATATGGGATTTTTGGGGGGTCTTCTGTTTCTAACAAGTTATCATAACGTCTGTAATTACTAGCCATTTTGCTATAGGTCGTAAAATATTTCTTTTTTATGGCTGAGTGATATTCACTGTATACATACACATCCAACTGATGTTGGGTATCCATTTTGATTCCCTTTCTTAGCTAATAGTGCAGTAAAAAAAACCCTTGGGTGTTCAGACACCTCTTTGAAAACAGATAGAATTTCCTAGCATCCTAGGACAGATCTATTTATAGTATCCCATGGCTCTCTACTATTTTCCATAATGGCTGAACTAGCTTATGCTCCCATTTTTTGTTTGTTTCTTTACAAACAAATGTTATCCAGGGTGCTAATATTTTTTATCTCACAATATTATTTGTTCTGTTATAATTTAAAAGTTAAGAAATATACAGTGATGACGCTGAAAATGGTAAGATGAGTGTATTAGATAATGTCACCCTGCCTTCTCTGAGAATATATAGTAACTATATAATAACCTCAACTGTTAGACCCTTAAAAAAGAGGAAGATCTGTGTGGAAGAAAGAAAATGTTAATGATAGGAACATAGATTGCAAGAACAAAAACCTCTGTGATCGTTTCCCCTCAAAAAGGCTTTACAAAGACACATATAAAACAGTATTTGACTTAACAAAATTCACTATTTTTTCTGTAGTGCTTGGTGGGATTCTGAAATATGTTGGTTATATTTACTGTTTGCCTCTCCCCAAAAAGTCCTGAGACTAAATATAAATAAATGGTCCTCAGTGTCTTTGCTTGTATTTGTGAACAGCAGGGTTGAGATGCAAGAGGCTAGCAAAGAAATAGCTTCCTTGTCAAAAACACCTTTTGATTCCCTCAAATTTGTTAATGCACTTTGTACCATAAAGTCTTCAGAGTCGAAGACTTCAAAACAAAACCCAAGATAATGTGATTCACACTTAAAAGCAGGACAGAGTGTAGCTGACAGGTGAGGTGAGCGGATTTAACACGCTGCAGAGTTTTAAATATCTCCGGTACTAAGTGCTCTGGCAATAAAAATAAACCCAAAGGAGCATAAAATGACCTAGTAGAGAGGGGTTTCTTATCTAAGCAATAGCAATGTGAACCAGGCTCATTTGAACAAAATCCATTAATCCAAGAGTTCTTATGACTCATTTTCTACTTTTGATTCTGAATTGCTCTGAAATGGGGACCAGCCTAAGGGCTCAGCCTATCTTTCCTACAGTGAAAAGAGCAGCAGCGCTGAGCTATGACGTGGTGAATATTTTCTTTGTATTGACCACAAACAGACCAATTGGAGACATTCAACGTAAAAGCATTCACTGAAAAGGTTCCAATATGGACAGTAAGTCAGGACTCTGAACACTATATCGTATTTATTTAAAATATTGTATAACGATTTCGAAACCCGAGGGCAAAGCTGCATCATGGAACTTTCATTCTTAAGAAGGTTGATAAACAATAAGCTTTTCAACAGCTAAGAGTGTTCTGAAAAAACACTCTTTATAGAACCGGTGTGGCTGTTGCTATTTTGGGAGTGTGGTCCTATTTTAGGATTCTCTACAGGGATGACATCTCAGCAAAGAAAAAGACAGGAAGAAGTAAGCACATAAAAACATCAAGCTGTGGAACAGTTTTGCAAAAGGACTTTCCTAAAGGAACGGTTAACAAAGCTGAATGAAACCTGGCAACTTTTAGGAACCTTATGAAGGCCTCAGAGGCCAGCAAAGGATGAGAATGTTAATGAGGCCCCAGAGTTAGGTAGGGTGTTTAGCAGTTGCTCTAAGTACTGTTGGTATTCACAGGACTTTGTAAATCAGGAGTGGAGAGTAGGGGATATAATACAATTGACACCTTAAAAACACTGCACTTCGGTTTTACTTCTTTGAACCTTATTCAAATTTCCTTACCGGCCGAACAATCTCGCCGCTCCCCTCCCCCCCCGCCCCTCCCTTTTGCCCAGGGTTATTTGCGCAAGCCTAGATTTGTTTGCAAGGGTTGACAGCCTGGGAGGAGTATGTGACAGTTGGCTAGCGCTGAGGCCGAGGCCCAGCCAAGTCGCCGCAGGGGCCGAGGCTGTGCGCCGGGAGCGGGAAAGAGGAGCTGTGACTGTTGCTGGGAGGGACGAGGCGGGGGCCGGGGGAGGGGTGCTCGCCGCGGGGTGCTGGCGCCCCGCAGTCGGAAAGGGGAGAGCGAGCGCCCTGGAGAGCCTTTCCGGGAGCTCTCGGGCTGCACGGTCTCTAGGGGTCTCCCCAGCTGATGGAGGCTGCTCCGATTTGGCACCGGAAACAGTGGGGCCCGAGGCCTTGGCGTGAGTGCTGGGGGAGAGGGAAACCTAGCTCGCTCCGACCCAGGCCCCGCGCCCCCTAGTCGTGTGTAGGGATCCGCAGGTGTCGCGTTAGGACAGGACTAGGCTGGCAGAGCTGCACCGACAGCCTCTGCGCGCGCGCTCCGCTCTCCTGTACCCCGCGCCGGGTTTTGTGATCTTCCCTCCGTTCTAAACCCGGCCTAGAGCAAACAGCGGGGACCTGCACGGGGCCCCTCCCTCCCTCTCTTGGCCCCAGCTTTGGCTGCGGCAGCCGCAGGGCGTTCTGCTTCTGGAAGGAAGTCCGGCCGAGCTGCGCCGCAGGGCTTGCTCCCGCGGCTAGGAAGAGCACCGTCCCGGGCTACCGCACCGCAGAGGCCGACGCTCCCCGGGCCTGGCTGCTCTGCGCTCAGACCGCAGACTTGACAACCCCTCCGCCATCACCGGCCGCCCTTCCGGCCTCAGTGTTGGGGTGGCCGGACCCGAGACACGACCGGACCCAGTGGGTGCACCCGCCGTCGGGACAGGACCCCAGCTCCGCGGCAAGGGCGGCGCGGCGACCCCGGGTTCGGCGCCGGGGCGGGGCTTGCAGCCCCGCAAGCCCCGCCCCGCCGCGCACGCCCCGCCCCCGCCCCCGCCCCTCCGCGGAGTCGGCCAGGGGTTGAGCTATGCTCAGCGTCCGCAGCAGTTGCGAAAACCCGGAACGAAGGTGTTGTGGCCGTGCGGCGGACCGGCGCCGCCCCTCGCCGCACCTCCGGGGCAGTCTTCGGAGGCCTCGCTGGGCATGCTCAGTCGGCAGGGCCGCTTCAGCTCTGGGAGTGGGAAGCTCGGGGCTCGCGGCTCGTGAGGACCCCGCGGCGGGGGGCGAAGATGGAGCCCTTTACCAATGGTGAGTGGTTATCCCGAGGCTGGGCTTCCCGGGCTCTCGGGCTTCCGCGGGTGAGTGGTGGCGCGGGGGTCGGGCTGCGGGCGGCTCCGCCGAGGGTTTCCGTGGCGGGCCGGGGGCGGCGGAGGGGCCAGGGGCATCGGGGCCGGGCGTGAAGGTCAGCCCTCCCCCGGGGGCTAGTCCCGAGCTGCCAGGTGAGGTAGTGGCAAAGTTTGGGATGCTCGCGCGGAGGTGGGGTGGGGGTGGGGAGGGCGGCAAAGTTGGCAGCTGCGTTGGTCCTGGGGGAGGCGGCCACGGCCCGGGTGAGCGGCGCGCGGCCAACTCCTGCCAGGAGCTGTCCTGTCCGCCCGTCCTTCAGCGAGGGGTTCGCTGCCTTTCCGTAATAGGGCGGGGTGGGGCCGGGGCTGGCGGCGTGATTTAGTGCACCGCAGGGAAGGAAACTTACCGGAGGCTGGCTGGCACGGCCCCGCATAGCCACCCTTCTGCCTCTAGCTGCTTGAAGCACTCCGCGGGACGACCAAGCTTCTTTTTACCAGCTGGGAATATTGGATTTTTTAAATATATATGTTCAGAGACCCACTGAATATCAATGGTCCTCATGGGGTGAAAGTCAGAGCAGCCTACGTCCAGCAAACAGCCACAGCCCCTTTACTCCATGGCTTTTGTCTGGGCTTAGAAGTGCTGGAGTCACAATATAGCGGTCAGATGCCTTACCATTTTATGGTGTTAGTGGAAAAACTGCTAATAAAAGGTAGGGCATACTGAAATGAAAGGATCCACTTTCTAGTTGGCATGTATTTTCCATTGTGGTTGGTTACTTCAGGTAGGTAGAAAATCAAAGTAATGGGAGAGAAGTATATTACTGCTTGGGTGGGTTGCTTGCCACTTAAGGAACTGGGGGAGGGGACGGCCACTCCATCTACTCTCAGGCCAGACTTCGTTGTGTACTTTAACATACTTCAACACATTCCTGGAACTGTGACCTACTCATGTTCTCCTTTTCCCTAATTCAGAATGCTTTACTTTACTGTCATCTTTCTGTCTGCAGTATTTAATTAGGCTTAATGATAACAGCTTTAACTCCATTTTTTTTTTTCTTTTGTGTTCTATTTGTAATTAGCAAGGCTCTAAGAATAGTCTGGTAAACTTAACCAGAGAATTAAGGAAGATTTGAACTGAAAGACGCCATAGAGACTGAATGTAAAATAATTTTAAAACAGGCATTAGGTCTTTGAAAATCAGTATTCCAAGGCTTTTTTCTTCTAGGCAGAATTCTTGGAGCCTCCTTGTTTGTAGGATTTTAAATATGAAATTTCACCCAATTGAAAATAATATCTGTACAAGAATGAGCCATTCATTTGGTCATGTTTAATGCTGGTTGATTTGCTGAACCTTCCCTTACAGAATTAAAGTACATTCTCACACCTTAAAGTTAAAATATTTTCTCCTCCTACAGAACATTCTCCTTTAGGTGTATTTACAAATTGTCTCATTTAGGAGGACAGTTGAAAAAATCCTAGAGAACAAAATAAAGAAGCAAAGGTTCAACTTTCATATAGCAAGTTAGATTTCTAATTCTTTTCTATCTACCAGTTTTTCACAGTTGATGCTGGAGGCCGCTTGGCAGTATATCATTTTAGTTAATGTAATTTTATCTGCCCTCCTTTAACAAAGAAAATAGAACTTCAATGTATAACATTAAAAAAATACCTTGGATACTGCTAATTAAAGGTGCTTTACAAATTTTAAGGTGGACTAGGTGTCTTCAAATACAATAGTACATAATGGAAACTGTATTTATTTTTGTATTTGGTTGTTTTGAGTGCAAAACATGCACATGTGATTCTAAGATACTCTCTTACAGACTATTTTGTCCTCTTAGAATTTGTGGTTGAAGGATTGATCAAGCTTAATATTGTCATTTGTTATACACTGATCCTCTCAGTAAATCTTTCCCACTTGCATGCTCTTGTCTGTCCCCATAAAGAGGTATGAATGGGTATATAATAGAGAACAGTTTCAGGAACTCTGGACCCATGGCTTTCTTAAGATACTGTCAATGAGTGACCTAAAGCTTGTAAAGTAAATGAATTTAGTCTTGTCATTCCAGCCTTCAGAACTGATTGATTTCAGTAGCATTTTCTATAGTTTCCCTATTTTTCTGTGAAATGTGCTGCTTAATTGTGGCTCATTTTCTTGAGCACTGCTCTCTGCCCGAAGTAATGAGTTCATGTGTTATATATCTTGTTTTCATCTGTCCAGTTACTAACTATTATAAGCCAATTAAATTTCATGTTTCTAGAAAAGGCCTGTAAGAATGGACTTTAGTGCTAGGAATTCCTCTTTGGTTCAGGAAATATTTTTGTCGTTGACCTTGAGAGGGCCTGTTACCACACTGAAGACTGGACATCTGCTCTGGCTTTAGTTCCCTGGTGACTTTTTATGGGTAGTGGAATGTGTTGACTCGTCCTTAAGATTGGTTTGACAGCAGCTGCCATGTCCTGTTAGGCAGGTAGAAGTGAAACCTTTAGTAGTGGTGACTCGTTTATTTGCCAGCACCACAGAAAGTTGATGAAACTAGGTTTTCTAGAGAGAAATAAGATTAAGAGAGCTAATTATTTGATATCCATCTGTCTATATCATTTATTTGGGATATCTCAGAATAATTTAAATTTGTGTTGAGGCATGCTAAGATTCAGGGCTCAATTGCAAAATCTGGTTGAAGAGGACCAAGCTCAGGTCTGAAAAATCTCTGAGTGCATTTTGAGGATACTAGAAATATTCACTTAAAGAGGGTTTTGGGAGAAGTTCATCAGGTAAATAAATATAGAATTTACAAATACAGGGAATGAATTAATTTTTTATTATTATTTAATATATATTTTGCTAATAGATGCTAGTTGGTGCTGTGATTACAGGTAAATCTAATGGTTGGAAAATCATTGATATGTTGAAGTGCCATAACTAAAAGCTTAGTAGAGTTTGTCGTTTATATATGAATTATGTAGTCTCCACACAAATCATTTTATTACTATGCACTTGTATATAATCTTAACAAGGGAAACCTCCTGCCATTCAGAATTGTATGTGTGTGTTTTTAGATTAATATCCAGTTGAAAGTGTTTTCCAACTTTTAAAATGGTGTTGACAATAAATTATCTATTTATAGGTTGTAAAACAGTATAAAATTGTAATGCCATTTTATCCTATAAATAACACTTGTTTAATAGAGATGTGTATCTTTCTAAAAACAACTTTATAGTATCATCTCAAAAATAAGAGCTTACTATGTACTGTTTATATGTACATTTACTTATATACATTTATTTTTGTTCTATGGTGAATTACTTTATTGAAAGAAAACTCATTAAAGTTTTTCTGTAATGGAATATGAATTAAATTGTGTGTATATGTATGTGTACATGTGTGTGTGTGTGTTTTCCCATTCTGCCTTATCTTTTAAATTTGAGTTGGGGAAATCTGATAGAGAAATTAAGGGTTAGCCAGGAGTAGTGAGTGTCCCATGCTGTCAATCCCAGTCAATCCCAGCGTGCAGGGAGATAGAGGTAGATAGACCTTTGTGAGTTCTGGGCCAGCTTGGTTTACATAGCAAATTCCAGGCAAGTCAGGGCTAAGAAAACAACAACAGTAACAAAACAAGAACAACAAAAAATAAATCAAGGGCTAGCTAGCATAAAAAAAAGTAGAAAGGGCTGCTAGAAGGTATTTCCGATTACATCAGTAAGCACTGCTAGAAAAAT
The DNA here is from genome assembly GCA_028658305.1 of Pachyuromys duprasi. Taxonomy (NCBI): domain Eukaryota; kingdom Metazoa; phylum Chordata; class Mammalia; order Rodentia; family Muridae; genus Pachyuromys; species Pachyuromys duprasi. The sequence continues at coordinate 37,010,180 of CM053767.1, forward strand.
TCTTTGGTATTATATATTCATTTTCAAAAGTGTCTTGAGACAGAATAAAAGACAGCATATTTTAGAAACTTATAGCAATGGATTGTCATTTTTCTGTTTTGATCTTTGATAACTCAACCTGAAAGATATGAGACTAAAAAGATAAAGAGTTATCATTTGGAAAAACCAGTGGTGATTTTCTGCTCAGTAATTCAGTCACATTGCCTCTTTAAAATGCTTACTTTAGAGGTAGATTTTATGCTAGGAAAGTTTCACAAAAATATCATAAAATAATACTTGCCCAAATAAGAAATGGCCCGAAATATTTTAGTTTTGTTTTCATGCTACTATAAAAATGTGTAAATATAGAAAAGGGAAAGCAATGCAACTTTGCCTAAGATAATATTCTAATTGTGAAAGAGATATGCAGAATTGTTTTTCTAACCTGTTCACATGTCATTTGTCATTAACAAGGTTACATTTCACTAATGTTATATAATACTTCTATTAGAAAACATGATTTTTATCTCCTACAAAACTTAACCAAGATCTCCCTGGGATAAAAGCAGATTAGGGCCATGGTTCCTGGCAGTTAAGTTGTGTGTGGTGCAGCTGTGTCCATTACTTGGTGTCTGGAAAAGTGTATGGGATTGGAGTTGAGCCCTTACTGCTAAGCATTTCCTAAGAACTTGACAACCTCTCCCCCAAACACGCACACAAGTACATGCACACGCACGTACCCTTACACCCATTCCATTAGTGGAAAACCAGGAATAGGAATGAAGGAAATTCTGAAGCCCTATAGTGTCATAACTCTTCATATCTAGTGACCTATAGAGAATGTTATATGTTGCTGTGGTGTAGAGTATTAAAAATAACAGTAATAAGAATTGTGGTAGCCATGAAAGGGTTGTTATCAAGGAATGAAGGTGCTGGCAAGAGATAGAAAACATTTGCTAGGAATTTAACTGTGTTTTCTTTTTTCTACTCAGAAAAATTCAGTCACTTTAAAGCATTAGTATTTACTGTCTAGAATATTCTGGATTTGAAGAAAACAAAATATAGGCAGGACTATCATCCCTTTTCTACCATGATAACAATCTTTTCCTGTGCTTCTTACCTACCTGGCTCTGTTCCACTTTGCTGTTGGAGCTTATGGTTGAACAAAGAGCTGATTGACTTTAATTCCAACCATAGCATCTAAACTAGGAACCAACCACTTACCAAACAAAATTGAGGCGTCTGAGGAAGCTTCCAAAAACAGTGGAGTGTTAAGTTTAATTATAGGAGAACCTTTGATGTTCTGTTCTTTCTCATGAAAGGCCTCCTAGACATTCCACATATTTCTAGAGTATAATCAATGGAACAAAATTTCACTCAGTTCTCCAAATTTTAGGGGAAGGATCCAAACTTTTCTGTAGCTACAGGGTTCTACTGTAGGAGGCTGATTGATGGGGGTGAGGGAAGTTAGAGAAAGCTTTCTAGTGTTTCTATGGGGAAAGCTTCTTCAGTTGAGGGAATAGGAGATTTGGGGATACTGTGAAAGGTCACCTTGGGTTGTTCCCTTATAGCAAATGGTTGCTCTGTGGAAGTGTTTCCCAGGCAACTACTTCAAGTGCCATAAAGGATATTCCTGATAGCAGAGGAGGCTCTGGGTATTGTGCTTGTGCTAAAGGGTATATATGTGTGAGAAAGAGTTATTGTCCTCTGTCAGTCCCTGCCTTAATTCCCTTGAGGCAGTCTCTCTCCCTAACCCTGGAACTCACTGTGTTTTATGCCTAGGCTGGCAGCTAACAAAGCCTGGGGATCCTCCTGACTTAGCTCTTGTAGGATTAGAGGCACATATGGCCTAGCCCAGCTTTCTCAGAGGAGGTAGGGTTCTGCTGGCTTAAACTCAGGTCCTCCTACTTGTGTAGCAAGTACCTTTAACTCACTAAGCCATCTCCCCAACTGGAGGCATGGTGCTAGCTGAAACTTACTTCTGATTTTAAAGCAACTATCAGAACTTTCATTACCCAAAAAGCATTACATCATCCTAGGAATGGGTGAAAACTTACATAGAGATTAGTAGTAGGGATTGGAGAGTGCTATGCCTAAATAAAATACTCTGTTTGTTTGCTTGTTTATTTATTTATTTATTGGTTTTTCAAGACAGGATTTCTCTGTGTAGCCCTGAACTCACTTTGTAAACCAAGCTGCATTCAAAAGCCCACAGATGGTTGTAAATTGGTGAGAAGATCACTGCTTTAGTGGTTTAAGATTGTCATTTACTTTGTATTTTTGTCATTTACTTTGATTTTATTAGTCTGATGAGTCAGAAACAATTACTGCAAAGAGTATTTCAACAAATTATCTGCAAAATAATTGCCTAGTAAACTTTTCTGTGATTAGGATGGTAAATTTATTCACCAACTGAAATATTTTCTGACATGTACTTTTTGCCTATGTTGAAATGTCATTCATTTTCCGTGTAGATCCTATTATTGATAATTGCATTGTCCTGTACCTCAGCCTGAACTTCACTTCCCTGGGCTAGAATCTCAGAAAACAGAATGCTGATATGTAGGATGGCATGTTTCAGAGCACATTGAAATACATTGTAGAATAACTCTGTATCTACCCCTTTATTCCATCTTCCGAGGTTAAAGCTTCCAATTTTATATGGAGTAGAAGAAGAAATGTGAATTATATAAACTTGAAGTATAATTACAAATATCTTAAATAAAAATTTATAGTACAAGTTTTAAAAACTTGGTGATGAGCTAAAAAATTTTGGAAATTATTATCATGAAATTGATTGTGTTCTACCACACACACACATCTTTTTCCATCAGAGCAACTCTTAAGACCATTTGCTTTTATGATTGAAACTAGCTTTCATGAGCATGGTCAGAGCCTCAAAAGGAGACAGTGAAGAAAAAACATAATGAGAAAAATAAATTAAAAACATTAATATTTTGATTAATTAGGTTAAATCAACTTAAGCCTAGTAAATCAGTTTTCAAGAAAACCAGACAGTATTTGTCATTTAACTTTGTATCCAATAACTGCATCAAACTTAAGGTTAATCCTTTATTTTAAAAATATCAGGAACTGTTCAGGAAGGATCCTTTCTAATATAAATTTTTAAAAATAATGCTTTTTATTTGTTCTTTGAAATTTCATACATTTGTACAATGTATTTGGTCACATTCACTCCGTCATAATTTCTTCCAGCTGCCCTTCTCTTTCTTCTTCCACCCCGACCCTCCCCCCAGTCCGTAACTCACTGTCTCTAATTAATACTGGCCTTACAGGCATACCCACTAGAATATAGACAATATAACAGTAGCCACACCTCCAAAGAAAAATGATGTCTCACTTTCAGTAGCTATCAGCTAGCAATCGCTCCTCAACTGGGCATGGGGCCTTGTGAGCTCCTCCTCATTCCTTGTTAGAATTTTCTTTGGCTTTATAACCACACAGTCGCTGTGAGTAGCCATGCCATGTCCTGAAGATACAATTTCTCAGCACTATTCTCAGGCTCTCCAGTTCTTTCTGCCTCTTCCTCTAATATTCCCTGAGCCTTTCATGTTGGATGGGATATAGATGGTATCTCATATAGATGGTATCTCGTATAGATGTTCCATTTTGTTGTGGTGGTTTTGTTTTTTGCTTTTGTCTATTTAAATATTTTTTTCTCAGCTGGAATACAAAGTGAATAAATTATAATAAATACAAAAATTTAAAAAAGAATACTTCAAAAAATACCCTCACAAATAAAACATGAAACTGTGTCTTTACATATCTTAACTTACTCCAAGCTTTGTTCTTAAACAGGGAGTCTGGATAGGATTGTGACCTGGCTCCTGCACTTGGAAAGATTACATTCTGGCAGGAGTAACTTTTAGTGTGTTGTTTTTATTTGTTTGGTTGTTGGTTTAATTTGGTTTTTATGTTTGTTTGTTCATGTGTTTTGATTTTGGAGACAGGGTTTCTCTGTGTAGCCTTCCTTGATTGTCCTGTAGACTAGGCTGGCTTTGAACCCACAGAGATATGCCTGCCTCTGCCTCTGCCTCCCAGAGTGCTAAGATTACAGGCATGCGCTACCACACCAGGTTAAAAGTAAATTTTTTCTTTAATTTATATGTCATTTTTAATTCAAATTTATTTTTTGTAATGTATTCACTTTACATCATGATTTTAGCCCTCTTTCTCCTCGCTTCCTGGACTCCCCCTCCCTCCCTTTATGAAGTTCCTGTTCACTCCAGGTCCTTCTGTTCCCCAGCTATTTCCTATGACTCCCTGACCCTATTGACATTGAGTAGGGAGTTGTTCAGTTTTCATGTGCATGTTGGGTTTTTGTAATTTCTGTTGTTGTTGAGGTCCATCATGGTCCAATAGCATACCAGGTATTCTTTCAATCTTCTAATATCTGTTAAGACTTGCTTTGTGACCTACCTATATGGTCAGTTTTGGAGAAGGTTCTGTGAGGTACCGAGACGAAGGTATATTCTTTTGTGTTTGGGTGAAAAGTTCTGTAGATGTCTGTTAGGTCCATTTGATTCATGACATCTGTTAGTGTCATTATTTCTTAGTTTAGCTTCTAATCATTAATCTGTCCTTTGGTGAAAGTTGGGTGTTGAAGTCTCCCACTATTAATGTGTGGGGATCGATGTGTGGTCTAAACTTTATTAATGTTTCTTTTACAAATGTGGGTGCCCTTGTTTTGGGGGCATAGATGTTCAGAATTGAGATGTCATCTTGGTAGAAATTTCCTTTGATGAGTACTAACTGCCTTTCCTCATCTCTTTTTGGTTGAAAGTCTATAGATATTAGAATGGCTACTCCAGTTTTCTTCTTGTGTCCATTTGCTTAGAAAACCTTCTTCTAGTCCTTTACTCTCAGGTCATGTCTATCTTTGTTGCTGAGGTGTGTTTCTTGTATGCAGAAGAATGTTGAGTCCTGTTTATGCATCTATTCTGTTTGTGTCTTTTTATTGGAGAATTGGGTCCATTGATGTTGAGAGATATTAATGACCAATAATGACAATTAGTTTTTTTTATTTTGATGTTGGTTGTGGTAGTGTGTTTGTGTTTGTCTACATTTAGTTTTGCTGTAGTGAAGTTATTTATTTCCTGTGCTTTCCTGGATGTAGTTAGCCTTCTTGAGTTGGATTTTTCCTTCTAGTATCTTTTGTAGGACTATATTAAATTTGTTTTTGTCATGGAATATGGTGTTTTTCCATCTATGATGATTGAGCATTTTGCTGGGTATAGTATTCTGTTGGAGATGCCTAACTGTGTAGTTCCTGTGTTCTCTCTTTCCAGAATTGCCTCAGTTTGTGCTTTCTTTATTGTTTCCATCTTCAGCTCTTGAACCATTATTGATTTCCTTCACCTTATTGTTTGCATTTTCCTGTATTTCTCTGAGTGATTTATTCATTTCCTTTCTACCTGCCTCTCTAATGGCCTCAATCTGTTTGACTGCATCTTCCTGTATTTCTTTACTGATTTTATTAGTTTTTCCATTGTCATCTTCATACGCATAGATTTAAGGTTATTTTCTTGTGTTTCAGTTGTGTTAGGGTATTCAGGGCTACTTTCCATTGGATAGCTAGTTTCTGGAGATGCCATGTTGATTGTGTTTTTATGCTGGTCTTTAAGTCATCTGCTTATCTGTAGCTTTGGCTGGTAGTTTCTGGTGCCTGCTGGAGTCTGAGAGGCAGAGGGGGTACAGGAAGAGCCCTGGGCAGGAGGCTGAATGTTCCTGAAGGAGCCCTCCTCAGATTGGTGGGTATGGTCTTCGATTGGCCGGTGGTTCTCAGGGAATTGCTTCTGCTTCTAGGTATTGTAGAGGAGAAAGTTTATTATAGATATGTGGGAGAGTGTAGCCAGGCCAGACATACGTGGGAGAGTCCAGAGTAGTCATGACCATGAAACACATGGGGAAATGATGAGGGGAAGGTAGAGGGGAGAACCAAGTCAGCAGCCAGGAGGCCAAAAGTAAAAAAAGGGGCATGTAATCATCTTCTTGCAGTGTCCCTAAGTGTCCTTTCTTTCACAGATATGGAGCAAACAAGCACTGGTGTTTTTTCTTCTTATAAGTACACTATTTCTGTCAGATTTAGAACCTGCTCTCATGACCTCATTAAACTTTAATTAGTAGAGCACACTGGTGCACACCTGTGATCTCAGCATTTGGCATGGGGATCGCTGTACAAGCACGAGGTCAGCCTGCTCGAAGTAGCAAGTCTCAGGCCAGCTGGAGCTAAATAAGACTCTGTTTAAAAGAAAAAAATACTAAAACTTAGGTAGATACAGTTTAAAATAAAGGAGCCTGCATTTGCACACACAGACAATAAAAGTAAGAATGCTGTTTTGATTCCTTGTTATCCATGTTTCTATTTGTGTCTGCAAGGTTTCAACATGCTGCTCCCGCAGAACTCTCAGAGGTCCAACACTAGTAGAGTACAGATTATCACATCACTTCTTAACCCTTTTCTGTTTTTTGAATCATATTGGTAGGATTTTAATGACTTAAACATCTCCATGGCTAAGTTTTTTTTTTCCTTCTCTGCATGTCCTAATATGGAAACAGGAATGAAGAATTATCTAAAGTTTTTTTCTTCTATCTCTCTCCTCACACAGAATGTTCTACACCTTTAAGAGGACCGGAATTGATTCTCCTTTTCTTTCTTTTTTTTTTTTTCTAGGTTCTCTTGTACCCGTAGGATTAATCTGTTTTCCCAAGTGTTGGCCTGAGATTCAGGTCAGCATGTGGGCTTAGGCATTACCTAGTACAGATAGCTCATCTTTCACTACTGTGTCAAAATTATAATTCCCATTTGGTGGCTATGGGAAGGGGAAGCGATTCTTGTGAGCTATGTGCTAATTTCATCTAAATGCCTGACTTTTGTTAGTATAACATGATGATCAGGTATAAACAGAAACAGCTTTCATCACAGAAAGGCAAAAATCTTTTATTATATCCTTCTCTTAGAGCAAATTTAATAAAAGTTTACCATAGAAAACTTGCTTGAGTCCAAACTGCTAATTTCTTCCTTTTTATCAGCAATACTTAACTGTGCTATCAGCCACATCACACAAAGACTTACGAGGCTAGTTAAGATTCATTTAATCACATCAAGTGAGGCAAGATGGAGAGAGTTTTACTCCCTGCTTTGGCTTCCCATCTGTGGAGCATAAAATGTGGGCAAGTAATATGTTGCCACACATGGTGTTCAGTTCTTCCATTTCTAGGACTCATAAGTCTTTGCTGTGGATCTGAAAGTTTTCTCTTACTCAAATGTATTTTGGCATTTTCTTTTTTAACTAAAATAATGAATTTGTAAGAAACAAATTAGACTTTAGTTTTGTGTTTTTTAAGGAGAAGTTGAAATATATTTTTCTGGCATGTTTTTTTTAAAGATTTATTTATTATGTATACAATGTTCTGTCAGCATGTACCTGCAGGCCAGAAGAGGGCACCAGATCTCATTATAGTTGGTTGTGAGCCACCATGTGGGTGCTGGAAATTGAACTCACGACCTTTGGAAGAGCACCAGTGCTCTTAACTTCTGAGCCATCTCTCCAGCCCCTTCTCTGCCATAATTTAAAAGTCATCTTTAATTCTAAATCTGTGGCTTTTTCTACCTAGTGTTTATCAGTTTATACTTGATTTATTGTCAAGGTTAAGGAATGCTTGCTAGATATTAAAAATATTTGCCAAGCCTCTGACCATCAGACATATTCTACAGTAAATATTATCTTATTCTCTCCGTCTGTATTAATATCCTGGCCGCAGCACGGTTGTCAGTTGACTTAAGGATTCCCTACAGATGTTAATTTTGTTGTGACATGATAAAATACTGGTCATTGAATCTGTTAAATTCAGATTACACTATCAGTGGCTATTCTAAAGCTGTCTTCCCTTCCTTTCCTGCTAAAACCTAATGACGTGCTAAACCTCAGATGTAAACTAGAGTCCTGTAAAGCTTGATGATGTGCCTGTCCACTCTGACCCATCCATAGGAAATACCTGTGTTTACACAATTAGCGTTTCACTTTGCTGATTTTATTGTAAGTATCACAAATACTTTGACACAGAAGATTTTGTACGGTTTCTTTGTGTGAAAGAACTGAAGGTAATTGTGAAACAAAGACCTAGAGTCTAGAGTGTGAGTGTATAGCAATTGTTCAAGTGTATTCATTGACCTCCCAAGCTGACCTTAGTGTGATTAAAATGAGAGAATTCAGGTGTTGCAAACTCCTGACTTGGGATATTAGGCTTTCTAAGCTTAGAGTCAGGGCAAATTAACAATCATAAAACCCAAAAAGCTTTACAGTGTATTCTTCATTTCATTCTAGTTCTTTGGCATTCAAAATCTACTTTTTGTCATAACAATTTTGCAGTTGTTTTGCAAATTTTACAGATTTGAATATTTGCAAAAACCTAAAATTGTTTATAAATGTAATAAATTGGTTTTATATAAATGTAAATAGACAGTGTTCCTTTTGTTTTGTTTTTCTTTTTCTTTTTTTAAATGTAATCTATTTATTTTTATATTGATCACAGGTTATGTACTTTGTATCCCAGCCATAGCCCCTTCCCTTATTCCCTCCCACTCTCCCCATCCCTCCCTCATCTCCTCCCTGACCCCCCTCCAAGTCCACTTGGTCCCCTTCCATCTGACCATAGCTTATCATATCTCTTCAGGGCTGGCTGCAATGTCCTCTTCTGGGATCTAGCTAGGCTGTTCCTCCCGGGTGGGGGTGGGGAGGTTGAAGAGCCAGCCATTGAGTTCATGACAGAAATAGTCCCTGTTCCCCTTACTAGGGTCTCCAGTTGGATACTGAGCTACCATGGGCCACATCTGAGCAGGGGTTCTAAGTTATATCCATACATGGTCCTTGGTTGGGGAAACAGTCTCATAAAAGACCCCCATGCCCTGATCTATTTGGTCTTTGTGGTGTTCTTGTTCTCAACAAGTCTTATTAACTCCCCCTTTTTTCATATTATTCCCTGCCCTCTGCTGAAGGCTTGGTTGTGAGTCTTAATATCTGCTTTGATATATTGCTATATAGAGTCTTTCAGAGGTCTTCTTTGGTAGGCTCTTGTCCTGCTGCTTGTTTTCTCCTACATTCAATGTCTATCCCATTTGTCCATCTAAGCAAGGATTGATCATCCCAACCTGGGTCCTCCTTCTTGTTTATCTTCCCTAGGTGTATAGATTTCAGCATGACCATCCTATCCCATAGGTCTATATAAGTGAGTATATACCATATGTTTCTTTCTGCTTTGGGGATACCTCCCTTAGGATGATCATTTCCAGGTCCCACCATTTGCCTGCCAATTTCATGATTTCCTTGTTTTTAATTGCTGAGTAGTATTCCATTGTGTAAAAGTACCATACTTTTTGTATCCATTCCTCAACTGAGGGACATCTGGGTTGTTTCCAGGTTCTGGCTATTACAAATAAAGCAGCCACGAACATAGTTGAGCAAATGTCCTTGTTGTGTACTTGAGCATCTTTTGGATATATGCCTAAGAGTGGTATAGCTGGGCCTTGAGGAATCACTATTCCTA
>CM053767.1:37019825-37076702 GCA_028658305.1 Pachyuromys duprasi
TCTTGAGTTCTTTATATATACTGGATATTAGCCCACTGTCAGATGCAGGGTTGATAAAGATCCTCTCCCAGTCTGTAGGCTGTTGTTTTGTTTTGATGACAGTGTCTTTTGCTATACAGAAGCTTTTTAATTTCATGAGGTCCCATTTATTGATTGTTGATCATAGAACCTGTGCTGTTGGAATTCTATTCAGGAAGTAGTCTCCTGTGCCAATGAGTTCTAGGGTCTTCCCCACTTTTTCTTCTAACTGGTTTAGTGTGTCTGGTTTTATGTTGAGGTCTTTGATCCACTTGGACTTTAGTTTTGTGCAGGGTGATAAATATGGATCTATTTTCATTTTTCTGCATATAGAAACCCAGTTGGACCAGCACCATTTGTTAAAGATGCTGTCTTTTTTCCATTGAATGGTTTTGGCTTCTTTGTCAAAAATCAAGTTTCCATAGGTGTGTGGGTTCATTTCTAGGTCTATTCAGCCTCTGGCACAGAGTGAGGAGTCAAGCCTCCAGACCAGAGTGGCGACCAGCCTGCAGTGTTCAGAGCTTCGAGCACAGAGCACAGAGCCAGGCACACAGATCCTACAACAGAGTACAACTGAGGCAACAACACACACTCTCAAACCACTGTTTTTTGTTTTTCAAGATAGAGTTTCTCCTTGTAACAGCCCTGGGTGTCCCGTACTGTCTTTCTAGAACAGGCTGGCCTGAAACTCACAGAAATTTCCCTGCCTCTGCCTCCCAACTGCTGGGGATTAAAGAAGTGTGCCACCAGGCCAACCTCAGTATTTCTTTGGGGACTAGCTTCTTTCACAGGAATTTGAATAGCAGTGCACTGTATGTATAGCCATGCCATGATTTGTCTGTTACCACCTGATGAACACCTCAGGACGTCTTTGTAGGCATTTGTTGTTACTTCTTCTGGGTAAATAAATAGGAGTGTCTGTTGTTGGTTTAGAGATATCTGTTACTTACATTTTAAGAAACAGTTACAAGTTTTACATTAGTTGTATCACTTTACTCTTCACAGGCAATACATATATAAAGAGTGTTTATTAACTTATTTAGTCTTTTAATTGTATGCAATCCAGTGGGTGTGCATGGTGATTATCTTAGTAATTTGCGTTTCCCCAAGGACATTGAGAATTTTCTGATTTTTACATTTTTGTCTATTCAGTGTCTTTGGAAATGGAAATCTTTTGACATTTCTTTAAATGAGATCATTTTGTGTCTTGATGAGTGGGAAGATTTTTTTCAAATATTCTAGATATATGAGATGATAATAAATATATGTGTATGTACTTACATGTATTTATACAAGTGTATGCAATAATATTTTTTCTGTGTGGTATGTGGTTGTAACATGTTTGTGGGAACATATAAATAATAGTGGTAGATCTTGGGACTCTTCCTCAGTCACACCTCACACCTTACTTTTTGTTTAATTAATATTGTTGAACTTGTAAATGTATGCCTTTGGTCATAATTGTAGTGTTCGGCTGTTGTTTCTTCAAATAATTTTTACTGTATTTTTTTTTCTCTTATTGTTCTGGAACTCCAGACTACATGTAGTTTAGCCCATTTGATATTGTTCTACAGGTGTTAATATTTGTTTACTTCTTAGTTTTTTTTTACTTGGCTTGATGAACTGTCTCTCTGGATCATGGCAGACCAAAACAGTCTTGATTGTTTCTGTCAGATATTTTTCAACACTTGTAAGAACAGTGAGTTATAGAGACAGCAATGAAAATTAATAGACTTTGCAATTTTTATCTGTTCTGCACATAGATAACTCAGAGATCACCCTATAATTTTTTGGTTTTGCTTCATTAAAAAAAAATAATCCTGGAGCCCTGACACTCTTCCATTTGATATCATTCAGTTTTGTTTTTGAGAGTATTAATTAACATTCTGTTGCTGTGATAAATACCATGCCGTGGGCAACATCCTTTAAGAAGGATGTGTTCTTTATGCTTTGCAGTGCCAGAGGAAGAAGGGTCTGTATGGCTAGGAAGTGGCAGAAAGCAAGCAGCAGGCATAGATGTTGGAACAGAAATTGGGGACTCACAGCATAAACTTAAGCAACAAGGGGAGAGAGATAAGGTGGGGAGAAGTAGAGAGGGAGGAAGGGAGAGAGAGAAAGAGAGATTGAGAATAAGTACACCTGGAATGATGATGTGGCTTTTAAACCTCCAAGCCAGACCCTAGTGACATACTTCTTCCAGTGATGCTACAACTCTTAAATTTATCCAAACAGTGCCACCAACTAGAGGCCAAATATTCAAACACCTGAGCCTATAGGGAAACATTCAAACCATCACAAATGTTGTTCAGGTTTATTTGGTTTTGTTTTGGTTGTTTGTTTGTTTTGTTTTTTATTTTTTAGAATTTTTTTCAATTTAAATTTTTAATTAAACAAATTTCCCCAGCCAGGCATGGTGACACAAGCCTGTAATACCAGCACTCAGGGAGGCAGAGGCGGATCTCTGTGAGTTTGAGGCCAGCCTGGTCTAAAAAGTGAGTCCAAGAGAGCCAAGGCTACACAGAGAAACCATGTCTAGAAAAACAAAACAGAAACAAAACAAAACAAAATTTCTCCTGATACTTTTATTCTCATTTATCACAACAAAGTCTACTTTGATTCATATAAAAGTTATAACAGCTTAAAGCTGAAATTTCCATCAGGTCTTGATCGCCTTTTACATGGAAAAATAACATTTTCTCAGTGCTTTGTATATAGTCTTGCATTGTGACTTTTAGGTTGCTAATGTTATGCAGTGTAGATTCAGCATCTGTTTTAGTCCTCTGGAGAACTTCAATATTTTTATTTTAGTAGGCAGTCAAACTGCTCAGATTCAGCTCCTGAGACCTCTTTATTTTGTGTGGATAGCAGCTCCAATTTCAGTTCAGTTCTTCTAGCCTTTGCATGGGAGGCATAATAGTGGTTCCTAAACACTTCCATGTTGTGATCCTGGCAGCTGGTGGTAAATTGTGTTACTAATTAAAGAGAGTTAAAGTTTCAGATAGGAGTTAGAATTGTGTCAGGCGTGGTGGTATACACCAACAACTCCAGCATTCAGGAGGTAATCTAAAACTATGTAGTGAAACACTGTTTCCAAAACACCCACACAAAACATAAAAGTTTTTGTCAGCTAATCTTAAAGAGTTATCCAGGATTAGCCACTTGAGCCCACTGAAGTCATAAAGGTTTGTTAAGTGTTAATATCAGTGTGATGAAGTATGAGAAAGACTTAGCTGGCTTTTGCTAGATTCAGTTTTAGAATATGGAAAAGATAAAAAAATAAAATAAAAATTGAGTGCTGCCAAGAACTTTCAGGGATACCATAGCGCTGTTAACTTGATTTTTGCTTCAGTGAATCCCATTTTGGACTTTACATCTAGAACTTTGTGAGAATTAGTGTTGTTTTAATAAGCTTTTCAGATTTGTGGCAAGTGTTGTAGCGGTGTATGACTTGATCCCGCGTTGGTGATGATGTTTTGAGAAGTTACTGAACGTTATGGACGTGGTGATGGATGGTGGGTATTGGTGACTCGGAGTGACACTTTGAGGGTATACCTTGGCCTTTGCTTCCAGTTCTGCTCTGTGCATCCTTTCTGCCATGATGTGAGCATTGTGTCCCAACTCCCACTGTTACCCTTGAGGCTTAACACCTTTCTGCTCATGACAACCATCCCTCTAGACAGTGTGCTGAAGTAAATACTCCTTTACTTACGTCAGGTATTTTGTCACGGTGATAAGAATAGTAACGACTGCAAGCGTAATAGACACATGCTCATTGCTACATTGCAGTTTTGACCCATTCCGTACATATATAGTTCAATGGTTATTCTGTAGTTTTTGTAGGGTCATAGAAAATTATCTGATTTTCTTCCCTTTAGCATTCTGTCAATACTGTAGCCTGCAGGGATGACTTTTCCTGGTTTCTCTACACAAAAATACCAGGCTTGATTATATTTTACTTAACTGGCACCAGCACAGTACTTCATGACTGAAGCCTGTCCTCAGGGCAGAATGGTCAAAGGAAAGAGAACAGTATTAAAATAGACACTAATCCTCATGTAGATTACTTTGCCAAGTTTGTCTCCATTATCTACTGTAAGACGAGGTGAACCGTGAACTGCTATGAAGTAATCTGAGAGCAAAGCTTGTGTAGACTTTAATAGATTTACCAGGCTCTTAGAGTTGTCTCATACCTAATTCAAGAACAGTTTTAGGACTGTCCCTTTAGTGAACTTTTCCAGTGATTTCAGCCAACTTGTCAGAATGAATTTCTTCATGTTTCATAAACTGGTTGAATTACCTAATAGCTATACCAAACATGCATGCCTAGAAATGTCACTTCTGACTTTGGGTATTCCATGGACTATTAAGAGGGGAGCTGACCAGCTACAGACATAGATATGGTGTGCATAGAAGTTGACTAATTTTCCATTGTCACCATAACAGGTGACCACCGATTAGAGACTAAAATACAGACTCACTCTCCTTTAATTCTGAAGGTCTGATCCATGACATGTCTTACCCTGATACAGCACGATGTTCTTGGACCCACCAGCACCAGTAGAAAAATAAAGACACAGAGACTTATTTTTTATAGAAGCCTAGCCAATATAGATGTACAGATTCTCAGCTACTCAAACCCAACAAAAATTCTTTCTCTCTCCCATGCAGTCCTATTCCTGGCAACCTATTCCTTCCTGTGTCTCGCTGGCAAATGCCCCTTGTTGTGTCTTCCTTAGAGACCCCCTCTCGGCCCAGAAGTCCTGCCTTTCCTCTCCTGCCTAGCAATTGGCTGTCAGGTTTTTATTAAGCCAACCAAAAGGTGAGAGAGGAAGAGTGAACAAAATATGAGGCAGGTGATGAACCATAAGAATAACAATACCAAAGTCAGACAGTACTAAGCTCTATGCCAGCTTAGCAATCAGCAATTGAATATACAGATAGATCCTTCACAGAGTGTACAAAAGATTACCCAGACACCCAGGTGTTGCCAGTAAATGTTCTCTGTAGGCTCTGGGTGGGAGCCATGGCCTTCAGCCTCCCAGCTTCTAAAGGTCACTTATATTTCTTTCTCCTCCCTCTTTCATCTTCAAAGCTACAAAAGGCAAGCCATCCTGTTTTTATACTACTTCACTCTAATCTTCTCTGCCTTTACCTCCACTTTTAAGGACTTGTTTGATTACATTAAGCCCAGAATTGTTTTTTCAGGATTGAGTTCATTTTTCTTCATGGTTATTATGTTTTGTTGAGGTGTTCCATGTTCAGACTCCAGGAAGAAATATGAATGTGATTATTGTAACTTGGTTAACTGACACTAATATTTGATCCTTGGTTACATCACCCAAGGAGCCAAGCAGCAATGATTCTCACCTAACTTAATAATTTGCTGAAATCTTCATTTTAACTTTTGCTAATTTGTAGAGTTTGGTTTTTCTGTTGGATTGTTTTGTTTTGGGTATGGTTCTAGGAATCAAACCCAGGAATTGTGCCTGAGTCTGGGAAGATAGAAAATTTCTAGGGACCGAATTTCCTCTGTATTTAAAATCACAAGCCTTATGAATGATTGTAATGGTCATAAGTAGTAATAAATGTATATTTCAATATATTCTAATCCAACCAGTTTCTTTTAAATATTTTTGTAACACAGATTACATAGAATTTTTCAATTAAATATTTTAAGTAAAAGATATTCTAAATCATAACAAAATTATAAATCCCCTGAAAAATACAACTACAATAAAATTTAGTGCTATGAAAAAAGCCTAAACTAAAACTTAAAACAAAACAAAACAAAAAATCTATGCTGGGCATAGTGACTCATTCCAGTATTCTTAATACTAGCAATTTTTGCCAAGGCCAACCCAAGGTCACCACTACTAAATTGAGGCCAGTCAAGGTTACATGGGTAGTAAGTTCAAGGCCAGCCTGAGCCAAGAGTGAAATCCTGTCTAAAAAAAACTAAACAGCAAAAATCAGTGCAGTATGATTTGCTATAAACTTTAAGTTGTTAACTGGAATTAGGGGTATGAGACAACTTAGCCAAATTCTGGGGTTTGCCTGAGAAGGACCAGTGCCTATTTGAGTTTCCTTTTCAGATAGAACACTGAGTTCTATGTCTTTAAAAGTAACAGTGAAATCATTAATCCCCCTGTTCTGATAACCATGGTCAGAATAGTTCCTTTAGGAAATAGAAAATAGTAAAATGTATTTTAAAAACTTTATAAAGGCATTTAAGAATTTTGTATAATTTCATCACTTAGAAAAATTTAGATTACAGAATCTCACTCAGATATTTAATTTACTGTATCGGGAGTCAGTGAGTTTTACAGAAGAAAAAGAAATGGTAGAGTTTTCTCAAAAACCATCAACTATGATAGAATGAGAGTTCTCTAAAGATATGAGCTCCCATCATGTTTAGTCTGTTTTGTCTGAGATTGGTATTGAACTTTGTTGCTTTGTTTTTATCTTACTGTGATTTTTATCTTTCTGATTAGATTTTAAGAATGTGTGTTAGTATGAAAGTATAAAAATTCATTAAAATATGAGTTCCCGTTGCTTTTTTCAAAAAGGTGTGGCTTTGGCTGTCAGGGACTCACTTTGTTGTAGAACTGAGCTGTCCTCAAACTCACAAAGATTTGCCTGCCTCTGCTTCCTAGAGTGATAGGGTTACAGGCATGTACCACCACACCCAACTAGATACTCTATTATTTGAAAATAATTATTTTGAAAAAAAATATTTGTGCTAAAAAAACAAATGACTGCTCTGAGGTTGCTTAACCATATCCTTTTACTCTGAGAAAGTGGTTGCTTTCAGAATCACTATGCTGAGCCTGGGTGGACTGACCAGTTTCACTTCCGTCTTCCTGTAAATTTACAGACTGAGCAGGTTGTATTTATTTAGGGATGTGTGTGTATGTGTGTGCCTACATGTGGACACATACACACACACTATCATTTATCCATCGATCTTTTTTCTATCTATCCATGTTTTTCTGTCTATTACCTATCTATATCTCCATCATCTATCTGTTTATCTAAACAATTTAGAAAGGAGGCTGTGAACTTGAAAGAATAGGTGGTGATACATGGGAAGGTTTGGAGAGAGGAATGCAAAGGGAAGAATAATATAATTATAATCTCAAAAATAAAAATAATTATTTAAAAATGTTTTTTCTATAATTTTTAGTAAATATTCTTCAACAAATGTAATTATTAATATACATGAAATTTCTTAGGCTTCTCTTTAAAGGCTTATTTAATATCCCAATGTTTTATTTCTTATAATAGCACTTAGTTTTCTAACAGCAAACTTGGAGTAGACATTATGAATTCTTTTTCTTGTTTCCTTTCTTTCCTTTCCTTCCTTCCTTCCTTCCTTCCTTCCTTCCTTCCTTCCTTCCTTCCTTCCTTCCTTCCTTTCTTTCTTTCTTTCTTTCTTTCTTTCTTTCTTTCTTTCTTTTTAATATCATGTCTTTCTACATAACCCTAACTGTCCTGGTATTCATTATGTAGGCCAGGCTAATTTCAACTCAGAGATCCACCTGCCTTTGCCTCCCAAGTGCTGGGTTTAGAAATGTGTGCCACCATGGCCAGATCAAATTTCTTAATTTAATGAGAGAGGGCGAAAGTCCATCTTATTGCCTCTGCTTGGTAAGACAGTGAATTTAACAAACATTTTTTGATATCTGTGAATGATAAATGAGATGTCATACAAAATACTGGTAATACACAAAGCTAATTAAGTACTTTGTTCATATACTAGGTTTTTGTCTTATATAACCTAGTGAGATGGACAGTTCTTCCCAGTGATTTTATATATTATATATTATGCAAAATATATCAGTGACATATATGCATATATATCATATATGCTATTATCGTCTCCTCTCCAACATAGGTATTATTATTGGTACTGCTTACAGATGAGCAAATTGAGCTTGGAGGGGCAGGCATGATTACATAGGAGGTGGCAGACTGTCTGGTTCCAGAGAAGTTCTTAGCTCTCCTCTATTATTTCTGTTGCTTATTCCAGTGTGTTATGTGAGAGAGCCCTTGATAAGTATTGCTACTCATCATCATTGTTTGTTGGGTGGTAAGAATGCTTAAAACATGTTTTATAGCTGCAAAATTAAGCCAGCTAGGAATTCATCTTTGTGCTTCTCCATAATAAAGAATTAATTTTTGCTCATCATATACAAAACTACAGAAAATAGAAGTTATGAATAGGCTCTTTATATAATACAGTAGATAAATTGCAAGTAATAGGAAATCATTGACTCAATTTATCAGGTTGGTAAATTGTACTTGGTGTCTGTGTAATGCTATCCTTTAAGTTATTTTAATCAGAAAAGTCTGAAAATTAAAATTAAACTTTCCGCTTATAAATTACAGTTGTATGATTGTAGTTGCCAGTTACCTATTTTGTTCTGTAAAAGCAAATGAGCATAGCTTTAGGTATTCCCAATCCCTAGGAGTATTAGAAACAATTGTAGCAACTTTCGTATCAGGACAGACATTTGGCAAGTGCCTAGGAGGACAGATGACTTAAAGTGTGGAATGTGGACATTGAAATCTCCAAGAAACAAGTATCTGTCATCACTGAGGTCCACCCTAAACACTGTTGCAAATCTTAAAAGAAATTAATTTGTTGGTATTTGTGGGTCTCAAGGAAAAAGTGAGATTTCTGGAATCTACTTTTGAATTTGTCTACTAATGTGATGCAGATGACATTTTAGCAGTTATCTTTTAAAGTAAAGACATTGGCAGGGTAATTACTTATTCTTATGGGTAAGAAATACCAGTATACCTGGCCAAAAAGTAAAATGCTTTACTTACTTGCAATAAAGTTTGAAGTTTCTATTCTGACTATGTAAATAGCAACAAAGTCATTGTTAATATGAGGTTTCATAGTTTTCAAAGTGCTCCTTTATTTGATCCCTGGATAATTATAGAGAAGCCAGTTACCCTGGCTACCCCACTTTTAACTGAAGTTCCAATAGTAACTACCATGATGGAACCAGAATTAGATCCCCTAGGTCTCTTTTTTACTATTACTTAAGGCCCTATGAACTATAACCAATTTAAATTATGACCAGCTTCTAGGAGAAGAGATGCAGTTGGTGATCTCAAAAGTTGGTATTCAGAAAAAAGGAAATGTGGCTACTGTCCATAATCCCTGAAGTATTGTGAGGCCTTCTTCAAGACTTGCTGCTAGGAGGAGTTTGCTAATCGTAAAACGAGGGTGTGAACTCTGTCGTGCCCCAAGTATTAGTAAATCTAGGTTCAGTCTTTGAAAAGTTAATGTATAAACATGGCTAATCTTCATTAATTATGACTTAATTTTAATGTATTGGATGCTACTTTTATTTCAGATATTTAGCGCAGGCTTCTCCCCTTTTAGGCACAATATTTAACAAGGCGAACGATATGGATCTCTTCCTCAAAGAATTATCTGTGAGTGAAGCAGATGTCTTAAGTATAGTTTACTTAATAGAAAAGTTCCCTGTTCTACAGAGTAAGCTAGCCCTTGGAATTTTATTAATCTTGCTTCCTTCAATTTTTAACAATAAGAAAGGAACCATAAGTGTTAAAGTATATTTATTATTCCAGAATAAATAGAGTGTAGATTTTGGACATATATTCCATCCTAACCTCTAAAGGCCATATGGATGAGTTCCCTGTACAGTTTGACAGGTAGTTAGTGGTGTGCATTGTGGGGAGGGAGATGACTCATGATTCTAGAATGAATCTTTTGACTCTCCTTGTCTCCATAGAACATTGGCAGGGCTACTGCTATAATTAGGACCACACATCTAATTATAAACAAAACTCCATGTACAGTGGTTACCAGGAAGTAAGCTGTGCCTACTTTCAAGTTGGCAGGACTAATTTAGAATAATAGTGTAAAGTTTATTAAGTCAGGTTGCTTTTCCTTGATTGACCAGAAGGTTTAATATAGAAGGAAAGTGGATTATGTAACAGTAATATCTGTGGAAATCATGGTTATTAATTTTTAGGGCCTTTAGCAGTTCTTTGCCATACTATTTCTACCCTTTTCTCCTTAAGAATTATTTATCTTATATTTTATGGTATGTTTATTTAGGGAGTAGAGGAGAATTGGTTACAGGCAGGCATTCTAAAATTAGTTGGATTGATTTTTAAAAGTGTAAGGACTAATTTATGAATAAATGAGGCTCTTGGCTGGCTCGCCAATGTAAGGATAAATGAGGCTTATAACAGGTTTTCTATGAAAGAGGCTTATTAGTTGGATATGAAGAGAGGGATAGCAGGGAGAGCAGGACATGATGGGGGAAAGAGAGAGAGAGAGAAGAGAGGGGGCTTCCCCGATAGAGAGAGAGAGAGAGACAGAGACAAGGGAGAGCAAGAGAGTAAGGGAGATACCACGTGTCGGGTTGTCCCTTTAAGAGGTCAGGTAACCACTAACCACGCCTGGGTTACCTGCTAGGTAACCCAGAAGCAGGTTCTGTTTCAAAATAACAAAAAGAAACTAGAGATATGGAAAAAGTTACATTGGAAGAAGGAGAAAGATGTATGGCACAAGGAGATTAAAAGATGTGTGGAACAGGAAGCAAGGAAATGCTGTGCAGCCATGTACCCACCAGAGAAGTCGCAGTGTCTGTAACACGTCTGGTCTCATTTTCTGTCCGGTAGATCAGCACTTGCATGGTGTATGCTTTCTGAAATTCTAAAAGCTCAGCTGAGAAAGGGGCTGATTTAGTTAGCTTATATATAAGCTTGGTCAGTGGGTCTCTGAGAGTCAGAGCAAAGGTGCTGGCTATGGAGATTGTCGTGCAGAGCTGTAACCTAAACTTCTGTGTAGGATGGTCATATTTTGAGCCTCAGAGTTGTGGTTACCTGAAATGAAGTGAGAATTTTTAAAACAGACACTTACAAATGAGCCACGCCTCCTTTCTTACATTCAGAACTACACAGTTAAATTTTTAAAATTTTAAGGACTAAAAAGGTACAAGTTAAAATATAGAGATGTATGGGAGCTTTTACCTGGGCAGTAGGGGATAAGACAGTGGGAGGTATATTTTCTTAACTTGGGCATAGTAGAAGTGTTACTAATGGGTTCTGTTTACCAGATGCTTTTAGAGAAGGGCAAATGCTGTCTGTAGCCTAGGACTTGTGATTTGTCTTGGAGCTGCATCAGTACTTGAGATGTGTGTGTGGTCTTTAAGGCCAGTTCCGAAGCAAACGTTTCTTGTCTTCCCCCCAGCAGCAAGTTTTGCTTTGACTTTCTGTTTCTCTTTTGTATTTCACTGGTTTCTGGTCTTTTCTTATTTCCTCTTCTACTTTACTGATACTTGATTTACTAGTCTTTTTAGCTCCTTAGGGTGAAAAGTTCTGTTACTAGTTGTGAACATTTTTTTCTAATACATAGGCATTAAAAATTCTAGATTTTTTTCTTTTTACTCTTTGTTTCAAATGTTTTCTAAATTTCTTTAACCAAAGATTGTTTGGAAGTTTTATTTTCTCAAATATTTAGAAATTATCTAATAATTTGCTGCTTGAAGTTTTAATTGTTTTCATTGTGATTATAGAACAAAGGCAAAAGACCATTTCCTGGGCTGGGGCCAGTGATGTAGCTCATTGGTAGAGCCTGTGCTTCACATGCATGAGGCCCTGTGCTTAATCCCTATACTACTAACGCTATTTTCAATAATAATAATAATACTAGCAGTATATAATTTTTTGAAGTTTACTGATTTTTTTTATTCCATCTTGCCAAGTGCTCCATGTGTATTCTGCAAATGTTTGCCTTGAAGTTCTGTAGATGTCAGGTAGGCAAAATTAGCTGATGGTACTTTCAGTACCCTCCTTGACCTGTTACCTTCTTGTCCTATGAATTATGAAGAGAAAGGTGATAGATTCTGTAGCCATGATGATTGGTAGTTCTTTTGCTTTTTGAATTTCATTCTTCCTGATGGATTTGGGAACTCTCTAACTAGGTTTATGCATAACCAAGAGGGGTATATAACTATACTGGATTTTCAAATTATAAAATTTCCATGAAGTTTGTTAACCTGTCTGTGTCTTTAAATTTAAAATATGCCTTATAAACAGCATTTAATTGAATTCAGTTCGCCATTTAATCTGTTTAAAGTTAACATAATTGTGTATGAGGTTACGCTTACCATTTTATCATATTTTCATCTAATCCTTATGCTTTTGTTTCTGATAATATATTTTCTGTTTCTTTTATGTCATATCTTCTGGGTCAATGATTATTTTTCATATCTATTTTATTTTCTTTAGTATTTTTTAGTTTTTATTTTTATAATTTTTAATTTTAGCATTACTTTTATATTATGTTAATTTTATATAATTTAACTTTAGTTATCTTTTCTGCTAACTATACATTTCTAATAATTTTTTTCAGTCTTGTGTGGCTAATAGGATTCATTTTTAACTCATTCAAGTCTATGTATACAATATATTGAATGATTTTACATTTAACTTTTTATTTCCTACCTCTTCTCTTGAAATAATTTATTTCTCCTTCTCAATTTATATTCTGAGTTTTTATTCAACCTCTTCATTTGTGGCATCACCCCACTTCCTTTCCCACAGACCGCCTGCAGCTTTTGTTTACATGTTACAGATAGCTACAATGTTATTTCTTACTTTAAGCTTATTTTAAGGAAATTATAGATTAAAACATTTTAATTTTTACACATATAATTTTTGCTATATGTGTTATATTTTATTTTGATATGTTATCATGTATTTTCTATAATATCATATATTTCCCCCTTCCTATCTTTCTAACATGTCTGGTAACACTTTTGTTTATTCTAAGTTGTCTGCTCTGAAATTTTTTGTAGTGTATAATTGCATGAGATGAATTTTGTCAGATTTCATCTGTGCAGTATGTGCCTACATACTGTCCTTCTTTCTGAAGGCTGTTGTTACAGAGGATGGGATGCAAAATTGATATCATAGTTTTACTCTTAGACTCTTAAAAATGCTGCACTGTTTTCTGGTCCAGCTATTAAAGTTAGTGTTGTTTTCTCTTAAAGATAATGTGCTATTTTGAGGCTTCCTTAAAGAGTTTATGCTTCTCTTTGTTTTAGGCAGTTTGGCCATGATGTGTCTAGTATGACTTTTTTTAATTTATTTTTCTTATGGATACACTGAACATTTTGGATTTTTAAAAAACTAAACAGAAAAATTTTAACTAGTCATATTTGTGTCTCATTTTTACGTGGGGCTTTTGTTAACTTACATTACAGTATTTGATATTAACCCTCAAGTACCCAATGGAGTATTCTTTTTTCCTCAACATTTTATCCCTTTGTTTCTTAAATTGGTAATTTTTAATGGCCCGTCAAATTCATGTGGCTTTCCCCACTTTCCAGTTAAGTTTCCTGTTAAGTCCATTCGTTGATTTCTTTTTCATGTTAATTATTGGACATTTTAGTATTGCGGTGTTGTCCAATTGTCTATTTTGATCTTTTCCTCTCTCTCTCTCTCTCTCTCTCTCTCTCTCTCTCTCTCTCTCTTTCTCTCTCTCTCTCCTCTCTCTCTCTCTCTCTCTCTCTGAGTGTGTGTGTGTGTGTGTGTGTGTGTGTAGGGAAGGGGCTGTACAGAGAGGCCAAAGGAAGATGCTATGTGCCCTTTTTGTTAGGCTGGCAGGGTTCACCCTGCCCAATGCTGGGGTTGCAGGAATGCAGGATCACACCCACCTATTTTACTTGGGTGCTGGAAATGTAAACCTAGGTTTTGATGTTTTTGTAACTTACCCATTGAGCCATTTCTCCAGCCTCTGGTTCCTTTTATATAGTTTCAGGTTTTCTGGTGAAATTCCTATCTGTTCACACAGTCCTGTTTTACTTTTTAAAGCTCCTTTCCTTTATTCTTTGGAATGTATTTGCAGCAACTCCTCTAAAGTTAAGTGCAGCAGCTGACTTGTTTTCTAATGGGTTGCATTTTCTTGTCTCATTGAATGACTAGTGATTTGGACAATACTGAAGAAATATTGTACAGTTTTTAAAATTATTTTTCCATGGAGTATTGGTATTTTCAAGGCTGCTTAATTACTGATCACCTAGTTAATAGGCTTAGTTTTATCTCTGGGTGGATCTTAGGTCTTTTAAACTTAGCCAGACTCATTCTCCTGTGGGTTTCCTTAGGGCTTGGGTGTACAGTGGGCCTTCCCCGAGGGTGTGACTTCTGTTCCCTAGTGTTTCAAGTTGATGCCAGAGGTATAATGAGTTCTCTTTGTTGTGACTGGGGTGTACTTCCCTATATTGCTTGACCTCTGGTACTTAAGTTTCCTTTCAGGGATATTGTTCCTCTCTTTTATGAGCCTGTGCTGATATGTGCTGCATTTGACAAAGGGCTCCCAGGGAATCCTGTGCAAGCCTGTGTGGTCCCTTGTACTTAGCTCTTTTTCTCTCCTGCCCCAATCCCTATCAGTTGGACTCTAGTTTATCATTCTACTATTGGAAAATTGTCCCAAGGCAGAGAACCAGTGTTGTTTGGGGCTCATTTATGTAAAACAAAGGTCACAATCTGTGACTTAGAGAAAGAATTCAACAAGAAAGAAAAATGCAGAAGTGGGGTTATTAGATGTACTGTGGTAAAACTGCAGTGGAAAAGATAGCAAAGAGAAACTGTCTAGAAGCATTTAAGGGGCTGCTTTTTATGGAAGTAGGGTTTCTGGTGGGCAGTAAAGCAGTATTTCAGTGTCACAATGCTCTGAAAAACTTGTGGTCGGGCCTTATTGTGGTTATCAACAGTCTGTCTTGTAAGCAATGATGGTCTTGCCCTGAGTCAAAAATGGATCAGTGTAACTATTTATCCTAAATTTACATTCATACTCACCTCTTTTTTCCTCTTAGAGGTCACATTCTTGATTTGTCTGTTGTCTAGAATGTGAAAACAACTTGCTTCATTTGTGCAGATGACTATTAGATTAAAAGGCATAATCTTGTACTGAACTAACTAAACTACAACAGTTTAGCACCAGCAACAGTTTTGTCTGATCGAAACAGCAATTTTAATGTTTTGAAATGAACTTTTACTGTTTGGTAGGTAGCTTATATATAAAAAACAAAAGCAAATCTTCTTTCCCTCCCTTCCTTTTTTCTTCCTTCTATAAGGTCTTGCTGTGTTTTCTATGCTAACTTTCTGTCGCTGGGGTGATCTTCTGACCTTAGCTGTATAAGTAGCAGGACCAAGAGGTGTATGCCAGCCACGGCACTCAGCTCGGAATAATAAATCTTGATTTTTCCTTGGCTGAATCCTTTCTCCATGATCTTCTTGCTTCCTATGTCCAGCCATAGGTATAGCTTTTTCAGAGTGAACACAGAGTTAGAAGAGCGTCAGTGGAGACTCTGACCAGAGTTAACAGTGTAGAGCAGAGTATATAAATAAATGCTTTTCCGTGTTTTACAGCATTTGGCTTTAGAGCAGTAGATCGGGGGGGCGGGGGGGTGTCTCAGGCAGAGCAGAGCTTATTAACTTACAGCCTCGTCTGAATAGAGCAAGCCTTGTATCTGCCCAAGAAATTTTGTTTAGGCTTTGGGAAGGAACTGGGGATTTAGCTTGTTAATTTAAAAATACATACTATTTCATTTTCTTAGAAAATGAGATGGCCATTTGCTTCTTTTAATCCATGTCTCGTGCTATGTTATTTGTCTTGGTTTGCATTTTGTCCTGACCTCCAAAACTGCACCTCAGTTGATCACTCTTTTGCTAGCACCCACTTCCCCTAGCCTCTTACCACATCCTCCCTGCTTGTGAAGCTCTAGAGTCAGGACTTGCTTCTTCTATGTTTTGATTATTATGTGTTTTTCTACTTTAATAGTGGTAGAATACACATTTTCTTTAGGCCTGTTAAGCACTGGACTATGTAAGTGTCTCAGCACTCCCTGATCCTCTTTTATGGGACTTATCTTTTATTATTCTCCTCAGATATCTTTACCTTCTCCACTCTTGCCTGTTGTGCTAGGCATCTCCTGTCACTGATGACACAGGCTGTCTGGATCTCCTCCGGGATGTCACTCTTCTTAGTCTTTATCTCCCGTTCTTCAGGCTCAGAGGAAAACGGTCTGACTTAGTTACGGTCCTTCTCCTTGGAGCTCTTGTAACCTTTCTCAATCCTTCTACAATGTGGTCCTTGGGCTTTCCCTCAGCTCTTCCTCCACTTCCATATTTTATCTTTCTTTTTCTTTTACATATCAATGCATGCTTAACTTGTTTCCACCTTAAACATAGACTAACAAAGGATTTAACTTTTCTATGTACTCCAAATTTTTAAAAACATTAATCCTGTTTTTCCTTAACAAACAGCCATGTACTTTGAAAGAACAGTACACAGTCCTTCCCTTGAATGCTATTTCCTTGGGAAACTAGACTGGGACTTACATTCTCATCTTTCTACTGAAAGCGTATCTTAGAAGTTCCTGTTTTTTGTTTGTTTGTTTGTTTTAGTTACCAAATACAGGGACTGAAAGGGGATTTCTAGTCCCTGTTTTACTTGACCTTTTTAATACATTTACTATCGGTCCCTTTCATTATGAAACCTTAGTGTTGGTTCCGGGCATGGTTTTTTCCTGATTTGCTCATCTGTTCTTCCTTACTTTCCTATGTTGCCCTACTTCCTCTGTCCTTCTCAGAAACTGATGCTCTCTGAGTCTTGTCTCCCTTTCAGTGGTCTCAGCCACCTGTGTGACTTAAATTATGATTTAGTAATCTTAATCACCCATCTGCATCCTTTTTTTAAGCCCAAGACTCCTTTTGACAGTCTTATAAAATCATGGCGTCTGCATTATAAGGTAAGGAGACTGAAACTAAAAGACTAAGTCAAGAAAAGAGCTAAGAGTCAAACATTCATCTGAAAATGAAAGTGTAATTTCTATATTATCCTGCTACTTAAATATTTCTAAGCATATTAACTATATCATGGTCCGTATGCTGTACTTACTGCTTTCATTCATGAGTTGGGATGGAGGGAGGGGCTCCAGGAGTGACACAAAGGGTCAGGGAGAGAGATGAAGAAAACTAGAGATAAATGAAAATCTGTGTTCTCGATCTCAGGATCTGATTTTCCTTCTTTCAGTTTTCCTGGCCAGAGTGTATTTGTAGGACTTGATAGATGTGAATTTCCCTCTTTGTCTCCACCTGACTGGCCCATCCAAACCAAAGGAGTTTCACTGTACCTTTAGTAGCCTCTAACCCCACCCTACCTCCTAGGACTTCTTTACTTGGATTGCCATGGTCCAGACCCATTGCTTCCAGATTATCAGACCTGAACAACCAGAGTGTTCTTGTTTTTATTCAGATTTTTTATTTAGATGTTTATTGAAACCTTTAATCCATTACTAAAATTATGATTACATAAAAATAATTATTAGAAAAATATAGAAAGATTTGCAAAAATAAGTCATTTTAATTAACATTGAATCCAACAGACATGAAATTACTCTTTCCGATTGTAATAAAAGGTTTTAGAAGCTAATTTTATATGACTGTCCTGTCATAGAAAGGTAATAAACATTTTGCAGATTTGCTCTGGTCCGTAAACGTTGAGTCTAGGCACAGCATCTGAGGGATAGAAATGTTTTCAGTTTTCTTAGATTATAGCCATATGGGTCTATGTTATTTAGAAGTGAAAGTACAACTAAGGGTTTTTTGGGTTACAGACAGCATCTGTGTAACTTTAGAAGGCTTGAGAAAACACTGCTTCTGGGCTATAGTGATAGTAAAGCTACTAAGGCCAGGACCACAGACAAAACAGCAAGAAAATACACTTTTTCTTTAGGATACTGTTTGTTTGTTTTTATTTTTCAAATGTGAAAGTTTTATAATATGAATTGTTATATGTCAAGCTACTTATACATACTAAGCAAGAAAACACATTTGTACAACAGTTAAATTAAATTATACTTTTACCATTTATATATATATATATATACATGTGCAACTTTCCTTTTTGTTTCTTTTATTTTTGGAAAGGGAAAAGAGGAAAATGATATATTAAATAGGATTCTGCTTTTTTTAAAAGAAGGAATAAGAAGTCTAATTAAAGTATAGAGTAACCTTGTAATTATGCTAAAATTAAAGTGTATTTACATAAGAATTAAGACGTAAAAAAACCAAAACAGGTTTAGAATGCTGTCTTTTGATTGGCCTGTAATAAAAGTAGCTTTCCCCAGGTTGGTTTTTAAATGGAGATGATTATATACATCAGAATTGTGTGCTTCTAATTTTCAGTAAAATATAGCAGCAAGTAATTTGGTTTGCTTTATTACTGGAAGAGTAAAGTTCTATGTAGATATTAATCTGTTGGTGTGTTTAATAATAAAAATAAGTTATCTACATTTTGGCAGAATGCTGACTGGCCAATTCTCAGATTTGATGCAGAAAGGACAGGGTAAATGATCAACTGTTAAATATTCCTTGGCTTTAAACAAATCGTGGTTAAGCAGTTGTGCTAGCTAATATTTGTGTCAGCTTGACACAAATTACAGATATCTGAGAAGAAGGCATCTTAATCAAGAAAACACCTCCATAGGATTGGCCTGTAGGCAAGTCAGTGGGGTATTTTCTTGGTTGGTAATTGATGTGAGAGGGCCAATGCCATTGTGGTTAGTGCTATCCCTGGGCTGGTGGTCCTGGGGTGTGTAAGAAAACAAACTGAACAAGTCAGGAGCATCAAGCCAGGAAGCAGCACACTGCATTTTACCTGCTTCCAGGTTCTGCCTGACTTCTCTCAGTGATGGAGTATGACCTCAAAGTTGTAAGCTAAATGCCTTCCATCCGAAGTTTGGTCATGGTGTTTTTTCACAACAGTAGAACCCCTAAGACAACAGCCAGACTCAAAATGGATCCTAGGTGGTTAATAGGAATGCTCTAATATTAAGCTCTGATGTTACCTAATGATAGACATCTACTGAATTAGCCATGCTGAGTAGAGCTCATATTGTCTGCATGAGGTGAATGAGGTACTAAGGAGCATAATCTCATCTCACAGGAGCTGAAACACATCAGAAAGGTTAAGAATTTACTAAAGGCTTACAAACAATTTTTAATAATATTTCAATGTGAGATTGTATGAATGAAATGACCCCTTTGGTGGTATGAGTGAGAAATGACCCCTATGTGCTTATGTATTTGAGCATTCAGTCCCCACTTGGTGGTGCTTTGGGTGATTTATGGAACCCTTAGGAGGTTGAACCTTGCTGGAAGAAGTCTGTCATCGTAACATGCTGTGAGAGTTTATAGCCTAACCCCACTTCCTGCTTTCTCTCTCTGCTTCCTGTGTTTGGATGGAAATGTGATCAGCCAGCTTCTTGTTCATGTAGGTATGTCGTACGTTACCTGCTAAAGTAGCTTAACCCTGTGGATCTGAAGCCAACAAAAAACCCAAAAAAACTTTTCTTCAAGTTGATTTTGTTCTTGGTGTTTATCACAATAACAAAAGTAACTTTTAATACAACCCCAAACGAATAGTCATTAAAACCAACCATCACAAGGCAATGGAAAAAATATTGGAAGCTTAGAAAATTAAATAATAAAAACCAGGGTATTATACACACTGTTCTCTACAAACACCATTAACAGGGGATGGGCAGGTGACCACTTGCTAAATCTACACCTATAAATGAGTAGCAGTTTTATTCAGAGGAATCTTTTTAAGGTAGCATAATTTTATTGTTGTTGTTGTTGTGACTGGGTTTCTCTGTGCAGCCTTGGCTGTACTGGACTCCCTTTGTAGACCACGCTGGTCTAGAGCTCACAGAGATCTACCTGTCTCTGCCTTCCAGAGTGCTGGGATTACAGGCATGCACATAATTTTTACCAATTTCAGAGTAGAGAAGTAGAAATTGGTTGGCCATCTTACTCAAGTTCCTAGGCCCCCTGTATCAGAAGTGCACAAAAGTGGGAATGACGGCTTACTGGTAAAAGGAAATGAGTTTTCTTGATTCCCAAAAACAGCTGTGTACCAAACTGAAATGAAGGTAAAAAGAGGAAATCATGGCATCCAGACTGAAGGAACTAAGGAAAAAAGGCCTGTGGGGAAGATAATTAACCTGACTTTCTTAGAGATGCAGAACAGTCTGCTATGGCCTAAGCACACCTGAACTAGTATGATTGGTGCTTGTAGGATCTGAGCAGTGCACACAAGTGACCAGCTAATTTCCTGAAATTCGTGCCTAGAAGGGAAGGAGTCTGCTTTTTAAGAAGCTGCAATATAGCCAAGCGGTGTGGCACACAACTGTAATCCCTGGACTCAGGAGACAGAGGCAGGCAGATCTTTGTCAGTTCAAAGCCAACCTGGTCTAGAAATCCAGGACAAACAAGGCTACACAGAAACCATGCCTCAAAAAGCCAGAAAAAAAAAAAAAGAAGAAGTTGCAAAATAATTGGGTACTGTGGTCTTCCCTCTTCACTTTTATAGTGCTTCTATTTTGTGAGTTATGAGTTACCATTGTTTACTCTTTATTGAGAAATATATTTTTCTGGATATTCAGTAGTTAATGTCAGTTTTGTCCTACTGATGATGAAATAATATTTTAATAATTTCATTTCCAGATACCAAATTGTTAAAAACTATTCCCTTTTGTTAAATGAACATGAGTCAGATGATACAGTACATTAATGAGAATATTGAAATTTGAAAAAAACTTTTTATATCTGGGCTCAAATATATAATTAAACATCTCTATAGCTTTGAAATTAAATTAATCCATTTCTGTTTGTTTTTTCATGCCTTAATTTTAATTTATGCCACTTTATAGAACTATTGTGAAGATTGGAAATGATAACTGTAAAGTGCCTTGTGAAAACAAGTTAAATGTGATTTCAATTTGTTATACTCTTGAAATCTCTTAAAAGGTGTGATTTAGAATGTAAAATATTAAATATGCTAATACTTTATTATTGATAGATATATAGTATTATTTACCCCTTTGTCTCTTGAGACCTTTCTCTTCAATCACTTCAGGGTGTGTGGTTGTAGCTTAGAAAAGGTTCCCACCGCTTTCCTGTCTCAGGGTATGCAGGCATTCACGGTGTTTGTTCTGTTTTTAAGGATGGGAACTGTTGTACTTGTGAGTGCTACAGAAGGGTAAACTGTAGTTTGACCTGTTTTTTAAAGTTTTTTGTCCATGTCACTATTTCTTGCTTACCAAAATTTCGTAAGTACTTTTCTGCTTTCAGCTTACTATGGGGTGGAAAAATCCTTCTGAGAAAAACAATCATTCTCTTGATGAGCCTAGAAGCAAGCAGACCAGTTTGTGATTTACCCGAGGGAGGATGGGACTCAGAAGGAAAGAGGCCTTACAGTCTGGTTTGCAGTATTTGGTCAAGAATTCTCGGCTTCTAGTGTCCAGACCCAGAAGAAAGACACTGAGTACAGCTCCTTTGACCCCACTGGCTCCTAGCTGTTCAGGGATGGCCAGAGTGATATCCTCTAAAGTCAAGCCAGGGAGTCAGGGTGTAGGTAGTCCTTAATACAGGTAGGTCTGTATTAAGGAAAGTACTGTGAAATCACAGCTGTTTAAAAAAATTAATACACTTTATTATTAAAAGAAAAAATAAAATAAAATATATATCACAAACCAAAATTACCCAGGCCTCAAGCCTATATACATCTCAGTAAGCTTCTATGTAGGTATAATAGCCATTTTTTTCACTATCAGATATATTTTTATGTATTTAGTGACCATCAACAATGAAAAATCTGTGACAGAATTATAACTAGAAAAACAATTATCTTTATACTCTCTTTCTTTAATATTGGCCTACTTAGTAAATTTTTGTTGTTGGTTTTAAGTAATGTCTGTAGTGTGCATTTTTATATATATACTTTAGTTTTTAAAGAATAACCCCAAAATTCCATAAAGCCTCTTTTTAATTTAAATAGCTTTAAGATGGAAATAATTTTTAGTGATTAAAAAATCAAGTTTTGTGTTCCCAAGAAACATTGTATTATGAGCTGTCCCCCACTTCTGTCTTATCTTTATGTCTTAATTTTGTAGATCGACTTCAGCTTCCAAGGAATATGATTGAAAATAGCATGTTTGAAGAAGAACCAGATGTGGTAGATTTAGCCAAAGAACCTTGTTTACATCCTCTGGAACCTGATGAAGTAGAATATGAGCCCCGGGGTTCAAGGCTACTGGTGCGAGGTCTTGGTGAGCATGAGCTGGATGAGGATGAAGAGGATTATGAGTCATCTGCAAAGCTGCTGGGCATGTCCTTCATGAACAGAAGCTCAGGCCTTCGGAACAGTACAGCGGCCTACAGGCAGAGTCCAGATGGGACTTGTTCAGTACCCTCTGCCAGGACCTTAATTATCTGTGTTTTTGTCATTGTGGTTGCTGTGTCTGTAATCATGGTGATTTATCTACTACCTAGATGTACCTTTACCAAAGAAGGCTGCCACAAAACAAACCAGTCAGCAGGCCTAATCCAGCCACTTGCCACAAATGGGAAATTGTTTCCATGGGCACAAATTAGGCTTCCCACTGCCATCATTCCTCAGCGCTATGAACTCAGCCTACGTCCAAACCTAACATCAATGACATTCAGGGGCTCTGTAACAATTTCACTTCAGGCTCTTCAAGCCACATGGAATATCATTCTCCATAGCACAGGACATAATATTTCAAGAGTGACATTTATGTCAGCAGCTTCAAGTCAAGAAAAACAAGTTGAATTCCTGGAATACCCATATCATGAACAAATCGCTGTTGTGGCCCCTGAAGTCCTTCTAGCAGGGCACAATTATACCTTGAAGATAGAGTATTCAGCAAACATATCTAACTCTTACTATGGGTTTTATGGCATCACCTACACAGATAAAAGTAACGAGAAAAAGTATGTAAAACTCCGAAATGGTTCTTGTTCTATGCTCTTCTGCATGTAACTTCTGAAATGGAGGTCCTTTTGCCCACACCATAGATGCTTTGTACATGGTTTTATATTTAGAAAGTTATGTGCAAAATAGAATGGTAATATGGAAGAATATACTTCTCTTGGGCTTTTCATGTTTTATGAGATGAGTATTAATTGTTGTCCTTCCATGAAGGGATAGGGGCTATTTTTCTGACAGGAAGGGCTTTAAGGAGGCACTTAGTGAGTTGGAGAAAGAGGGTGTGAAATGTGGCATACAAGCATATATCATTCTTAGTGTCCTTAGTCTTTGCTGGTTTACTTTTTTAAAAAACTACTTTTTATGTGCGTTGGTGTTTTGCCTATGTATATGTCTCTATATGAGAGTATCAGATCTTGGAGTACAGACAATTGTGAGCTGCCGTATGGGTCTGGGATTTGAACCTGGGTCCTCTGGTAGAGCAGTCAGTACCCTTAACCACTGAGTCATCTCTCTAGCTCCCTGGTACTTTTAAAAGTGCTAGTATGAGTGTGGAATCTTTAAAAGTATAGGAAAGAATCCACCTCAAAAAAAAAAAAAAAAGGTGAAGCTGGGCAGTAATGGTGACACCTGTAATCCCAGCACTCAGGAGGCAGACGCAGGCCGGTCTCTGCGTTCAAGGCCAGCCTGTTCTAAAAAGCAAGTCCTGGACAGCCAGAGCTACACAGAGAAACCCTGTCTGGAAAAACCAAAAAAAGGGGAGGGGGACAAAATATAAAAGTATTCCACAGCCTATTTGAATCACACTCTGATGTTTACTCTTCATGGTCATATCATAACTGGATTTTATTAAAGATGTTGTGTATATTTCTATAGAATATTTGTAAATAATGATAATGTCGTCTCTCATCTGTGCACTATTTATATGTGCTTTATGTTAGCAGAGAATACTCTTATAATACTCTGTAAACCAGTTTAAGAAATATTGACACTGGCCATTTGGCTAACACATATTAATATATTTTTATTGTTATATAAAGTGAGAGATTTTTTTCAATTTATTGAAAGAAAAAATAATCTTAAAAGAGTAATTTCACCAACTGAAAATAAAAACATGTTAGTTCTTTTTTCTCCACCCAAGACACATATTTAATTAGCTATAGAATGGCCATTTTCAGCTGGGTGTGGTTGCATGTACCTTTAATCTCAGCACTCAGGAGTCAGAGGCAGGCAGATCTCTGTGAGGCCAGCATGGTCTACAAAGTGAGTTTCAGGACAGCCAAGGCTATGCAGAGAAACCCTGTCTCGAAAAATCAAAGAAGTGTGTAAGTGTGGCATTCTCTTTCTTGGCTTTTGTCAAACAATGGAAAAAAATATTTTTCTTCTTTTTTAGTCAAAGTACTAAACAGATTTCAAATACAAAGCTGCAGCCCTATGTTGAAAATTAAGAATCAAAAGCTGCAATTTTCTTTTTACATCAAATTCTGTATTTGTTTTTCACATACATTTGAGAATTTTACACTGATAGTTTAAATTTGAAACATGGTTAGATTTTAGTAACTACTATGAAAGTCAGATAAATGACTGTTTTTCACTTTTTAAACAAATAGCATGCAGTCTGTATATTTTAGTTGTTGAATGATTCTCTAAAACTGATCACAAATCTATGATTGAAATAGTAGCCTTGGAGATTTTAGCTTTAGTTCTTGGTTTGTAATCACTATTATCCCTAGGAAATACAGTATTTAACACCCTGTTTGCATTGCACACTTTGTATGTAGAATGATCCACATATATAGATAGAGAGAGATGATAGGTAGGTAGACAGACATGCACACACCACTCACATTATGAAACAATGATTTAGGGTTTGAGGTCAGCCTTCTCTGCAGAACAAATTCCAGGATGGCCATGGCTACACAGAGAAACTCTGTCATGAAGAACCAAATGAATGAATGAATGAAATGGTGAGTTAATAATGGAAACAGGACTCTGAGAGAAGGCCCAGAGCTGTCTCATGGTTATTTCCTGGAAATTTTGGACCTTTGCTACATAATGGGAAAAATGATATTGTGCAGTAGAATCCAGTGAATTTTAGTTGAGCATATGTAAATTCTTGGCATGGGCTGGATTGAGTTATGACACATGCTAGAAAAATGTGGGTCCTTGAAAGTAAGAAATTGGATTTAAAATACTATCTTAAATTGAAATTTTTGAACAAACAGACTATAAGTTTAGTTACCTACCTGTTAAAGTGAAAACCCCATGTGACTGTTTCTTGATAGAGAATAAAGTTTAGATCATTCTTACCTTCAGGGTATCTGAAAACTATTAATCCTAAGCAATTGTAAAGCCTTACAATTTTGCTTTATTTTGCCAGAGACTTTTATTCTACCCCCGCTATTGTTAGAGTAAATATTTAAACTAATAAAGTGATTGGGGGTGCATTTCTTGTAGCTTAGAAGGCATCTGTTCTCATCACTATGCCACCAATGCTGTAGATGCCTGGAAAATCACAATGTCTGTAAATGACATACTTTGAGTAGACACTGCTTGTGGTCAGGGAACTCTACCTACTTTACACACTGTTACCAGTAATCTATGCCCGTTCTTGTCTTTGCACTTGTTTCTGCTAGTAGAGGTGTTCATGATGGCCTTTGGTGTACAGTCCTTCCACAGTTCTTGTTTATAACATTTTGAAGATCTTCATTATCTGGTCTTTGTTTTCTCTCACAGCCCTTACTTTCCTATCACGTTGAACTCTATTCCCTAAAACTAAGGATAACAGTAGCCAGTACTTACTGGGAACTAAAGTGCTAGAAACTTCTCAGAACACTTTATATATCTGTAGTCTTCTACCCTGTCTCAGTAAGAAATGCTAATATATTCATAATACCAAGAACAAATGTGCATAAAGTAATAGTAATCTCACAGAGCTGACAAGTAGAGAGGGAACTCAAACCTCTTCACTATAGTGAACTACTTTCCTAGTTCACAGTTCTTTTCTTTTACACATTATTTTTGCCAGTGCTTGGGATTCTCTTACTCAACTCCCACCTAATTCCTGTCTTCAAATAGGCTTGAGGAAATGCTGTAACAAGTGTTTCTGAAAGAAAACATAGTCACAAGGAAAGAATAGGCATCAGATATTTACAATAAAGTATCTTCAAAAAGTAACCCTCTCAAAGACTGTGTGAGATAGTTGTTATGTTGCTTTAATAATAGTTTAAGGATTTTTTTAATTTGCTTGTTTTATCTTAGAATGTTACTGTCTATAGTCAGGCATGATAGAATGCACTTGCAGTCCCAGCACTTGGGAGGTAGAGGCAGGAGGATCAGAAATTCAAGGTGTGTGTGTGTGTGTGTGTTGGGGGGGTCGTAGATAATGAATATGAGGCCAAGTTGGGCTATTTGAGATCTCATCTCAAAGAACATTATGATGTCACTTTTTTCCCATAATAGCTCCCCTAATGTGAGTAATAGGGATATAACTAAACTGTTCTGTTTAGTAGGTAAGACTGTTGGCAGTGGGTGACCAAAAGGAATGAATGTTAGAAGTAGCGTGGAAATATTACATAATGTTCATTCTGCCTTTCCTGGGCCCAGCCTTATCAGGAAAGACATGGTCATTTTTAGTATGGGATAAAGTTGTAGTTACCTAGTATTAGTAATATACATATATATAAAACCACCTACATAGTATGTTTTATGTAAAGTTTTCCTGGATTCTGACAAAACCGTGGGCTTGGTGCAGGGAATCATATCTCGACTGATATATAATATACAACTGATATATTATATACTGATATATAATATACAAAACTGAGATATGTTATAGACTTGACAGAGTCATGAGGTTAATAAATATAGACTCCAAATCCAATTCCCTCTTTTTTGTTTATCTTCTAAAAGTGGAGTCTAAGGACAGAGGAACAGAAAGTACCAAGACCAGAGTGCCTGTGGCTGGTGTATATAAGCTGGTAAAAGAAAGGGGCACTTGCCCTGTTATTCTCTGTAGTCTTCTACATGGAGATAAGCCTTTTTTCTTGCTTAAGAATCTACCATTAGCCCTTGCTTTTTTTTGGGGGGGGGGTCACATAACCTGTAATTCAGGACTTCTGTAAGTATTACAGTCTTAACTGCTGCTGTTGTGGTGTAGAAGGGAGAAAAACATTTCTGTTCATCTCTGAAAAAGAGAAAAAGGAAAACAGAATACTGTTAAAGAACAACTATTTTTATTTTCATGAAAGTGCATGTTGTAGATTTGAGATGCAGTGTTGCAAACCCATATGCTTAGTAGCAAATAATGACAATCCTCCCTATGGACTCTTTAAGAGCCTGCCTTTGTGAATCCCACCACACTCAGCAGCTGCTGCAGCTTATAGACACATACTGCCTTCTTTCCTTGTTCTGTCCTCTTTCTCAAGGGTACTTTTCAGTTCTGTACTTTATCAGGTATTCTTGATGCTCAAGGACCAATTCAGACTTTGTGGTCATTTCTTTACAGTGTCTTCAGCTCTAGCCGAATTTGGTTCATGCCATTTGATCCCACTAATGTGCTTTCACTGTTAGGATATGATTTGAAACCTATTAGAAAATTCTTTCCACTCTAGTCCTCTGCCTGCCTTAGTTAATCATGGGTCCTTTAAAGTCTGAAGTGGTAATATATTTGTTTCTATACCTCTAATAGTTGGCAGGGTGTCCTGTCTAGTAGTAGGCACTCCGTAACTATGGGATTGCATATGCATTTGTTTTTAGGTATTTTGCAGCAACTCAGTTTGAGCCTCTAGCAGCAAGATCTGCTTTTCCGTGTTTTGATGAACCAGCATTTAAGGCCACTTTTATCATCAAGATCACAAGGAACGAGCACCACACTGCGTTGTCAAATATGCCTAAGGTACTGTGACATGAAGGTAAAGTCTTTGGATAGATCTCTTATCTCTGAGAACAGTTGGATTCCTTTTTACTGTACTATTGGTAGGAGTATTTAGAGTCATGTAAATATATGTTCTTTCTGAAATAATTAAATAAAAATGGAAAGAAAAGGACTTTGTGAGTCTGAGGAGCACTTGAGAAAGGAAAAGACCCTGCAGGATTTAGAATGCATGGGTAGGTGTCTTGCTCTCCAGTTGCACAAATAACAACACTGAACTAGTACAAGCCCAGGAAATTACTTGAGGCATAGTGAATTTGCTCTTCTAAGCAGTGTTAAGAGTATGGAATTGTGATTATTCTTGGTGTTTTGGCAAATGAAACTTTGGATTGTTTTCATGTGGAAATAGACAACAAGAACAGGAACCTCTTTCTTGGGTGTTAACTACATGGGAGGAATTAGAGTTAACAACAAGGAGAGGTTTATGCTAAACAGAACGTGGGTTCCTTTTGTGTCTACCTGACTGGTTTTGTGCAGCCTGTGTAGTGCTTCCTAGAATATGTATGGCTAGAGGTGAAGAGGAGCTATAGCCAGAAGGTAATACAGTCTACTCCCACAGACAACAGACGTGATTTTTCATTGTCATAGCCCCACTCATAGCCAAACTCTTCACCTTAATCAATCTCTTAAAGAGCTGGGCACCTACTTGTCTAGTTACCCAAAGTAAAAACCTGATTGATGGTTAGTCAATTCCAAGAGTTTCTGGTATTTTCTAATCTGTTGCAGACTTCTCTAGTGACTTAACACCTTTGATTTCATTTTCCTGGGACTCCCCCATGGAGCACTAGATCATGTTAGGGGATATCTTAGTTAGAGTTCCTTCTTGAAGTCAATGATCCTAAAGTTCTGTGGTCAGGGAAGGATTTCAGTTATGCTACAATTTTAAAATGCAGAGACAAAACTAGTGCTCCCTGTAACATGAATATATTGAGAATAATGTTGAAGTTCTCATTGCTGTGTGTCTTCTTGATCAAGCATGGTAGAAAAAACTGAAAACAGGTCTATGCTTTCCAGAAATTTGTGTTAAAAGATTAAAATATGCAACTATTACCTGTATGAGTTTTTAGTTTGTCATTGATTCTTTTAATTACAAAACTGTCATCTTTTTTTCTTTTGGCTATAGAAGTCATCAGTCCCTGCAGCAGAAGGACTTGTCCAGGATGAGTTTTCTGAAAGTGTGAAAATGAGCACATACCTGGTTGCTTTCATTGTAGGGGAGATGCGGAA
The DNA here is from genome assembly GCA_028658305.1 of Pachyuromys duprasi. Taxonomy (NCBI): domain Eukaryota; kingdom Metazoa; phylum Chordata; class Mammalia; order Rodentia; family Muridae; genus Pachyuromys; species Pachyuromys duprasi. The sequence goes on from CM053767.1 coordinate 37,048,853, forward strand.
CCTGAGTCAGGATGTAAACGGAACCCTGGTATGTTGGTGTACGAATGCTCAGAAAGCCTTTAAGCTAGTGGTGGTTCATGGTGGCTGCCTCATAAGAGAAGCTTTTATACCAAACTCTTAACATTTTATACCAGAAATACCACTCTTATTTAACACATAATTTACTGTTATCCATTTATTACCTGAAAGTCAATTGTTTTCAAGTTTCGTATTTTATAAGAAAATTATAGTAAGAACTGTCCTGTGTATAGTATAGAAGTGTACTGTGGAATATGATGGTCAATAACTTTATATCACTCTTTAGGTTTAAGAGTCTCTACTTGTCATACTTTAAAAGTTAGTAGTTTGTGTGGCTAGTGGGTATCATATTGTATTGGCTATAAAACATGAGATGATTACTCTTTAAAAGAAAGAAGCAGACACAGCGGTGTACACCTGTGATCCCAGCACTCAGAAGCAGGGGCAGGGGGATTTCTGTGAGTCAGGGCAGCCTGCTCCGTAGAGCAAGTCCAGGACAGCCAAGGCTATATTAGGGGCTAGGTTATAGATCGGTGTTTCTAAACATGTGTAAGACTCTAGTTTCAGTCCCCCAAAACAAAAAAACAAATCCTGGTTTAGTTTATTCATAGAGAATGTATATAATTGTTTAACTTAAGGACCTAGTTTATTTTCGTTTTCTCATAATTTATGGCTTAATAATGCTTTTGCTTTTGTCATTAGTATCTATGTACAAATAGTTTGATTTGAATTTTTATTTTATAGTAGAAATATAAACACTGATGATAGATAATAGCTTATTTTACTTACCTTTCATAATGTTACCCCTTGCCCATCTGGTATGTAAGCTTGGTATTGTCTGTAGGATTACACTAAAATTCATCATTTTGATACTAAGACATTTTATAAACTCAGCAGTATTTTCAGTTGCTCTAGTGTGAAGTCTATCTCTCCTAGTGTTATAATTTGTTATCATGTATGTAACTCATCCTCATGTATGCTTGATGTTGGGATGAAAGTTTAAGAAAGGAGTTTCATACAGTGTTTTTAGGTGGATGGGCAGAGGCTTTTATTCATCTGTATTAGGCATCAGCACAGTTTAACAAGGATGAGACCTTGGTATGGAATTGACCCTTCACAATTACTAGCACTAATCTCCTAAAGAGACTGCATTGTAATCCCCTCTACATCTCCTTTTCAAGGGCTGTAATATTATATACAGATATACACAGAAAAGGAAAGCCATCTACACGAATACATGTATTACATATACACACATAGAGTACACATTCCCTTTTCTCCATATGTAACTTTAATCTTCTGCACACCAAGAGATGTAATCTTATTTAAATAATACTTTTACTATTTTTCTTCTTCTTTATTCGAAAATGGATGAGTATGTTTTGTGTTAGCAGCTGTACTAGGAACTCATTTATAAACATCTTTATTTTATAAAAAGAGGGCCACAGCATTAGCCCCATATCACTGATGGGAGAGTTCTCCGAGAGCTTAAGTGATTGACCTAGGACCACAGAGCCAGTAGGAGACAATTTTACTCTCCACATTGTATATTGCTGATATCAGTAACTTGCATAGGTGTTGCATCCAGAAATCTAAAACTTAGAAGGTAGTGAAGGATTTTTGTTATTTAAGAAATTGAAAAACAGCTTCTATTATATAACATTAGATAGTAGGCCTGTTTAACAAGATTCAGGAATAAAGAGGTAGAATTGAGTTGACTAATAAACTTATCTTTATCAATGACTGTGGAATACTATATTCCTGTTTATTAATGCAGTCTACTTTTATATCAAAACCTCAAAGAAAAAACAGGACTTAGAGATATAGTCTAGTTCACTGGACATTAGCCAAGCCCTAGGTTCAATACCAGTAACACCCCTCCCCAATACCTTTTATGCTTCAGATTTTATCCCTTATCTTATTTATTCATTTTACATCCCAGATATAATCCTCTCCTTTCTCTCCTCCTGTAGATTTTATCCCTTAACCATTTTTCTTCAGTAGAAGGTGAAAGATCCACTTGGTCAGAAAAAAAAAAAAGAAAGAAAGAAATTTTCTCTCCTTCTTAGGCATGTCAGAATTAACTGGAAAATTGAAAGCCAATTGTGAAAAATTCCATTTCATGCTTCTCTTAAGATTTTTGCTTTGTTTCCTTGCTTCCTGCATTTGTTTTTGTTATAGTTGGGCTAGTTGGTAGAATCAGTTTAATCAGCCAGATATAAGTACCACATCTGACATGTAGCACTTAACTAGAACCCTCATCAGTACTATCAATGTAGCTATAATGTTAATTTATTAACTGACTCCTGATTTTTGTTCAAGATTTCTAAAGTAATTTCTATCCTGTCTTAGTTAGGGTTACTATTGCTGTGATGAGCTACCATGACCAAAGATAGTTGGGGAAAAAGGGTTTATTTGACCTACACTTCTACAGCACTGTTCATCACTGAAGGAAGTCATGACAGGAACTCAAACAGGGAAGAATTCTGGAAATAGGAGCTGATGCAGAAGCCATGGGGGAATGTTGCTTACTGGTTTGCTTCTATGGCTTTGCTCAGCCTGCTTTCTTATAGAACCTAAGACCACCAGCCCAGGAATAGCACCACCTACCATGGTCTGGGCTCTACCCCATCAATCATTAATTAAGAAAATTCTTATGGCTGGATCTTATAGCAGCATTTTCTCAATTGAGGTTCCCTCCTTTCAGATGACTCTAGTTTGTACGAAGTTGACATTAAACTAGCCAGGACAAATCCCAAGTGTCTTTTAAAAATCCTGGTACACATTGGACATTTGATATCATTCCCTTCTAGTGCAGCTAATCAGTCATTAGGAAGAGACTTAAGACATTCTTTATGTCAGGAACTTAGGCTTTGTTCAGTGTACTCAATTATCCTGTTCTGGCAGGCTAGTGTGTTCTTTAGCTCCTACAGGCCCTATTGCTGATTTTCATGGGGTGATAAAGTTTGGTCCTGCTACCTATATCCTGTGCTCAGATGTAGCCGATTGGCAGCTCAGTCTCCATGTGGATTCCCGAGTAAGGAGCAGGGGCTGCCTCTGTCATGAACTCCATTGCCTGCTCCTTGATCACTTCCCCCTGGTGATGCAACCTTACCAGGCCAGAGAGGAAGATGATCCACACTATCATGATGAGACTTGATAATCTATGGGCAGATGGCAAAGGAAGAGAACTCCCCCTTTCAGTGGACTAGGGGAAGGAGATGGGGGGAATAGGGAGGGAGGATACGACTGGGAGGAGTTGAGAGAGGGGCCTTCAGTGGGGATATATAATGAAAAAACTGTGAAAAAAATATTAAAATTAAAAAGTTTGGTCCTGCTGTTGTTAGCTAGTTTTGTACTTAATGCTTTAAGGCAAAGACAGGTTAAACCTACAAAATCCTCTATTCTTTCATCATTAAGAACCCCTTGCTGTGAGGAGCCAGGGACTTTAATCGTTGTAGTTATAGAAATCTCTTAAAGGATTCTTGCAAGAGATAGCAAGAAAGCATTAGGCTGTAACTATTAAGGCTTAATTACCCATGGGCTTTCATTTGACACAGTAACTAGAATATTTGTTTTTTTTTTCTTAATTTTTTTATTAAGTTTGAACCCAGAGCCTTAGGCTTGCTAACCATCTCCTCTACCACAGAGCTGTACCACAAACCCCATACAGTAGTAGTGTTTACTTACCCAACCCAAAATGTTATCTAAGACATCTTTCCCCTTGTATGTATGACAGTGATTAGCTATAATCCCACCAACTTAGAATGCTGGGATACAATGATCTCAGGCTCAAGACATTCCTGAGCTGCCAAGTGAGTTCAGAACCAAGCCTAGAGAATTACTGATTGATTGATTGATTGATTGATTGATTGATTGGTAGGTTGATTGATTGATTTACTTATTTATTACAGTTTATTCACTTTTCTCCTGGCTGTAGCCTTCTCCCTTGTCTCCTCCCACCTTCCCCTTCCTCTTCTCTCCCTGTGCCCCTCCCCTATTCTCCCCTTCTATCTGGTTTTGTCAGGGCTGGCTGCTTCCTCTGTGGCCTGGTAAGGCTGCATCCCCCAGGGGGAGGTGATCAGAGAGTGTGCCACAGAGTTCATGTCAGAGACAGCCCCTGTACCCCTTACTAGGGAACCTACTTGGTGACTGAGTCCATGGGCTACATCTGTGCAGGGGTTTTAGGTCCTCAATAGAGGAATGGATATAGAAAGTGTGGTACATTTACACATGGAATACTACTCAGCTATTAAAAATAAGGAAATCATGAACTTTGCAGGCAAATGGTGAACTAGAAAAGATCATCCTTAGTGAGGTAACCTAGAAGCACAAAGACATATTGTATATACTAACTTATAAGTAGATATTAGACATATAATATAGGGTAAACATACTAAAATCTATAGTCCTAAAGAAGCTAAACAACAAAGAGGACCCTAGGGAAGATGCTTAATTCAGAAGGGAAAACAGGATAGACATCGGAAGTGGGAGAAGATATGGAACAGAATGGGAGCCCACCACAGAGGGCCTCTGAAAGACTCTACTCAGCAGGGTATCAAAGCAGATGCTGAGACTTATAGTCAAACTTTGGGCAGAGTTCAGAGAATCTTATAGAAGAAGGGGGAGATAGAAAGACTTAGATGAGCCTAGAGAATTTAATGAGAACCTGTGTCTAAATAAAAAGTAAAAAGAGGCCTGGGGAAGTAGCTCAGTGGTGGAAAGCTGGCTGAGTATGCATGGGGCCATAGTTTAAATCCCTCAGGCCACAGAATGGCAAAAGACATTTCTGCCAAGGCACATGGTTCTCTTTGCTTATTTTCCACTATTTTATTATTTTTTTAGAATAAGGTTGCTATAAATATAATGAGATGATGTATGTGTATTAAGAAGTTAAAAGCATGTGTTCTTTTAAGGAAAAGAAAAAGAAGTGGAAAGGAAAGATAAAATTCAAACTACACTTCTCCTAATTGTATTCCATGATTGAGAGTAATTGCATCCCTTGGTCAAATTTCAGTTTCTTTTATATCATAGCATATGTGCTTAAACTGTGCATTTATCTTCCAAGTGAGGGTAGAAAGCAGAGGTATTTAAGCAACCTACGTGATTTCCTCCTGAGTGCGTAGCCTGAAGTGAATGAGCAAGGTAAGACTGAATCATAGTGAGGCCATCTTACATGATTATTTTTATATTACATGATTCATGAAAGCAAGCCAACAACTTGTTAATATTTATTTACTAGTATGTATTTAGTGCCTACTGGATGAAAGTTAACAACAATAGGTTCCAAAAAGATTAACACCTTAGTTTTGTGCTGCATATAACTTGTCTTCATAGTTCATAAGTAAGAGCACTCATAGGTTCTAGGAGTGCAAGAATGTAACATTATAATTTGCTTTGAGATGTGCCACAGTAATTTATTTGAGATATTGGTAAAGCTTAAAAAGAATAAAATGTTAGGCGATTCTTTTATGTAAGTGTGGATGTGAATAACTTGTTCTCTGTGGATGGAAGAATTATAAGGATTTGCTGGTCCCAACAGTACTCAGCTGAGTCCCATGTCATTTTAATTTTACCTGTCTTTACATCAAGGATTATGTTTCTCCTTAGGTTTCTATATATGCTGTACCAGAAAAGATTGATCAAGTTCACCATGCCTTGGACACAACTGTAAAGCTCCTTGAGTTTTACCAAAATTACTTTGAAATTCAATACCCACTTAAAAAATTAGGTAAGAATTAAATAGTGCCTTTAATTTTTATTGCAGTTTATAATGAAGATGTGCTTCACAAATGATATTTTAGAAAACCACTTTTGTCAAATTTTAAAGCAATCTACATGTGTCTGAACTTGGACTTCAAATTACTTAGACAACTTAAAAGTTTATGGGCTTATAGAAATTTGCTTAAGGCTCCATCTGGAGTTTGATAGAATCTAACTTCCAATAAATTTGTGATTCAAATAATTAAAAAGTACATACTGGGATCCCATGAAAACAAGAAGATTTAAGTTCTACTGAGTGTGATTCTGATTCTGAAGAATGTTATGGAGCCCAACCTGGCTCTGTCTTGCTTACCCGAATCTGATTCATCGGGAAGGGAATGGGGTGTTTTTGTCTTTTTTAGCGGACAGAGGAATTGTTGATCATAAAAGGGTTTGATCAGGTCTTTCTCAGCTGACATCAGGTACAGAGCATTTAGAACTAGGAAATGGATAATTCTGCATGTTAAAGATCATGAAGGATTCCACTGTCCTTACTGGGCAAAGCATCTTGACCGGGGGAGTTACTTAGATGAGAAGCTGATCTCTTCTTTCTTGTCATGTCCAGATTTGGTGGCCATTCCTGACTTTGAAGCAGGAGCAATGGAAAATTGGGGCCTGCTTACATTCCGAGAAGAGACCCTTCTATATGACAACACCACTTCTTCAGTGGCAGATAGAAAACTGGTCACTAAAATCATTGCTCATGAACTGGCACATCAGGTATTACTAACTAGTGCCATTATATATTACTCCCTAGAATTTTAGTAAATTCCTGTATAGTATTAAGTATATTTCTGTGGTTTTAGTATTGCTATTATATAAAAATGATGCATTTTAAAAACAAACTTAATGACAACAGAAAATATTATCTGTTAAGATTTCACATTTAAGTCATTTTCTCATCCATTATCTCATCTCACAAATGTCCTAAGGTAAGTGGTAACCCCATTTTACAGGTATAGAAACTGAGACTTAGCTCTAAGAAATTATTTGTTCAAACTCACAGAGCTATTAAATGGTACCATCGAGCCTTGAAGAATAACTCTATCTTCATATTATCTTTTTTATGACCCTGGTGCTGGGACCAAGCCCAGGACTTTGTGTTTGCTAGAGAGTGCTATATCACTGAGTTAAATTCTCTAACCCTGGAATAGCACTTCCCTTAATAATACATATCTGTGTCAACTCTAGCAACTACCAGATGCTTAGTGTAAACTTGCAGAATAGAACTTGCCCCCTCACTTACACTATCTCCCTTATTAAGCCAAAACCTTATGTGTAGCTCAAATTTCTCTTGCCTCAACTCTGGGATACCAGATTGGAGGTGTGGGCTACCACATCCAGCTTTGTAACAATTCTTGAATCACAGTTGTCAGGACTAAATCCCTTTTTCTGTTTCCTTCTAGAATTGGATTCTCAATTAATGTGGATCTTTCTCTCCTATGGCGAGAAGGAATTTTTTGTATCAGATGGAAAAAAGAAAAACAATTGTTCATGAGCATCACCATTTCCAACACATTATCTTTGTTGTGATCTGGGTACAAGATGCTTTTCCATGGTTTTAGAAGCTATGAAGGGGCAGTACTTGAAAGACGACTAGAAAGTCCAGTTGCCAGTTAACTCTGAATCAAACATCATTTGTAGATGACTCTGACCCTTATAAGAACTTCTTGGCAAGCTGATATGTGAAACATATATTTAAGTGAGCTGAAGGAAAAAGTTGTCTTTTCTGAGATTTCTTCTAACCCTGTTATTTGTGAGACTACTCATTTCCACTTAGAATATGTCTCTTATTTTTTCTTTTGTTTAGGGCTTATATCTTATCTTCCTGTTAAACAGATTTTTTTAAGATAGTGCCTTTGAAAAATAAATGATTGCAACTCTCCAAAGTTTTGTTTTATTAATAATCTTATTTTTTGCTTATTTTTGTGAAATAAGCCCCAAACCACATTGACAAATTTGCACACCCTGAGACTTTTTATTGCAAGTGTGTTTAAAAGAAATTTGTTTATTTGTATGTGTGCTTGTACATATGTGTGTTCTGCCTACATGAGTGTATGAGCCTGTGTGCGTACCTGTGGAGGACAGAAGAGTGTGTCAGGTGTCATCCTCCATCATTCTCTACCTGTCCTGAGGAAGGGTCTCTTTCTAAACCTAGAACTCACCTCTTAGTAAGGTTGGGAGTCAACAAATCTAGTAATTGCATGTTTGTACCTCCCTCAAACTGGGATTGCAGACATTTGTGGAGAATGACATGGTGGCTTGTTACATGGATGCTGAGATCCAAATTCAGGTCCTTAGGGTCACAGGGCAAGTGTAACTGCTGAGCCATCTCTCCAGACCTGAGTATTTTACGCATGTGTTATTTACGAAGAATTCTTACCCTTTTTCTTTCTTTTCCTATAATACATAAGGAAGCATTTAAAGATTTCTCTGATTTTCTTTGTGGTGTTGGTGTGTGTGTGTCATGTATATGTGTATGTGTTTATGCCTGTGTTCATTCCAGATTTATATAGGAATGCTACTTGAATTCTGAGGTGAATCCATGTGTCTTGAAATGAGGTAACAGAGAAACGTGAAACCCAGACACTCTGAAACATAGTGAAATCTTTAGTTGTCATAGGTTATTTTATATATATATAATCTCATTAATTGATACTAGCTCAGATAATTTCATTATCTAAGAAGACTCACTTTAACAGCTTAATATAGCATGATGTATAGCATATATTAAAATTTCATACATATTTTAGTAAATAAATATATTCATAGCCTTTTCTGCTTTTTTTTCCCATTCAGTTAAGGTAGAATTTTGAAGTTTTATTTTACTTCTAGAATAAGTTTATATAACTTAAAATCCTTTATTTTTTTGGTATATTTTGTATAACTTTTATAAGTCTTTAATTACTCTGAGTATAGTTTGTTTTAAGATATTATATTTGATTGTCTTCAAAGAGCCTGACAGTGCATCCAACTAAGAAATTCCTGAGATTATACATGCCATGCTGGTTACTAGCTGTCTCTCTTACAGTGGTTTGGTAATCTGGTTACAATGCGGTGGTGGAATGACCTATGGCTAAATGAAGGCTTTGCTACTTTCATGGAGTATTTCTCTGTGGAAAAAATATTCGAAGACCTCAATAGTGTAAGTACTAATGGGTTTTTTTTGTCCTATAAAGAGGAAATAGCCAGATTAAAAGTTATATTTACCATGTATTTTCTATGCATTTGAGGTAATGAAATTTTTTTTAAAGCTATAGTAAAAACTGCAGTTCTGGAGATTTGACAGTGAAAATCTCACTTTTGCTTATTGCTGTATTTCATTAAACACTGAAATGATTATATTTTTAATTCAGGATGAATATTTTAACTACTAAATTTTATTTTTAATAGATAGGGTCCTTTTGAAGGAATATAGATAAGCTGGAAATTTTGGGGTTTTTTTGAAAAATAACTTAGTCGGCCATGGTGGCGCTCACCTTTAGTCCCAGCACTCAGCAGCCAGGGGCAGCGGGGCTCTGTGAGTTCGAGACCAGCCTGGTCTACAGTGTGAGTTCCAGAACAGCTGGGGCTACACAGAGAAGCCCTAAAAAAATAACTTAAGGGCTGAAGAGTTGGCTCAGTGGTTAAGAACACTTGTTGCAAAGGACCGTGGTTCATTTCCCAGCACCCACTACTAGCACCTGTGATGTACAGATACGTGTGAAAGAAAACACCCACATACATAAATAATAAAAAAATAAATCTAAAAGAATAATTTGAAAATCCTTTGTTTAAAGAGAAATGAAATGAAGACTGACTTCAGTATTGCTTTTTATATTATTATATCCACAGAGGAGGACAGTGCAGCCAGTTCTGCTGAGACCTGATAGACTAGGGTTAGATGGAAGGGGAGGAGGATCTCCCCTGTCAGTGGACTGGGGGAGGGGTATGGGTGGAGATGAGGGAGGGAGGGTAAGATTGGGAGAGGATGAGAGAGGGGGCTACAGTTGGGATACAAAGTGAATAAACTGTAATTAATATAAAATAAATAAACATTTAAAAAGAAAAAAGAAAGGCATTGTGCTATGAGTATGTCATTAGAGTTTGGAGATATTTCCTGTACTCAGGACTGCTCAGACATAGTAGACCATTTTTGACAGTTATTGCTGAAATAACGCAAGTATTATTGGGCACCTGAGGGGAAACATGAAACATGGGTCCCTCAAACTATAGGAAAACCTCCCACACAGAAATGTTTTCAACCCTAAAAATCTGTGACTTGCTAGTAAACTACCTCCATGCATTATTCATGAACTTGCAGAAAGTACTCTTGTGAGTTTCCAATCTGACATTCTGTACATAGGGCTTGATAACAACTGCAAGTAATTTTTAGTTCAGATACTAAGTAGGTAGTTTAAATCATGTGTGCTTTTTAATTAAGCCGTGAAATACACAGTTTTACCACTTGGGGGTGCCCAGAATACTTGAAATTCTGATGCACATTCTAGGGGCACGCTTAGCTGAGCTCTCAGTTCTTTCAGACTAAGAGTTGTACTTACTGAAAATAACCTTAACTAGGAATTGTATATGTTTTCATAGAAAATCAAGGAAAGGACCATGTTTCTGCCCTGAGTTTCAACTTTTATTGTAAAAATATACTTTAACCGGTATTGCATGTCTATCATGGATATTAATATTTGGAATTTGCTTTTGATAGTCATAGATTCTTAATTTTACAGTTATGCTCCTTCAGAAATGCTGATTCTCAAACCCCTCAATTATAAGTGCAGTTTTAAATTTAAGGAATATGCATACAGTGTATTTTCATTTGTTTATACGCTCAACTTTACTGAGTCCAGGTCTTTTCATTCTGTATCAATTTGTGTAGTTTGTATAAACGCTATAATTGCCTTTGTACTGGTCATGACTTCCTACTGCTTTATTTTTTGGTAGTATGAAGACTTCTTAGATGCTCGATTTAAAACCATGAGGAAAGATTCCTTGAATTCATCTCATCCAATATCATCGTCTGTTCAGTCTTCAGAACAAATAGAAGAGATGTTTGATTCTCTTTCCTATTTTAAGGTATTACTGTGCACAAAGAACTGCACTTTTAATAGACTTCAAACACATTTTGTACATCAGCAAACAGCCTGATTCATATTAAAGATTGAATAAGTCTTGCCTTTGAGTATCATTTTAAAGTTTAAATGTTTAAATTTTAAACATGTAAAACTGTTTAAATTTTGGTTTTAACTTTTGTGAGTGTTTCTCCGTCTTTTTTAGTCACTGTTACTAGTGTTCAGGCAGTGAAGCAATTCCTGTAAAGTTTGTTTTCTCTGTTGATCTACAATTAGAACATATGCTCAGAAGGTCCTGAGTAAAGCCCTTTATTGTGTTATTCAGATAAGGTATTTTCTAGAATCAAGATCAGCAAAACAAACAAAAAAGTTATTTTAATAACTGGCAATTACCCTTCAGGATGTGAAGCATAGACTCGAGGCTCGTGGATGGAAAGTAGAAGCTCTGTGGAGATCTGAGCGGGCTGGAGAGCAGAGGATGTGGTGCTGGTGATACTCCAATATTTGATGTCAAAGGGGTCACATCAAAACTGATTACCCTGTTATGTTTGGTTGTCAGATTGCTTGGTTAGTAAATCTCTACACCAGATAACAAAGAAAATACATTAAACATGTGAGGATAGAATCTGGATTCTCAAAAAGCTCAAAATTGGATGGTAAATATATGTGGAGGTGTAAGAGAGGTTGTATGTGCTGAAAGAGTACAGCAAGCATGCTGAAGAGAGCATGGAGAACAGTGAGATCTGAAATACCTCTAAGCACACAGGTACCGTGGTTGGGCAGGGGTGAAACAGTGTTCTCTGCAGAAAAGAACCAGGCGTGCTGGTGGCTGGGGCTTTATTCAGAGGTGGAGCCAGGGTGTAGGAAGGGAAGAAAGGAAGCCTGAGCCCCTGGAGGTCCTGAATTCCATAAGAAATCTAAGTTTGTTTTTTTCTTTTCTTAATATAATGATGACCTGATTAAGCTTAATATTTAGAAATTTTAAATTGTATTCATTTTATAAAGTAGATTCTAGTAGGGAGAGACTAAAGATGGGATCTGGCACTAATAATCAAACATGCAGTGGAGAATGTTTGAAATGAGTGGTCATAAAAAAAAAAAAAGAAATGAGTGGTCATAACAATGGGAAGAAAATAGCTCTGAAAATAAAGTGAGTTTTTGTCCTTGAAGGACTTAGTAAAGGTAAGGGCTTAGTCCTTAGTAAGGACTTAGAATAAGACAGATAAAGAAGGCAAAAATGTTTTCCAGATTTAAGCCTGATGAAATAATAGTACTTCTAACAAGAAACCAGGGGTTTAATTTGCTCTAAAAATATAGGCACTAATCCCCCTTATCTGCTGTTTTTCTTTCTGTAGCTTCAGTTGCCATCACTAACCATGTTATAAAAAATGCTAAAAGAAAAAGTACAGAAATAAGCAATTCATAAATTTTAAACTACATGTCATTCTGAATAATGGGAAAAGCTCATGCTGTCCTGCCCTCGCATGAGTCAGCCATTTCTTCAGTGTACCCATGAATATGCTACCCATCTGTTCATGACTAAATGCTGTATCAATTATCAGATTAACTGGCTCAGTTAAGGCTTATGGTCAGGTATCTCTTATGTTATTTATTAATGACCCCTAATGCACAAGAGTTCTGTAGTTGCCAAAGCAAAGGTATGAAGTGGTTCCTTTAAGTGACTAGGCCGAAGTTCTTAAGTTTACAAGGAAAGAAAATCATAGGCATTTCTTGCTAAGATCTGATCTGCACTACTGTAAACTATTTTGAAAGGGACTATATTCAAAAGACTTATTACAGTGTATTGTTTATAATTATTTCTCTTATTAGGAATTATTAATCCAGTGATTAAATTGCATTGTAGATGAGAGCACGGCATTTGTAAAGTTCTGTGCTGTGTGGCGTCTGGATCCACGAGGATCTCGATAAGGAAACTACTATATTCAGTTATTTACTATAGTGATTTAGCCCATACTTGAATGGTTATAAGGAAAAACTTGAAATGTGTTTCTGTTGCTATACAGAGGTAAACAAAGTTGCTATTTCAAGATGTGTTATGATAGAGCTCTGGTACCAATCATCCTCTACAATCAGGATTCATGCCTGCTGATCCTGAGATTTCAATAGCATGCCTAACCGTTGACAATATGGTAACTACTTATTTTACAATTGAAAATTTGACCAATATCCCACATCACCAAGAAAAATAGAACCCAGAATAATTCTAATATTTTGTGAAAGGAGAAACAAATGGCTGTGAAAGTATGTTTAACAAATATGTTCCATTTGTTCTTTGTAGTTTCCAAGCCACTGATACAGGTTGCCTTGTGAGGGTTCATTCATTAGCCAGTTTTGAAAGAACCATGTGCCATTACTGTCCTAGATGCTGGAGACTCTTCAGGAGAAAAACTGGACAATGTTTCTCTGGAGTATCCATTTCATGGTTCAAATTTAGAGGTAGTCATTAGCTATACAAAAGAATTAACAGGTGTTATATTAGGTGAAATAAAGAAGAGAAATGAGAATAGCAAAGAAAATGCCATTTGATATTGCATAGTCTGGGAAGGTCACTTGTGAAGAGGCAATATTTGTAACCCATTTGAGAATTAAGCATATGGGCTGCCGGTGACAAATATTTTATGCAGAACTAATTAAAGTGTAGATTTCATGTGCAGAAAAGAGTTAATATGAACAGTGTTAGAATAACTATCCTTTGGTAGTCTACCTGCAAGGCTATTCCTTGGCTGGCATCGGGCAGTTCAGGTTTAGGGTGATGAAAATTATTTACTCTGCCTAAGCTGTATCAAAAATGTATTTATGCTGAGTGTTTTCTATTCTTTGGGAGCTCTAGAATTTGGTTAATTGCAAGTTGGTGCTTCTATGTCTTTACCTCTAGGCAAAAATAAATAAATAAATAAATTTGGATCCCGAATTTCTTTTTTAACAGTTACCCGGGTTAACAGTATTCCATACATTATCACAGCTTGCTAAAGGAAAAAAAAGTACATCCTGTTTACTAGGAAAGGACTCAGGGAAATTGAGGGCTAGCTTTTTTTAGACTTTATAACAACTCCTAAGCTGATTTTACCTTGAATCATTTCATTGTAATCGATTATAATTGTGTGTGTGCCTATAAGCTGAGTTTTGTGAATCCATTTTAGTGCTGCATCAAACCTGGGACTGATGTTAGGAAGTTCCACACAGCTTAAGGTGGCAGATTGCTTTTCATGTTCAAGCATAAGTTAAGAGCAGGGTATTTGGAATAGAATAAGCAATGGAAAATAGATGATGTCAACAGAATTATAAAGTGAAGTCGCTGTGAAGTGTAATATATGATAAGGACCTTTTATTCTAGGTGAAGAAAAACATTTGATCAGGGAAGTATTGTGATATGTTTTATTGTTTTAAAAATTATGCCCAGTGTTGAGCAACAGCACATAGCCAGGACAACTGATTAGGTAGTTGTCATATATGGACTATGATGGTAATGAAGTTATGGTTGGACCTGATAAGTGTAAAAAAATTATCTAGTAACATTCACTGATAAATTATGTATAGACTGTATGAGTAGAGTCAAACATAATATTAACAGTTTTTCTTTTCCTTGAGGGCCAGGTAGACCTGAGTTCTGTTCCTGGGATCCACATGGTAGAAGGAGAGAACCAAATCATGAAAGCTGTCCCTTCACATTTACATACATACACAGAGAAGGGTGGGGGAGAGAAGAGAGAAATGTAATTAAATGTTTTTTTCTCTCAACAACTGAAAATTAGGATTGACATTTACTGAAATGGAGAAGACTACCGGATAACTAGAATTGGGGCAAAGAAAAAACTGGATTTTAAAATAGGCAGTGCACATTAGATATACAAGTAGAGATACAAAGTAGGCAGTTGAACTTCAGTCTGGAATTCATAAGTAAAATCTATACTTATATAAATTGCGGTTAAAGCCCCTAGAGTGGAGCAACTAGAAAGCAAATTCAGGTGGAGAAAGAGAGAGGCCCAAGGGTCTAAAGAGAAAATGGCACACCAAGTCTTAGTCATGAAGAAGGCAAGATTCAGTAAGAGACTATGGGAACACTACCTCAAGACTGGGTGCATAAAGACTTTAAAGCAGGAGTGGGTTATTAATCATATTAACTGCTATTGGTACATTATTGATAAGGCAAGTAAGAGAACTGAGATTGATCTGGCACTAGGAAACTCACCAGTGACCATTGCTAGTAGAGTAATGGTTACTCTGTGGTTGAAATGAACACGGGAAGAGAACAAATGCAGATGACTCTAAAGAGTTTTACTACAAGTGAGAAGCAATAACTAGTGTGATAACTAGAGGAGGCATGATATTAAGGAAAAGCAGAGTCAATACATATATACATACATATATATAATTAAGAATGTTCAACAGTGTTTATTTTGTTGATGGAAATATAGTGTAGAAGAGAAAGTTGGTCATGTATGAGAAAATGAACTGTTGAGAACAAGAATGCTTAAATATATAGAATAAATACAATTATAAAATACAAATGGGTGTAAAAGCTATTATTAAACATCTGTATCTTGATGACTTGGTATTGCTACATTTTTATCCCAAGTGAAATTCATTCAAACACTGTGTTTAATGCCTGCTGCTAGGTATTATAGTAGGCATTATTTCTATAGTTGCATCTTTGAAATTGTTCGCTCAGCTACCCTTCACTATAGAAGGAGATATAAACATATCCTAGATATAGAAAATAATATCAGTTCCTAATAGGTATTTGTTTCCTGGCTGGAGTGTGCTGTGTGTATGAGGGAGTCTCTTACTGCCCAAATACTTGTAAACCTGGTTATGGAGTCTTACTGTGTGCTTGCTCCCCTGTACATTCATTAGTATAGTACATTTGTTCAGAAGAAGAAAGATCCTGATCGTATCAGCAACATGGGAGACTAAAATCACAGTGTAGTCACTGCCAGCAGAGAGGTCTTGAGAGTGCTACTGCTTGTGTCTTCCTCGGTGTTTGTACATAGGTGCAGCTAGCACTTTAAGCATTAGAGATGGGGGAAGAAATGCCATAGAAAATTTGTCATATGTTTTTATTTAAAAATACATAAATGCTGACCATTTCAATACTGACATAAAAACAGCAAAGTATACTTATAGGACACAAAGAATGGCTCATGGTCGATTTCGTGTGCATAGGAATCTAACTCCCTTTGCTAGTATTTATATCTTTAACTGTATTTGAATATGGTCTATATCTATGTATACAAAAGTAATTATGTAGTATATATGTGTCGTGTTTATATGTTGTATATATGAAATCACAGGTTTTAGAAATTATATATTTTTCAATCTCAGATTTTTGATTCTGTAATAATCTGGAGTTTTTGTTTGTTTGTTTGTTTGTTCTCTTTTTCTCCATTTTTTGAACAGGGAGCTTCTCTCTTGTTGATGCTGAAAACTTACCTTAGTGAAGATGTGTTTCAACATGCTATCATTCTTTACCTGCACAATCACAGCTATGCATCCATTCAAAGCGATGATCTCTGGGACAGCTTTAATGAGGTAAGGAACCTGGATAATTCAGTCCTGTGTACAGGCTGTAAGAGGTCCTCAGTTTATATTTCTATCACATACATAAATGGAACCAGTGATATGTAAGAGATAAAAGGGATAGATTGACACTTCATTCTCTAACAAGCAATGTAATTAGATAGGTGTTCTTCAGAGTAGTGTATGATCCCAGTTTGCCTATGCACATATGTTGGCTACACAATTCTGATAGGCCTCTAAGTTTGCTATTCTAATCTAGATTGGTGGGTCTTTGTGCTCTGCAAGATCACAGATATATCTGAGAATCTGATAAAAGTTCCTGTCATTTGCTTCAAAAAAACCACATCCATGCAGAACATCACACATAGTGTCAGAGGCCTGTGGATGCTGGGTCAAGAACCCTTGTTTTGGATGTGTCTTATTGCCCACTGTGGATGGTCATGTTTTCTAGTATTAACTTTTTGTCCAGAATATAGGACTTCCCTACTGAGTTCTGTTTGAGAAAAGGAATTAATTCTTATTACCTAATACTTGCTTCTGTGTTATTTTTTTTCCTCTAATCATATGTTGGCATTCCAATTTAGAGCCATCAATTTTTTGCTTTCTATTTACACAAATCTTGACAGTTGGAGCACATGCCTGCCTTCATCACTTACTACAAATAATGAAGTCCCATCTCATCCTAGTTTCTAACATTCTTCTCAGTTTTTTCAGCATCATTATCAAACTATATGATAGTCTCTTTTTATTATTGCTTTCAACTTCTCAAAATGTCTTGCTTTTCTTCCCAGCCTCTGGTCCTGAAGTAGACAGGTGGAAGCAATGAGAAAGATAAGATTAATACCTCAGTGAAATTGGGAAACATTGTTCCATACTTCTGTACTTTAAACAGCCATATAACGATTGAAGTAGAGCCTGCCTTTTGATGATGTGGTGGCTTGAATTTATGTGTATGTGTATCCAGAAAAGTAGGCTAAATCATAAATGTGATCTTCCTGCTTTAAAGAAACCATTTATTATAAATCACTTTTTGGTCATTGATACCAGATGCCTTGTGGGTAGTGAGCTTTAGAGGGTCTAAATAACCTGATGCATTAGATTTTATAGATTTTACAGAAAAGTTTGTGTATTTTGGGGGGAGGGGGGGAACAATCCCAAAAAGAGTTTACTATTATTGTTCTTTAAGAGACTCAATTAAGGGACCAGAGTTCTCTGTAACTGCTGCTGATATTAACTCTCCCCCAAGAATGGGTCTTTAAAAGACAGTGAAGAAGCATAGTAGGGGAATAAAAAAGAGTGTAGATTTGCTGCTTCTCAGAACTGAGTTGAGCAGTTCAATCTAGTGAAGAGGTGATGCTGTCACCTAAAGTGCACTTACATTCTCTATGGATTCTAATGTTAAAGTCTACGGTTGGTAACACACCTGCTGCTTTTTAGCAGGATTCATGCTGAAACTCTCACTTACATTCCAAGCTAGTTGGCTTAAGCAGCTTCTTACTTAGCTTGGTGAAAAATGTAAACTAACCTCAGGATCAATTCTATGTGGTCTTCATGAAGTACATTAGGGAAAGAGGAAAAGTGACATGCAGATTAAACTAAAACTTTTAAACTGATTTTATCTTTAAGCAAAATTAATTCTTCTTAATTTAATAGGTCACAAACAAAACACTAGATGTAAAGAAAATGATGAAAACTTGGACCCTACAGAAAGGATTCCCATTAGTGACCGTCCAGAGGAAGGGTACTGAGCTGCTTCTACAACAAGAAAGATTTTTTCTAAGCAAGCAACCAGAAATTCAGTCTTCTGATGCAAGGTACCAGCCCTCTTTCTTCCCAGCCTGTCTTGTTCCCACCTTCAGCTATAAGGATTTTAGAGGTTTTATATCATCATTTTTGTGAAACCTGATGATGTCTTTCCTTTCTGGAAGGAGATTGGAAACTTTCAGTTATTGTCCCATACCACCAAATCCTGACTAACTTCAATGTTAGGAAGAGAGCTAACCTCCTATGTATTCCTTTTGCAGCCACCTTTGGCATATTCCAATATCCTATGTCACTGATGGAAGAAACTATTCAGAATATCGATCAGTCTCACTACTGGACAAGAAATCAGGTGTGACTATAGTTAATACCTTTCTGATAAAAAATTACTAATCATGTAGTTTAAAATTTTTTATCTTAGCCAATCTGAGGTGGAATCTCAGGGTCGTTTTTGATTTTCATTTCTCAGATGACTAAGGACATTGAACATTTCTTTAAGTGTTTCTCTGCCATTTGATAATTCTTCTGTTGAGAATTCTTGGTTTAGCTCTGTTCCCCTGTGGCTGTGATGCTTTAATTTCTGTCAGTTCAGATTTTAAAACACTCTATGCTTATAAGAAAATGTTTAACACTAAGGACAGTTCAATCTTCTTGGCTCCTGATACCCCAATAGTAATTACTTTCAACTTAGTTGTATTTTTTCTATTCTCAAAATGTGGCAAAGAAGATGACTTCGGGCTTAGTTTAGGTCATACAATGTTATTGCACTATAGGATCCTCTGGTGTCTTTTTCTTAATTTTTAAATTTAATTTTATTTATATATTTCTTTATTAGAATTTTATTCACTTTGTATACCCCCTGCAGCTCCCCTGTGTCATCTCCTCCTAGTCTCACCCACCCTCCTTCTTCTCCCCCTTTTCCTAGTCCCCTGATAGGAGAGGTCCTCCTTCCCTTCTATATGACCCTAGCTTCTCAGGTCTCATCAGAACTGTCTTCCTCTGTGGGCCTGGCAAGGCTGCACCCCACCCCTCAGGGAAAAGTAACCAAAGAGCCAGCCACTGATTTCTTGTCAGAGGCAGTCCCTGTTCCCATTAATAGGGAACCTACTTAGACACTGAACTGACACAGGTTACATCTGTACAGGGGTTCTATGTTATCTCCATGAATGGTCCTTAGAGTATCAGTCTCTGTAGGCCATCTCCGCCCAGATTTTTTGGGCTCTGTTGTTCTCCTTGTGGAGTTCCTGTCCCCTCCAGTCTTTCTCCCTCCCTCTTCTTCCATATCGGTATCCTCTGGTTTCTTAAGTCTACAGAGCTCCAGGCTGAGTATGGTAGGTCAGTGTGTATACGTGCTAATTTCAGTCAGAAACACATTATTTTTTAATTGTTGTTGTGCCTAATAATGGGCTAATGGATCAATTTTTAGGTTACACTAAAATTTTCTACTTTGTCCTTCCTACTTTTTCTGTTATCTCTATTTTTTTTCAAACCTTAAGTTTGAAAACCTTAGCTGTAGGAGGTATTTAATTCTAACAGGAAATGTTGTGTTTGTGAAAAAGTGTATCATTATACAAGAAATATTTCCATGTAACTAAAAGATGTATCATTGGAAGAAAAAGAAGGGGAAGTGATTTATTAGCATATCTTCGTGTGCTGTTATTTGATCTTTTTCCTACCTAATAAGGTAAAGAATAACGGAAGTAAATCAAAAGAAGGAAGGACTTTTACAAGAGGTGTAGTTAAACGTGTGCTATGGTAAACCCCTGGAGTAGACTTGATGTCATATATTCTAAGTTTATAGTAAAAACATATCTTTGTTCGTTTCAGGACTTCAATATCTCTTTATAAAACAGTAGTTGATTTTCATAGCTTATTGGCAATTAGCTTTTAAAATCACAGTTAGATTACTTTGCCTGGGTTTTTGCCATTTAAAATTAAATTGCTCGATATTTTACTATACAATAGACTATAAAAACTAAACTGTTAATCTGCTAATAATTATAATAAATTGAAAACATATAAAAGTAGTCTCATCTGCATTTGAGCTAGCAACCAGTTTAGTCCCTTGTGTATAAAGCAAATTTTTTATATACATGTGGTTTTGAGATCCTGCATCCTAGTGAACACCATTCTTGATATAAGTTTCCTCTCTCCACCTGCTGTTGGCTGTGTTGCTTATGTGCTGGCAGCTTGAGGACAGTAATAATTTGACATATACTCTCCGCTGTGTTCCTTTTCTCTCCCATCCAGAGCTGGCCATGAGTGGAAGGCTCATCAAAGAAAATACTTACTTTTTAAAATTATTTTTATTAACTACAATTTATTCACTTTGTATCCCCCCATACCTCCCTCTCTCCTCCCCTCCCAATCCCATGCCCCTCCCCAAGTCCACTGATAAGGGAGGTCCTCCTCCCCTTTCCACTGATCCTAGTTTATCAGGTCTCATCAGGAGTAGCTCTATTGACTTCCTCTGTGGCCTGGCAAGGCTGCTTCCCCCTCCCCCTACCGCAGAGGGAGCTGATCAAAGAACAGGCCAATCAGTTCCTGTCAGAGGCAGTCCCTGTCCTCATCACTATGGAACTCACTTGGACACTGAACTGCCATGGGCTACCTCTGTTCAGAGGTTCCAGGCCATCTCCATGAGTGGTCCTTGGCTGGTGTATCAGTCTCAGAAAAGACCCCTGTGCCACAAATTTTTTGTTCTGTTGCTCTCCTTGTGGAGCTCCTGTCCTCTCCAGGTCTTACTATCTCCCCCTTCTTTCATAAGATTCCCGGCACTCTGCCCAAAGTTTGGTTATGAGTCTTGACATCTGCCTCGAGACCCTGCAGGGTAGAGCCTTTCAGAGGCCCTCTGTGGTAGGCTCCTGTCCTGTTCCCTGTTTTCTCCCTCCTCTGATGTCGATCCTCTTTGCCTTTCTGAATGGGGATTGAGCATCTTAGACAGAGTCCTCCTTGTTTAGCTTCCTTAGGTGTACAGATTTTAGTATGTTTATCCTATATTTGTCTAATACCCACTTATGAGTGAGTATATACCCTGTGGGTCATTTTGCTTCTGGTATACCTCACTCAGGATGATCTTTTCCAGTTCCCACCATTTGCCTGCACATTTCATGATTTCCTTGTTTTTTATTGCTGAGGAATATTCCATTGTACAGATGTACCACAATTTCTGTATCTATTCCTCAACTGAGGGGCATCTGGGCTGTTTCCAGCTTCTGGCTATTACAAATAAAGCAGCTACAAACATGGTTGAGCAGATGTCCTTGTTGTATACTTGAGCCTCATTTGGATATATGCCTAGGAGTGGTATAGCTGGATCTTGAGGAAGCACTATTCCTGATTGTCTGAAAAAGCACCAGATTGATTTCCAAAATGGTTGTACAAGTTTGTATTCCCACCAGCAGTGGAGGAGGGTTCCCCTTTCTCCATATCCTCTCCAGCATATGTTGTCACTTGAGTTTTTGATCTTAGCCATTCTGATGGGTGTAAGGTTGTTTTGATTTTGCATTTCCCTGATGACTAAGGACGGTGAACATTTAAGTGTTTCTCTGCCATTCGATGTTCTTCTATTGAGAATTCTCTGTTTAACTGTGTACCCCATTTTTTAATTGGATTACTTGATTTATTGCTCTTTAGCTTCTTGAGTTCTTTATATATACTAGATATTAGCCCTCTGTCAGGTATAGGGTTGATGAAGATCCTTTCCCAATCTGTAGGCTGTCGTTTTGTTTTGATGACACCATTTCCTAAACCTATCAAGTGAAACACTTATCATGCTTACCATTCCTTTTTAGGTCAGTAGAGATAGGGATGTATAATACTTCTTCACAGAGTTTTATCTTTAAAAGTTCCATAGAAGATTGTGCTTGCTAACCCAGGTGTAGAATATTAGTACTTTTCAGATTATCTAATGATATAATTATTCTCATCAGTTGTAAGCCTGTTTACAATGACCCTAACCTGGAACTATAACTTTTTCTGTCACAAATACTATACAAAACTACATACTACTCTGTAAAAAAGAAATTAATTTATTTCATCTAACTGATCTTTCCCACCTGTTACTATGTCAAGAATACAACAGAAATTAATATTGAATCTTTTAATAAAAAAGACTGATAGTTCTATTGAGACATAATTAGATGCATTTCCATCTTCATAATATCAACAAAATTAGATTAGTAAAAGGAATTAGATAAATTCTAATAATTTGTGCTTTTGAACTTGTCAAACTGTAAGTCTAACTTCAAGTACTGACATCTTTCATTTTAGAATGTGTTTCTAAAGCAATTTGTATACAAATAATTCATTATACAAGTATAATGATAGCAAAAATTTTTAAATGGTATTTTAAAACAAGAGATTAGCTAAAGTGGGGCAAGTCCTGAGGTGCAAAGTTAGATATTTGAACAGTGCCTGTAAAGACAGTGGAAGTGCATGTAACGACAGTGGGTGGGGAAGCCTTAGCGGCTTCAGGATAAATGTCATCAATACTGTAGGAAATAGTACAGACAAGTATAGGGAATGCATGGAATAAACATACTCTGTTCTGGTATCATTGGGTTTAGATTAGTTTTTTTTTTCTTTTTATGAAAAAAAAGTATGCTTTTACTTTTAGATCAAAAGATAAATATCACTCAGATTTTAATCTGGTTTGAAAGTATTTGTTATGACATTAGTCATTATTTATTCATTCATTTGATAAGGGTTTGTTATCTGTGAGGTACCACACTGTATCACCGGAGAAGTTAGCAGTGAAGGATCAGCACATAGAACTTGTATTCTAGGAAATCTTCACCTCAAGGTCTTTCCAAGAATGACCTTTCTGCTGTGCCTACATCCTTATTGTCAACTTTTAAGAACATTTTTATTAGTAATTTTAAGGATGTTGAAAATATCAATAGTCAGTTTCTTGTTGTTTGTACATTCTCTCACCCCACAAAAAAACAAATCCATAGGCATTTCTAACAATTCTCTCAACACATATACACATGTGCGCACGTACACAGTCATGCACACACACATACACACACATGTATGGGTTACAGAATACTCCCATTATTCTGTTATTTTAATTTGAATATTTCTTATCTTGTGCCTAACAAAACCTTAAGCTTTTCGTAATGTTTATTCTAATAACTATGAATTATTTTCTAAATAACGTTTTCATTCTTTACAAGTATAATAAGACAGATTTTGAGATGGGACATATTTTAGTTGCTGCTCCATTCTGCACACCATCCCTCCCCACATACATACATACCATACATAATTTCTTAAGGTGTGTATATTTTGAAGTCACTTAAAAGAATGATATCTTAGACAATTTTTTCTTTTATAAAGCTTCACCAGACTGCCCTTCAGAGTGAAATATTTCTGTATGCTCTCATGGAATGTTGTGTTTTATTTTTCCACCAATGACACTTCTGTAACATTATATCTGGATGCTTTTATTAGCCCATAAAAGCAGGTTTCTCTGCCTTGTTTGTCATTTGTTTACAGTGCTTTTCCTAGATCTAATAATGTATGATGAATAAATAATGTTTAAATGAGTGAGGAGCAGCCTTCATTAATGTGAAACTTACTGTACCAGCACACAAGTATTTAGTTTCTTAAAAGAATCATAGATATGAAAACATACCTTGTTAACTTTGAAAAAACTAAATTCTCCTATTGTCTTCTCTCTTGGTATTTTAATTTTTCTTCTCTTTTAGATATCATCAGTCTCCCAGAACAAGTGCAGTGGGTCAAAGTCAATACAAACATGACTGGCTATTATATTGTTCACTATGCTGATGATGACTGGGCAGCTCTAATCAATCAGTTAAAAAGAAATCCGTATGTTTTAAGTGACAAAGACCGAGCCAACCTCATCAATAACATCTTTGAACTTGCAGGGTAGAGTATGCTCAATTTACATTGTTATTGTCATTTTTAAAAATGCTATTGCGGTAAAGAAAAATTCAGAAAACAGTTTGAAAGAACAAGTATATATTGGCTGTTAGGTACAGTCTTAGAAACTCTGGAAAATATAAGACATGTTCATTTCATTAAAACTTTGGAAAATGTAAGATGTGGTCATTGCTTTCAGAGAGTTTATAATGTATTAGAAACATCAGCTATGAACATATTAAATAATTAGCAAAAGACAACAGGATCAACTGCTAGTTCAAGAATAGATACCAAACCTGTGATTAATATAAAATAAAAATGTTTAAAAAAAAAAACGAATAGACACCAAGAGGCAGGATACATATTTTGTTCAGTAAAAACGTTGTAGGTATTCAGGCTTCACATTTCATAAAAGAATTCTCTTCTTGAAGCAATTGGCTTCTGCCTAAAGCTTAGTGCTAACCTATTGGTTGAATATCATCTCTAGTGCCCAGAGCCTCCTTTATATGTATATGGCTTGCCTCCCCAACCACCACATACATTATAGAAGCCCAAGGCCAAGGAAAGGCAATGGTCTTTCATAAAAGTATCATCTGAATAGTTTACAAATTTAGATTGGTTCTACTCCTAGAAACACAATGAATACTTATCATATTATTTTTCAATTTTGACTTGTGTTTTAAATATGAAGTAGTATGGGGAATTTTAATTCAGAACATGACTGTTCTGGCAAAAGATCACCTCCAAAGACTTTCTAAGTCTGTGTGATCTGGCTGGCACGAGATCACCTCCAAAGATCTTCTAGGTCTTTGTGATCTGGTGGAAACAAACATGCATTTAACCAGGAGACAGAGGCAAGCATATCTGAGTTCAAGGCCACCTGGTATAGAGCAAGTTTCAGGTAAAGAAAAGCTTAGGTCTGAGCATGGTTGTGCACAGCTTTAATACCAAACAATGAAGGTAAAGTTACTTTGTAGAAGGAAGCAGCCATGTTTGAAAGTGATCTCTAAATGAAAAGGTGACAAATCAGAGAAAGACTTGACATAATAGGATATGGTAAACTCTGTGAAAAGAGAGAGGAAGGAGAAGCTACTTAAGGGGCAATACAGAGAGAGAAGAGTCAGTTTTACCGAGACAGTAATAGAGAGATAGGTTACTGAGAGAGAACTCAGATGAAGACCAAATAAGCCAGAGAATGAGAAGGAGCCAGAAGATTAGAAAAGGTTGCCAGACTTAGTTTGAGGCCAAGCAGAGCAACTCGGGAACTGAGAGTAAAGCCAAATTGAATAAGTCAGCGGGGAGAGGATTTGAGCCAGAACAACTGAATTGAACCAGCCAGGCCTGAGCTCAGAAAGAATAAGACAGGGTGAGCTTATTAAGCAGTAAGGCTCAGAGGCTGAAGGCCTTCAGGCCTAGGTTAAATTGTAGGGAGTCTAGAAGCTTCTAGGACGAGGCCTAAGTTAGCAGAAGAAAGTAGTATCCTCCAAGACAACTGAAGCAGAAGAATAAAAGTTCCTTTTACAAAGTAACCTTGTTATATCCTTTCAACCATTAGTGCTATGACTTCTACAAACTGCCTCTTGGATATTAGAATTAAATGCATGTAACGCCCTACCCAACCTAACTGCTTAGTTTTTAAAGGGCGTTCACTGTAAAACTCACAATAGACCTTGTGTTAACAAATTTGGCAGACTGATTGTTTTTACAGAAAAAAAATAAGATTTGTCTGTTTTCTGATTCAGGTACTGTAAATCAGATACTGGCTCAGATAGTGATTATGTCCTTCCTAATCATGTGATAAATAGAAGTAATTAGTAAATAAAATTAATAGCAGTTGTTTTTTCCAAGACAGTGTGATGCTTTTACACTGTCAGTGGCAAATAATAGATGACTTCTGGATCCAAAACTGAGCTGTTGTATAACTTTCTGTTAAAATGTATCTTTACCTATGAACCAGTTAAATATAATTGAGTCTAACTTTGCCTGGTGCTACTATAAACTTAAGTTTCTTGTCTGCAGATCTCACTGACTCACTATAAAATTTCCCTCAGTAGATTTATACTTCCTATTCATTTATTCTTTAGCCTTGGCAAAGTGCCTCTTAGGATGGCATTTAATTTGATTGACTATCTTAAAAATGAGACCCATACTGCACCTATCACTGAAGCCCTGTACCAGACAGGCCTCATCTATAACCTCCTGGAAAAACTGGGACACATGGACCTGGCCTCGAGATTGGTGGTAAGTCTTTCTTCAGTTTCTCTTGTGGCCTACCTTTAATACTGGTATTTACTATTCTGTTCAGCTCTTAACATTACTTTTTTTTTTAAAGCAGTTAAATTCTAATTTCTTTATTTTGCTAGTTGTAAAATCTCCAGAGCAAAATGCCATTACTAACCATGAAGAGTTGAAGCTTTTACATGAAAAAGTATTGTTTGAACATCAAAACACAGACAATTGACTGCTTTCAGTCTCTGGGAACCCTCTTTTGTTTTTACACAACATTGAAATAGGGTCTTTTAGGATGTAGATAGCCTATTAATTTGCTAGTGGTCATTATAAAATGCAGCATGTATGTACTGAAAATATCCTACTTAGGAGTTGTTGCTGACTACGCTCCCATGGGTAATTGGTAGCCGTGACTGCACAAGCTCTAAAGAAGTCACCTTTCTTAAGACTAGTCACCTAATCATAACAGCTGTTACTTTTGACACTTCAAGAATAACTAAGGTAATATAATAGTTACCTAGGATGTCCTTACTGTATTATTACAGTTGTAATGTACAAAAAGAGCAGAAATTTTTGTATTATGCCTCTGGACAGTAGAAGGCTACAGTCAAAGTGTTGGCAGGGCAGAGTATTTTGTAAAGGACAATCTACTGACTGCCTTTCCTTTAGCTTTAACTGGATGTTGCCAATCCAGTTGGCATTCCTTCCTTAAACCCTGTCACTCCTGTCCTGTCTTGGTTCACAAAGCACTGTATTGTGTCTCTGTGCCCAGATGGGCCAATTGTCATAGATGTACCAACCCTTAGGGTAGAGCCCATAGTAACCCTGTTTAGCTTCATTTTTACTTGATTAGTTCTCCAGAGACACTGTTCCCAATTAAGGTTATATAAATTGGGAGAAGGTACAGTATTATATGGTATCGGTAGTAACAGACAAGACTAGTGCACATCACTCATTTTTACCACTTTTGAAGGACACTGATTTGTAGGAATTAAAAATATCCGAAAGGGAGCTACAACATCTGACTGTTCCAGCTATGTAGCTAGTTAGTTTCATGGTGGTAGAAGCCCTTCTTCTGTGTGTCTCTCTCTATTCTATTTAAGATTAATCTTAGGAGGCACTTGGTAAGTACCCCAAGCCATCCCTCTGTTAAAATCGCAGATTGGGTCTTTGTAATATTTTTCTTTAGTGTTCAAGTAACCTCTCTCCTGTTGCATCTTCATCATCTGTGGCTTCAGGTGTTTGTTTGAAACATACTATAGTGTAAGATCCATGAGACTGATGACTAAAGGGCAAAGATGGGAAGCTTAATATTTGTTCCTGAGACTTGGATCCTTTTAGTGCTGTAACTCCTTGAATTTTTAGTTAAATACTAATTGGGCTTTAATTCTTAAAGAGGAAAAACATTAAAATTCTTAGGGGATTTTGATAGCATCAAAACTATGTCCCTCAGTTGAGGAATGGATACAGAAATTGTGGTACTTTTACACAATGGAATACTACTCAGCAATTAAAAAGGAGGAAATCATGAAATTCGCAGGCAAATGGTGGGACCTGGAAACGATCATCCTGAGTGAGGTATCCCA
>CM053767.1:37077202-37116419 GCA_028658305.1 Pachyuromys duprasi
GGGAGGAGGGAGATGAGGGAGGGAGTGGGAGGGTAGGAAGGAATGAGGGAGGGGGCTACGCCTGGGATTCAAAGTACCTAACCTGTGATTGATATAAATATAAATAAATTAAAAAAAAAAGAATTTAAAACAAACAAACAAACAAAAAAAACTATCAAATTGTGAAACCGTTTTGTAGCTAGGAAGTGGGATGGCAGACATTTCCAAGCCCTTGAATTCAGTATTCAGGTGTATTGGTATTTAGTATTAGTGTCTGATTAATATTTATGTCATTATAACCAGAACACTATACATAATAATTTTTCATTCTGTCCTATAAAGCAGTGCATGGGGGGCTGGAGAGATGGCTCAGAGGTTAAGAGCACTAGCTGTCCTTCCAAAGGCCCTTAGTTCAATTTCCAGTAACCACATGGTGGCTCACAAACATCTATAAGATCTGGTATGCAGGCAGAACACTGTATACATAATAAAGAAATTTTACCCAAAAAAAGCAGTGCATGATGCATATAACATTTTGTGGACTATGCTTTTGTTTGGTGGGAAGGGTCTGGTGCGGACTTTTGAATTGTGTTAAATTGTTGCCCTCTGAAGTTAATGACTGGTTTTGGTCATATTCCTGTCTTATAACTTACAAATCTGTCGTTCTCTTTCATATGAAGCATTGGTGGGATAAACCTTTGCAGTAAAGCTGACAGTTCTCTCTTAAGAAATGACATTCACTTAGGAAAGAGCCTTCCTGAGTGCACTGGTGTAAAATTAAAGCAGTGAATCGAAATGTACTATATAGCAAAGTGTCAGTATTTTTTTCTGTTTTATTTTTTAAGTAATTTTGTCACTGTTGCTGTATTTTATTGCATATACAGTATTGGTAGCTTATATGACACATTTCTTTATTCTCTTTCTCTTTTTGCCTGCCATTCCTTATGAAATTAGTGTTAGTTGTTTAATTACCTTAACTCTAAAAGGTTAATCTAGAAACCTTATGAGAAGTATGTTTCATTTTATAAGAGGAAAAGGCAAGTTGAGGCATGTGCTGTTAATATAAATAATATTGAAGACAAAACCTGAATCACTTATTTAAATGGTCACATTTACAACAGGATTTTTATGAAAATAGAATTATTGTAGTAAAACGTTTATCATACTTTCAAATATACATAAAATATTTTGAGATTCTTTCTTGATCATTTGGTATAGGATGCTAGCAAAACCGTGGTCTCTGCTTGTAGGGTGTGCATGCTCAGGGCTTAGTGTGAGCTGCTTCGGTGTCAGGCTTTCTCTGCTCCAGTCAAAGTGCCGTTCCCACTGTTGTTGCTGTGTCTCTCAATAGGAGTCCAAGCTGTAACTTTTCCACAGTGTTTCTTTGCTTCTGATAAATACCTTTAAGTTTTCCTCTCTGTAGACCAGAGTATATAAACTACTGCAGAACCAAATCCAGCAGCAGACCTGGACTGATGAGGGCATGCCATCCATGCGGGAGCTCCGGTCAGCCTTACTGGAATTTGCCTGTGCCCACAGCCTAGAGAACTGTACCTCTATGGCCACAAAGCTGTTTGACAATTGGATGGCATCAAATGGAACTCAGAGGTGAAGTGAACATCTATTTGAATGGTTTCCATTTATTACTTCCTAAAAAAGGAAGGAATGACGTCCCCCTGTATGTACATGCCCTATTTAATACATTTTTTATGACCTTTGAATTGCTTCTACTTCTTGCCCATTGTAAATATTACTGCCATGAATTTGAGCATACAGTGTTTAGCTCTTGCAAACCTGATTTAAATTCTTTTGGTATATATCCAAAAGTGGTATTGCTGGATCATAGAGAATTTTTTATTTGTTTTGTTTTATCATATACATATGTCTATGTATGTATTTGTGTGAGTGCACATGTGTATGGAGGCCAGAAAACAATCTCTGATGTCAATCCTTACACTTTTTTTAAGACACTGGCCACCACTGGCCTGGTGCTCACTGAGTAGCCTGGGTTAGACCCCTAGAGAGCCCCTGGGATCTGTCTGTTTCTGCGCTTGACTTTATTATGTGGGTTCTGGAGAGCAGACTCAAGTACTCATGCTTGCTTGGCAAGCTCTTTACTGATTGAACTATTTCCCCTAGCATTCCATTTTTAATTTTTGAGGAACTTCAATGATATTTCCCATCGTAGTTTCCCATAGTAATTGTGTAATTTTATGTTTCCACCTAGAGAGTAGAAACATTCCAGTTTTTTTATATCCTTGCCAACATATGTTTTCCAGTTATGTTTGGTGGGTTTGGTTTTGAGATAGGGTGTAACTGAGTAACCCTGCTTAGCCAACCTCTGCCTCCTGAATGCTGACATTAAAATAAGCACTTCCATACGTGGCCTCCTTTTCTGCTTTCTTTGTTTGTATTTAAAACTTTTCCCCCTATGGTGCTGAGCATCTAACGCAGGGTCCCACACTTGTTAGACAAGTGCTCTACCACCAATCTCTGCTCACCTATCCCCATTTTCCCAGCACTGGAATCACAGTGCATCCTCCCAAACTCAGCTATGTTGTTGTACTCATGGGTGCAAGGTGGGTAGTAGCTGAGCTCAGGTCCTCCGGCTTATATGGTGAGTACTTTAAATGATGGAGTTGTCTCTGTGATCCCAATTTTCTGAGTTTTTGAGAGGAGATAATTCTCAGGGTATGAGAGATGTCTCCTTTAGTTTAGAGTAAAGTGACTGGTGGAGTGAGTAGTTAGGAGACATGCTATTGAATGTAGAATTCCTTCCAGACTCCTTATTGAGAATTTTGGAGCAATGATTAAAATTTCATTTGGAAAGTTGAAATGGGGAATTTGAATAATGGTCTGAAATCTTTCCTAGCTCTAAGATCTTAATAAAGGCAGTTGGCTATGTTTCATTCCTTTTGTACACCCTGCCTCCCAAACATGTATTTACTGCTTTATTTATACCATAAAACTTAGCACACTGTATTATAATGTGTATAGTTACTGTGTATACTTTGGCATAGCCCATAATCACCTACAGAGAAAGGAGTGTGCCTCCTTCCTCCTTCTATTCCTCCTCAGTATGCAGCCATGTGTCTTCTCAGTGAATAACTATTATATGAAATTGAACTTACATTCTTTAAAGTCATAACTGTAGGAAAGTAGCAATCATTGAATTAACTCTAAAGTGTATGAAGATTTATAATTATTATTTAACCTATATCCAGAAACACTACCAGTCAACTGCTTGCCTTTGAAGTCATATATTTTCCTTGTTATTCTCATGCTTCATTATCCCTCTTATAGCCTGCCTACTGATGTCATGACCACTGTGTTCAAAGTTGGAGCAAGAACTGAGAAAGGCTGGTTGTTCCTATTAACCATGTATTCCTCCATGGGCTCTGAAGCAGAAAAGAACAAAATACTTGAAGCCCTTGCCAGCTCAGAGGATGTACAGAAACTTTACTGGTATGGAACCACTCAAAGAACATGATAGAAGGAAACCAAAAGATGAAAGCTCTTTGCTCTGTAAGACAGGAGCCCATTTTCTCTTGAGTTCTCACTCTGACTACTTTCTGACTTTGACGGTGTGTGCAGAGTTTGCCTGAGCTTGACTTCTTCTTGGGGACTGACCCTTGACAGATATGCAGAATACACTGTTTGAGAGATTTGAAAATGTTAATAATCACAAACCCCATCTGTGCCCAAGGGAGAAAATGTTGTTCTGTCTTGGCATGATGTTCTAAACTCTGCTAGTACTAGATATGATCTGTTCATGCTGTCACTTTGAAAATGCAAACACTTCAGAAATAGACAACTATAGAACTGTATATATTTTATCCTCCTATGAATTTATTTCTTATACTTCGTAATGTCCAACTGGGAGCCTCATGCAGGTGAAAGAAAGGCAGTGAGACACAACACAGAGAACAGAAAGAAGCAGAGTAAAGGTTCAAGTGGCCAGGAGAAATCAAAGTTGCATTCAGCTTAGGACATAGACAGTGAAAGCCATACCAGGGGTAGACGGATCATCTTAGCCTGGTTCTTCTCTTATATAAATCCCCTCAGCTAAATCCTAACAGTCTCCAGGAGACATCCTTAGCCCGTGCCCAGACCCACTTATTAAATGATACTTTGTAAATAAGCATTATCTTTAAATCAGTGGCTATCCTCTGTCCTTAGCACAGTATACTATACATTTCCATTATAAATATTCAAATAGCACCTGAACATAGAGAGTACAATGTAAAATACTTTTGTCCACTTTGTACTCTGTCTTGTTTAGTAGCATCAGTACTGGTCTGTGTGTTTGTATACAGAAATATAAGACTAAGAACTCCTGACTTGAAAACCAGAAAACATACTAGTTTCCAAAACTGTAGAAAGTTGCAGAATTTTTTCCTTGATATTTCATAAATCATTTTGTGGCAAAACATGAATGTGTGTATCATGACTAGTAAAATAATTGACAAGTTTCAACTTGGGTGCTAATTTAGCCTAGTCCAACTTGATTTACCTTGAATTGGAACCCAATACTAATACGTTTATCTTCAAAAACAATTACTTTGAAGGCTAAATCTGATTCCTTTTACAGGTTAATGAGAAGTAGCCTTGATGGTGATGTCATCCGAACACAGAAGTTGTCACTTATCATTAGAACAGTGGGCAGACACTTTCCTGGACACTTGCTGGCGTGGGATTTCGTTAAGGAAAATTGGAATAAGCTTGTACATAAGTAAGTCTGTATATTCTCAGGCTATGCATTTGTAAAAGGCTTATTGTTCCTTACTGGCTCCCTGAGGTTACGATATGTCCTAATAAGTGCTTCCTGAAGGAAGCAGTTTTCTGTATTTATAAGCATCACACTATGTAAAAGTGGTATTCCATTGAAATGCTGATCAAGCCAGGGACACCTGATAAGCTAGTGAACCTAGCATGACCATGGGCTGTTTCAGAGTAGCTGCTTAGTTATATGTGTTAGAAATATTTCTTGATTGCCAAGACATCAGTTAAGGAATCACACCTAGCTAGGTAGCACATTATAGGTGTTTTCTTCTTCTCATAAAGCTGATATAGCTGATTTTCTGGATATAGCTGATTTTTGAGAATCAGAAATTCTATCAGAATATCCCAAGCCTCCACCTCCTTTCCTGCCCAGTGACAGTAAATGTGAATGATGCCCCATGT
This sequence comes from Pachyuromys duprasi, assembly GCA_028658305.1. Taxonomy (NCBI): domain Eukaryota; kingdom Metazoa; phylum Chordata; class Mammalia; order Rodentia; family Muridae; genus Pachyuromys; species Pachyuromys duprasi. The sequence continues at coordinate 37,082,366 of CM053767.1, forward strand.
TTTGAACTGAATTTCCAAAAGAAAGACCCCGCTCTGCCTTTACATTAAAGCATTTCCTTCATACTCTAGAACAGTGCTTTGGTTGTCAGCAGCTGCTTTTTTTTTTTTTTTTTGGTCTTATATTTGTGTTTCTTCAGGTTCCATCTGGGCTCCTATACCATACAAAGTATCGTTGCTGGATCGACTCACTTGTTTTCAACAAAGACACATTTGTCTGAGGTTGGTTGTACAAAATACTAGCAGGGAGTGGGGACTTTCTGTGCTAATTCTAGTCCCTTCAGTTTTCTTTCATCAATGCTAATGATTCTGCATTGAGATTATTTTTAAATGGTTGCATGTATAGCTGGAGGTGAAGTTCTGGTTCCATTGTCAGCACTACTTCCTGTCTCCTCAATACAAATAATTTTAGTAGTAGTGAAATTATTTTGACAAATTCTATTCAAAATGTGAATTTATCAAGTCTAATTTTAAATTGACTTTTTTTCTTTTTCTTTTCTATTTATTTACAACTTATTCACTTTGTATCCTGGCTGTAGCCCCCTCCCTCATCTCCTCCCATTCCCACCCACCCTTTTCCTTCTCCCCCTATGCCCTTTCCCTAGTCCCCTGATAGGAGAGTGCCTTCTCCCCTTCAATCTGCCTATCAGGTCTCATCAAAGCTAGCTGTATCATCTTCCTCTATGGCCTGTCAAGGCTGCACCCCTTTAGGGGGAGGTGATCAAAGAACCAGCCACTGAGTTCATGTCAGAGACAGTCCCTGTTCCCCTTACTAGGAAACCGACTTGAAAACTGAACAGCCTATGGGCTTCCTCTGAGCAGGGGGTTCTAGGTCCTCTTGATGCAAGGTCCTTCTTTGGAGTATAATTCTCTGTAGGACCCCTGGGCCCAGGCATTTTTGCTCTGTTATTCTTGTGGAGTTCCTGTCCCCTCCAGGTCTTTCTATCTCCCTCTTCTTCCATAGGACTCGTTTTTTTTTTTTCAGAGTTATTTTTCTATATTAAGACATAATACGGAAAGAAGAAGTAGTAGATATGGGAGTAGAGGCACCAGCAGGGAAGAAAAGTTTGGTTTTGTTTTGTTTAAGATTACTACACTTGATTGAGGCAAATACCTTGGATGATAAAGTATAGGGCTACTCCTATACTTCGCTATACTCCTACTTTCTACGTGTTAGATCTTGGAGCTACATCACATAGTTAAAACTTATTTCAAGAGGCCGATCAGAAGGCCCAGCCTTTCTTTGTTTAAAATATTTCTTTGTGGAACTTGCAGGTCCAGGCTTTCTTTGAAAATCAGTCAGAGGCAACCTTGAAGCTTCGGTGTGTCCAGGAGGCTTTGGAAGTTATTCAGCTGAATATCCAGTGGATGGCGCGGAATCTGAAAGGTCTGACATGGTGGCTCTAGCACTCACAGCTGACCTTCTGGGGCCCACAGCTCTGCTGCTTTTGCAAAGGTTGAGGTGAAGACAGGCCTGCTGCAGAGTTGTTTGCACTGTTAGGAGTTCTAGTTAGCTCAGGGCCCAATTGTATTTTTTATGTCTTTTCTGAAATGTCTTTAGGCAGCACATGGTTATTTATTACAAAATTATATTCACCTGTATGCCAACCTTCTACAAAAACAGTAATTTTTCTTTGACATACACATGGAGAAAAAAGTCAGATTTGAAATTCTGCTCTATTTCTTAGTGTCCAGAGTGTTGCTGGCATAGTGCAACCAGGGAAGGTCTGCTGTAGGAGCCACTGTGTTGTAGGCTGCTGATTGGTCAGCACTTTGTTGCTTCTTGTTGATAGATACACCTGGAAGGTGGGCTCTAGCCTGGAGGAGTGCAGTAACAAAAGCATTGACGATGCACTGTAGACCTCAGCTGTGGGGTCTGCCCTGACGAGGGTTCTTAAATCCTAGTTTATGTCTATAGAAAAATGTCTCGCACAAAAAATTCTATAGAATTTTTGATGTTTCTCCTAAATTGAACAGCTGAAAAAAACAGGCCCAAAATTTGTTTTCCAAATATCTAACACTTTTTGCTTCATCTTTATGGCACTATGTAGTTTCTGAACTGAGTTAATCTTAATTATTTTATTCAGGAATGCCAGTATCCCCCAACGGTGTATACCTGGTTAGACTTCCTGCTGGAGAGGCTATTCATAAGCTTTGGCAAGCTTTCTGTTAAGCACTGGTGTTTTTGTCATTACTTTCTCACCAAGAATGTAATTTGTTTAAGTTGCCTTTTGAACCTAACAAATCATACCCTTTTCTCTGTGAATCATACCCATGTGTGGGTATTTACTTTATGCTAAAGAGTATATTAGAAGCATTTCTTAAATAGTGTCTTCAAGAAATTAAAGCTTTTTATTTTGAAGTTCACCATAGTACCTTAAAGGGACAATGAGAATGTGGAACAGGGAGAAGTTGAAAATATGGTGGGCTATGACTTCTTTTTTCACTGTTAAAAACAGTGCTTTTGTTTAGTTGAAAAAATTATAGGCTTTTTTCTTTTATCATGGGCAAACTATGTTAGACAAAGTAGCCAAGGATCAAGCAAAGGAGAAGTAAGGAGGGCATCCAGAGAGGGAGGCAGGTGCCCGCTCCTCTGAAGGAGAAGTACTGTACTTGAACTTTTTGAGCTATGCAGACCTATTCCTACATTGTTGTTTCTTTGATTCTTAGGAGAAAAGTTTTCTTCTTAGTAACTCATGAGAATTCTATATTTTGTTTGAAAATAGTGTCCGTGTACATAAAAGGGAATTACTCATTTGTGAACACTGAAAACACTCCACAGGGTCAGACCACAGAAAGGCCACTTTTTTATTCAGCTGTTGTAAAGTTAGAATATGTGGAGTTGTATACAAAATTATAGTTTATTTTATGAGAATATTTTTATATAATAAAACTTTAATGGCTGAAAAGCTGAAAAATAGCCTGCTTTAATCCTAGTGTTTGATCCCAGTTTTGTCTTTTCTAAATATTTTTGTGTTTTTGAGTAGAAAATATTCCTGAGAACCACAGAATCATCTTGATATCTTAATAAAATAGCTAATTGTAGATCTTTATTTCCCTATGCTTTTGGTAAATGAATGATAGTTCAGTTGATACTGAAGGTTAGTGGGGTTTTGTATTTTCAGAGTGAAGGAAAAATACTCTTATAGGTTTTGGTTGCTCCTTTTTGGTTTTTTACCATGTTGTATTACTAAATTCTACTTTGATACAGAGTTTAACTTTTGCTACTTTTCAAAATCAGTTCAGTCTTGAGATTTACCTGCCCATTTTGGCATTTATCCTAAACACTTTGCAACTCTTTGTATGGCAAATCTTGTGTTAAATAACACTTTTTCCATGTATGAGTATGATTGTGTGTGGTGTGTGGTGTTTAAATAAAGCCTGAGGAAGGTGCGGGCCTAAAAAGAAGGAACTCTGGATCCACTACTGTCACAAGCTGTTCATTCCCAGGATACTGGAGCCATAATATTTTCAGTCTTAGCTGTAACATTCAGCTCAATGGTTTTTAATTTTGGTAGGCTGCCTCTTAATTCCCCCACAGAATTCTGTAAGTTTTCATGTTTTGTTAACCTTTTTATGTGCAACTTCTTACAGTTAACTCAAAGTCAGGGCTGTAAGGCTGAGAAGTGGCTTTTATAGTCTGATAAGTGTACTGGTAGCATTCACATTTTTCTCCTCTGAAGTATAGTCCTGCACACTGTACTTTTAAGAAGGAAGATTGAAGTACAGGGGTCAGCTTGTGCTTTGGGTGTAGGCACACAAAGACCTTCCATCACTGGGTAGCAGCTGAATGAGCACTCTGCTTACTACAGAGAAAGGGTATATTGAATGTAATTGGAAAGCCACATCTTGATTATTAGGAAACATAGAATTGGAAATCTTGATTTGTGGAAAAAAATTGATTTGGGGATCTGAAAGTTTGTTAAAGTTAGGAATTGGAGGAGACAGGTTTGCTCTGCTGGTGTGAGTTTAGCTATAATAAAGTGGTAGCAGTTCCCTCCCCACCCAGACGCTTGTGCCTTCTTTTGTCTCCTTTTGTTTGTTTTTTAAAAGGAAATTGTGTTTGTCGTTACTTCAGTGTTTACAGACTTTCTTGCTATCACAGGTTCTTCTTAGCTGATTTTCGTTACCATATGTGTTTTTATTTTATTAGACTTTCACCACTGTTAGAACAAAAGCTGCCAGTAGAGTCCTGGGTATAAAAAAGCCAGCTGCATCAGGTTTACTGGGTACCAAACAATCCTTTCTGATTATTGGGAAAGAAGAAATTAAAATTAGGTGTTGTTGAATGATTGATACCCTGTTGTTGAGTTGGATTTTAAAGGTGCTTACCTAATCTAAAGCACCTGGAATGCTAATCCTCAGCCAGACTGCTGAGCACTTGCTTATATAAGACCATGTGTTCTGTGGGTTCCAGAGATGGCATGGTAAGTCTCAGGTGCACTGTTGCAGAGGACTGCAGTTCCCGGGGCAGAGTTTACATAGGAATGGCTTGGTTTACAGAGGCCTCTAAGAATTGGGATCATGGGTTTAGTGTATGTATTCTCACCTTTGCCTTACTTTTGTGTATACAAAATTAATTCTCTTTTTTGGAAATGCTCTGTCTCCTTTTATTTGTATTTCTTAAAACTCAGGTATATATTTTTACTGGGTTTTGTGTTCTTTGATTTTGCTCTTACATTTCTGAAATATCAAAGAAGTACCAAATAAAAAGTGGAGGTCCCAAAGTATGACAGATCTACTCTTTTTCCCCATCCCTTATTGCCTGGGTAGGCAATAAGTAGTAGAATAAGTGATTGACTTCTAGAGAGTTTGTAGGAGCTTTTGAGGGGCTGACACATAGTCTTGAACCATACACATGTGTTTTATATGTTTTTATATTTTAAAAGTTTTGTCCTGGTAAAGAGTGAAATACTGTTCTCTGATCATCTTTCCTTTTCCAGTGTTGCCTGCTGTAGGCAAGAGTTATAATTTGGTTTTAATTTTTGAAAGGATGTAGTCGGTTTCAAAAGGGGAGCAAGGTAGCTTCTTTGAAAGTGTATAGAGATAGTTTTGCTGCTCTTTTGGACTTTATTTCTACCCTCCTTTACATTCTTCTTGTGGACATGTACGTAAGCCACACAGATGTATTGGCAATAGTAGAATAGTAGTAGTGCTTCTTGTTTTGTTTTAGTCTTAGGAACTTAGGTTGTCTCTCCCCCTTTCAAGCTTATTATAAATGCAGTGTCACTTTTTATATTTCACTTAGACTTGTTTCTTTTCATAGACACTTAATTACTGTTGTGATTGAGTATGGCAGATTCTTCCTTTTTTTCTTGTTGCCTCTTAACTGTTTTGTTTGGGAGATTGTGGAAGAGAGTAGAGTAGTGCTTGCTATGACTTTTTGTTATTAATTCATTTGGTCTTATGCCCTTTAAATGCATGTGAAAATACCTGGTGAAACATGGAAGACTAGATATGAACAGCCACCACTTCTCATCTTTTTCTGCCTGTTGAACAGAAGCTATTAATAAGAGTGGGAGTGGAGTGTGGGAGACACAGAGAAGTGTACTCAATGTCTGTATATATGTATATTTCTTACTGCTATCTTATATGAATTCACTGGGTGCTCAGAATAGAAGGTACCCAATGTACTGTGGAGTTCAGATGTATAACAGTGTCCTCTTTCCCTTTCCAATATTGCCTGGGTGCAATACTTTTTAAAGTAGTTTGAGTTTATTGAAAAAGCTGGGTTTGGGTGGTCATGGTTTGCTTGGTTGGTTTTTGCTAGGCAGGAAAAGTAGTTTGGGGGCAAGAGTATATACTTTTTAAGTGTATGAACATGTTGTTGCTGCATTTTTCCCTCCTTCGTTTCCCTGTCCCGGCCATGAATTTATGAGGAAAGCTGGGATCCCTAAGACACTTCTTCCTTCTCTTACATTGGCTACGTGGAGTGTCTAGTAGCACAGACCATGCTTAGGGGCTGCTGCCGGGGGTGGAGGGAGGGCCTATGCTTTCACAGTGTGCTTTTGCTTCTTGGTCACTGCATTTCCTTGGGTGCCTGTCCTGAAATTGGACTTGTAGATTCCTGATGAACCGTAGAACTCTGAATTTAGTGTCCTCCCATGGGCAGGTTTTTCTTTTCAGTTTTTCTCTTAGCTTTAGTGGGGACTTAAGGGCAGGAAATATACTCTTTACAAATATAAATATGTATATATATTTTTTTCATTTGGTACTGAATCCTTTACATGGGTGTCTAAGTACCTAATGAGACGTGGAGGTCCGGATGTATGAAAACGTCCTCTTTTCCCTTTTCCTCATTGCCTCTGTGGGCAATAATTGTAGAGTAGCATAGATTTTCTAATTCTGTTCCCCCCAGAGGAACTTCATATATATATATATATGTATATATACACACACACATATATATGTATATACTTTAAAATGTAAATATGAATTTTTTAATCTTTTTGTTGTTGTTACTTCTTTTGTACCTAAATCTGTTTATGGACACCTAGGTACATAAGAAATATTGAGGTTCATTCTATGAAAAATGTCCCCTTCCCCTTCCCTCATTGCCTGTCTGGGCAATGGCTTGTAGAGTAGTTGTGTAGCTTAGGCATAGAGTATGGAGTAGAAGATTTCTGGGATTTTACTTTTTAGAATGTGTTCAAAAGATTGTCAGTTATTTTAGTTTTTGCTCCCAGTCTGTTTTTATGTTGTCTAAAGAAGCAAGAGTCTATACCCAGAAGCGTGGAATGTCTGTCCTTTACTCTGTCACCATGCCATACTGCAGTAGTGTGTAAGTACTGTTAGGCTTGGCTTCTTGTTTTGTCTGTTTGTTGCTTATAACATGCTTGTTAGAAAATGATTGTACATGCCTTGTGGTGTTAAGTTCATTTTGAACCTGGTCCTTGGTGTGACTATTTTTTAATACGTACTTAATGAACACTGAGATTGATTCTATGAAAACTCTCCCCAATCCCTATCCCTCATTGCCTGATTGGCAGTGGTAGACTAGATGTTTTGCTTACTTATCTTTTGTTTGTTTGGGGGGGGGGGTGTTCTAGATGTATATATATATATATATGTATATATTTTTAAGTATATAAATAGTTGGTACTTTCTATATGTTATTCCACATACCACCAGTTCTTTGCTGAGATTTGTAGAAATATAATTAAACATTGAGGTCCAGACGTATGATAACTCTACCCTGCTCCCTTTTCCTTGTTGCCTACAAAGGCAATACTTTTATAACGTGTTTGCTTGGGGGGAGGGGAGTGGAATTGCTTAGGTGGGTAGTGGTTAGGTGAAAGGGATGAGTGCATGATTTTAAAATATATTTTTTCATGGTACTGATTAGGCCCATAGTCCTTTGCATGGATAAATGGGTACCTAGTCAAAATTAAGGGTCAGTGTATGACATATCTCCCATTTTCCCCTTCCCCTATGCCTGTATTGGCAGTAGTTAGTAGAGCAGTTGTGTGTTATTTACTTAATTGTTTTGGATTTATATTTTTGATAGTAGACTTCTTAATATAAGTTTTCATTTCTTTATTTCATTTTGTATTCTGTCCTTTGCCTAACTGTAAAGGACATAATGAAAATTAGTTTCATAATATGACAGGGCACATATTTTCATACATATTTCCTCACTTAGCAGTAGGTAGTACAGTTGTTTTCTGTTTATTTCTGGTTGTTCTTTGGATATGTATCTTTTAAGATGCAAATATATATGCATGCATATTTAATTTTCTCTCTTTCCCTCATTGTTTCCCTTTAATACTTATTCCCTTGAAGGTTTCTACATGCACCTAGGAAAAAATAAAGGTTCCTTACATCTTGTGCACATGACTGGAATTGTATCCCTCTGACTCCATGTCTGTGAGTAGCAGTGGGCATATAGCAGATAAGATGGGAGAAAACACTCAGATATGGCTGTATTGTGGAAACTAACTAGATCCAACGTTTCTAGCATTTATTTAAACTGAGATTGTGAAAAGTGAGCTTTGGTTTTATAAAACCAAAAAACAGAAAAACAGAGGGCAGTGCTGAGTAAAATTGTGTTTAAATGTCCTCACTGATTGAGGTGCGCTGTTGAAGCTTATGACCCAATATCAGTGTTTCCTACAACTGATTTGAAGAACCCTTAGGAGTAGTCTTACTGTGAGGCCTGGAATTCAGAGTTCTGTTGAATCTTCTTGTGTACCCAGGAGAAGTCATTGTGATTCTTAGAATGGATCATCTGAGTGATTGCTACTCGTCTGGTGACTGACAAACAACATGGTCCCAAAAGAATTAAAGGGGCAAGCCTTCCTGTCTTAGAACGTCTACGTGTGGCAGGCATTGGCCCTTCCTTACCCAGAGCTCTTTTGTGTGGCTGCATCTGTCTCCCCAGTTCTCTTCCCTGACCACTCCTGTTCTGTTTTGCCTTTGCCTTCAGTGCCTTCATTGTTGTTAGACACTATCTTAAGTTGCACTCACAAATTGAAGCTAATGCTTTCTCCTTAGCTTTGTGACTCTGCATTTCATGTACCTGAGCCTCTAAGTTGGTCTCAGAATTCTTGTATTTCATATTGTCTCTTTATCCACCACATGGTAAATGTTACAACTACACATTTGTCTATATTAGAGAAAACGCACGTGAAAATGTCTTTGTCCTTCTAGCATCTTAGCTTGTTCTCACATTTTTACTGATACTCCATGAGGAAGATTTCCCATATCCATCTAAGAAACACTGAGTGATAGATAGGACTCCTAGAAATTCTCAAAGACATATTATTTACCATATCAAACTCTCAGGAATGTGTTGGAAAATTAGCCTAGTAACATTGCTGTTACTTATACCTGCTGCTGTAGGAAAAGGTTTATTCATGACACATTTACCTTTGATCATAAATAAAAGAGAAAAGGCCACCTTTTTGGAGTTAGTCATGGTAGTCATTAGTGATATTTTGAACCGTTTTTAATTTGAAATACTTCAAAGGAAGTAAAGGTCATGGCTTAGCTCAAAAAAAAAAAATGCTCCAGAAGTTGGGCTGTATAAATCATCAGTACAGTAATATACTGTGTGTGTGTGTGTGTGTGTGTGTGTGTATGAAATGAGAATTGCCACATAATTGGAGCATTTGCATTCATCATCCAATCATGCTAAGTCAAACTGTAGTCAGCTGTCTTGATTAAAGCCAAGTGTTCCCTGTGGCTGGGAGGAAGAGTCTCTTTCTTGCAAATACTTTGGAAAGTGATTACTTGGAAATGTACAAAAGGTATTACTTTTTTTTTTTTTAATTTAAACACCAGTAGAGACCTTCAGTTATATTGCGGGTAGAATTCTGAATTTGTATCCTAATCCGTCTTTTGTGGAAAATTTTGAAGATAGTATGTTTAATATTGTATATGCAAATTGTGTTGTTTTACTTGTAAAGGGAAAATGCTTATTTTTCTTTGTACTTGTTTTGCATATGACCAGCACTGATTGAATGGCATGTTTAACTGCAAACACTGTTGCTTTCTTTGTAAAATGAAAATAAAAGTATTTAAATACGAATACTGTGTGGATTCATCTAATTAGACATACTATATATTAAAAGTATTTCATCTCAGTTCTAAGTTTTATCAGAACTCTTCCTATCTATATTAATTTATCCAGTTTGCTTCCTGCCTCACTCCAGTATCCTTAACATGTAGGAACCCAAACTCACTGTCAACTATTTTGTTGCTTTGAGATATTGTTATGCAGACCATATAGTTTTCAATATACACCCTGACAATTGGTGCCAGTTTCGTCTACAAATAAACAACTGCCGATAGCAACACCTCACTCCAGTCCTTCTGAGAATTAAAAAGTTTACGTCATTTATACACAAATGTTCCCTGGTCTGACAGTTATTAAAACTGTATCTGGATGCTTGGGACAACAGGCTTAGTATTAGGGGAGCTGGCTGTAGGACAGTTACTTGCTTCTGAATCATTATGAACACTCAGATACTGTAAGTAGCAACTGATTCCACAGTAATACACTACCTAAGTTAGAATAAGTCCACTGAAAGCTAGTAGTTCCCCCTGCTTTGACCATATAAGTTGGCATACAGGTACCAGCCCTTCTGGAAGGACATTGCTACTGTTAGGTTCACATTGCTAGGAAGTAAGGTCCACAAAGGTAGCCTATGTCATCTCCATGAATAGTCTTGATCAAGAATTCGGAGTATTTTAAGTGTCCAGGTACAGGAATGAAAACGAGTGTTATTTTTACAATAATTAGAGTTTAAATTATCAGTTTAATGTTGGGCATTTGAAGACAAATCTAGTGAGTATCTTAGTTTCCACCCCCAATGAGTCCTGTTTGGGGATTTAAAAACCTTTTTGCTGTGCCTTTTTAAAAAGGAAATTATGATCATTGCCCATATTTACAAACTGCTCAGAAACTGCAAGGATTTTTATTTTTAAAAACTTGTTATATGTTTTATATTCATAGATATCAATAATAAAAGTTGAACAAAAATTCAGAAGTAATTCCACTAGATTGGGGTGGAGGAAATAGGATTGATAAACCTCTTGCTAATTTACAAAATCACGGTGCAGAAGAATTTGATATTAGCTGCCTTTTGATTTTTTTTCTCGTCTCCCGACACACAGCCTCCAGTGTTTCCTTAGATTTGTGTGGGGCTTGAACATTTGACATATGCTATAAAGTGGTGTTTTATTATCAGAGCAAAAACATGCCTTTAACCAATTTCACTCACCCCAATCCAGTAATTGGTGGTAAGTTCCCAATGCCCCGTGCTTGCGTGCTTTCATTTTCCTTTGTGTATGACATCCAGTTGACTGGTCAAAGTCTCACTGAGGTTAAATGCAATTTTGAGACCACATTATTTTTGGTTTGGGCTTAGCTGTATCATTTTCAAGACCTTTACTTAGAGTAATTTTCAATCTTTCCCACTCGTTTTTGTAAAAGAACATGATGCAATTAAAATAGTTATCAAAATTAAACAGTTGACAAGCACCAGGTGGCTATAGTTTGAAAGGGAAGTGTGGGTATTTAGAAGAGGCCAAAGAAGGGTAGGAGAAACCTAGGGTGGCATTGCATTGCTCATTAAGGAAACAAGCTCTTTGTGTACAGGTCGGATCTGAGAAATGGGAAGCCTTTTTTGATTGTTTCCAGTGTCTCTCTTCATGCATGTATGCCACATGCAGTTTTGCACAGTGACTGCACTATCTTGGTATCATTCTGTCTATCTTAAAGGTGTCTAATTTTTTTTAATTTTAACATAAGTTAATGAGATTACTGTCCCATGTGTTTAATAAAAGCTTCATGATTTGAAGAAATTAAGATATTAAAAAGCTTCAGGACAAAGGGACACTAGTCAGAACCAGGACTTCTTTTTCACCTGTTACCTTCTACTTAAAGATGTTTTTAGTTCCACTAGCCAGGATACTCCTCACATATCTATCTTCCAGGAGTGTTAACATGAGATAAAAACATCTAGAACTGTATGGCAATGTCTGACACAAAGCATAAATTCAACTTTGTTCATTAAGAATCCCAACTGCTTCCTGAGGTGCCCATGTGCTAACATCTGTAACAAATGGAGATGATTCCAGTAAGTTGAATAAGATTATACAGCATACCAGCTAGGAAATTGTTCTTTTCTTTTTTCAAGTTTAAGCCTTGAATTTGCTTACATTTTATTTGAGGAACAGTGTCATATGTTAGACAACAGGCCAGTGAGATGGCTTAATCAGTAAAGGCATGTACTGCCAGGCCTGATGAGCTGAGTTGAATCCACATCATGAAAGAAGAGAGCTGACTCCCACAAATTGTCCTCTGACTTCCACACATACTGCCGTAAGCGCATCCTGTCCTGACACATACATATAATATCAGAAACAAGAAAATGCAAACGCATGCAGTTATGTTGGTGTTGGTATAATGTTCTTGTGGAATATATACAATTTACCCTTGTTCATTCAAATCCTGATTTCTCTATCCCACAATCTGGTTTCAATCCAGACATTGCATTGTGATGCTTATTCTAAGCATCACTGTCTCAAGTTTGTATAAGCATGCTACCATTTGTTCTCTGTATTGCCAATAAAACAACCAGCCAATGCTGAGCAATGGAGAGATTAGGGTAGGACACCCTGGTCTGGAGGGGAGGAGAAAGAAGCTAGTAGGAAGAGAGATGCGAGATCTGAGAGAGAAGGATCTGGAAACACCAGGAGAGATGAACTGGACCTAAGATATGACTAAAAAGCAAGTATATCGTAGGAAATCTGAATGGGAGGAAGCTATGTGGGCTTGGAGGTTTAGGATGGAATAATTATTGCCCAGCATTGTGCTCTAGGTTAATTAAATAAATCCTAGTCTCTGTGTGGTGGAAAAATACTGGTTTAGGAAAAAAAAATCACTGTTCAATGAAAAGATAAATCAATATTAAATATTAATAATCAACAAAATGTTGGTTTCAGAACTGAACTAAAATCCTGACTGCTAATGAATTTTGGTTAATTATAAGGAAATTGCAAACTAAACTCTTGATTGACTTATAGTGGAGATAATATTTACTTGGCCATCCAACTATGAGACACAAATATGTGAGATGCTAGACCTGGTGCTTCAAAGATATTGAAGAAATTTACTACTCCTCAACTTATTTGCCATTAACAGGTGAGACAATCAGATTCTAGCTAGAAAACATTGTATGCAAAGTATATCATATACAGAGAAATTGATCAAATGTGTTAGGATCTCTTGTTGCTAGCAGGGGTCATAGAGACTGAAGAAGCCACCCCCTAAATAGACTGGACTCCTAGTGGCAGGAGGAGAACACCAATTCACCCACAAAACCTTCAACCCAAAACTTATCCTGCCTACAAGATATGCAGGGATAAAGATAGCGCAGAGATTAAGGGAATGTCCAACCAATGCCTGGCCCAACTTAAACCCAATCCATGGGAGACAGCCAACCCTTAACACTATTAACAATAGTCTGCTATGCTTGCAGATAGGAAACTAGTGCTGAAAGGAACCTTCTAAATGATCTAGTCTACTCTCACTATTATATAGACTAAGGGTAACAGAATACACCTTAGCTAAAATTTCACATATGTTTATATGTGTGCCTTAGATATAGATGATGTGCACTTGCCCATAGGACACTTTTTTTCAAAAAGAGTAAGAATTGATTCAATGAAAAAAAAATGTCCTATTATGAATTCACTATCAAAAGAGGTGGGTACATTACTGTAAAGTTGAGCTTGGAGTTAAATGTTTTGAACTTACTGATATGTAAATGTCATGATCTTGAAAGCGTGGGCCATTTTGTATGTGTTTAGATGAAGTGTGTTGCACTGAAGTAGCACTGACTCTGTGGAAGGCAATAATGTCAGAAGGCTCTGACTGTCATCACCAAGCCATATTTAATGAGAGTGGTCACCACTGGTGAAGTGACAAGTGCTGTAGTATGTGACAAGCCAAGGAGAAGGTAAATACCAGCTTCACTAACTAGGTTTTTTAAAGTCCATTTATCTAAAATAGTTGAATTCAACCCAAAGTAAACCATTTACTCTTAGCTGCAGACTCTTGTGCTTTCTATTGCTAGGGCAATAGATCAATTAAATAGAGTGACAGAACTTTCACAAAATTTAGTTTTAAGTCACTTTTTTTGTGCTTGTTTTGTTTTTTTTTTGAGAGGGCAAAACCTGAATGTCAGATGTCTGCCTTCTGCCTTGTGTGCATGCTTATAATAAGTTTCTTTTCTGCCTTTAACCAACTTGGATTCAGAACTTAACACTTAGTTCAAGATTCTTTTCTATAAAATGTGCTGAAGCCAACATGTTGCTGAACAAGTGTAAGATTTTCCAGGCATCCAAGTGAGGAAATCCAAAAGAAAACTTTCCTTCCTGAGCCTCTTGATATTTTTCTTCTCCAGAGCCTCTCCCTTTCTTGGCCATTTCTGGGGGATCCTCTTACATAAGACATGCACATATGTACACATGTGCATTCACACACATTCATACATGCGCACATATGGCATACACATACATGGAGAGAAAGACATAGTCATAGAAAAATTCCTTCAGAAACTTCCTCACTTCTGAACACCTCCTTGAACTTGAAGTGTCTTTCTCATTTAGTGCACTGTGTCTCAGTGTCAAATCCAGATGCACAAGGCCAGTGTATCAGGAGCTCAACAAAACTGACCTCAAATTTTAAAAGGCTGGTTTGTGGCCTTTTGCATTTTGGTCATATCTTGGAGTTACTTCTCACAAGCCACTAAATATTTGTCATGAGGAAAACTATGGTTCTCATAAAAACAAACTTCAAATCTTTATATTGGCAAATATTTTTCTCATGATTTTCTAGAATAACATGAAAACTGGCTTATAATCCCTGAGTACACCCAGACGCTGGGTTTTTAATGGGTAATGTATGCAGTAACTGTTGTGCTCTATCTAGTGTGCACAGGCTGAGTACACAAGACTTAGCTGCAGCGTGATCTTCAAGTGCCTCCTGGGTTTCACAAATGTGGCCTGTATAGTGGGTAGATAATTGGGCATTTGAGTTCATGAGAAGCAGACACAAGGGATGTCACAGGAGGAGGTTGTAAGCTATGAGGCTGGTGTTGCTGTACCCTACTACAATGAATGCCAGAGTGTAGGGGCACAGAATATTTCCCCAGCCAGCATTTCCCTCTCCTCATTTGGGTGTACAGTAGGATGTCAGAGGCTGAGTTCTCCCTACAGAGGCTTTATACATTCCATACTTAACATCTGTGTCATTGACCGGGACCCAGAGGCGCTTTGTTCCCATTGAGTAAACCATACAGTTACATATCGGTTCCTAAGGGCTCCAGGTGAGTGACAGGAGGCGAGGAGTTCCTTGCATGTTGCAGTCTCGCCTCAGGGTTCCCTTAAATTCTGGATATAAGAGCATCTTTCTCCTCTGCTTTCCTCCTGGCGGCGAAGCTAGATTGAGGATAGCTTTTCAGAACAGAATCACAAAGCAGTGAGTCTTGACTTAAAAGTGAGTTTGGGGAAAGGGGCATCTGCAAGTGCTTGAAGCCTGGAGTATAGTCAGTTAAGTGAATCAAAGAAACGCACCTTTTCATCAGCTTGGTTTCGAGATGATACACACAACTGCTGCCTTACCTCATTGACCTCTAGCTCGATAATCAAGAAAGGAATCGTGATACTCTGTATTTCCAAGGTCCTTGCTTTAACAGTAGTCTGCTTGGGATATAGCTAGACTGATAAGTGTGTGTTCCAGGGGCAGAGGGCGCTGGAGGGTGGCGGGCATTGGGGGAGGAGTTGGTAGTTTTATTTCTACCCAATTCGTACCGTGGGCATTCAGAAACAGCTAAGAATACCTGCTTTTCTGGAGATGGCTTAGAGTCCATCATGGAAGCACGCCCAAACTTGAACAGAGATCAAGAGAAACTCAGAAATTAAAGGAATCCTGACAGAAGTACTCATATATGTATTTTTTAATGGAACTTAAAAAACTTTTGAGAATAAGACCAGTGTTCTTGGTTAAGAAGATGCTAAAGAAAGAATTTCAAGTAAAGTGGTCTAAAATAGACACTGTTCCTTTTATATTTTAAAGGAGATCTGTTGCACTCATTTTTAAACTTTTTTTTTTTTGGTATTAAAGCCTCCACCTCCCTTCCACCAACCCTTTAACCCTAGATAAGAGAAGGTTAGTGAGGAGGGGGGGCGCGCAGACCCCTTTACTTCTCCCAGCTGTTTAGGGTCAGCGGGTTCCTTTGGGGCGATACCAATCTCTATCACAGCAAATGCAGCAAGTAGTCTCCTCCAAGCCACTGCGCTGCATAGAAATGTTTCTCTCCATCTGTCTGTGGTCTTTCCGGACACCACACCTTCTCTTTCTGGGCTCTCATATTTCTATCCCTCAGAGTCCCAGGCTACGCCCCCTCCCCTTGTTGCACGAGGAAGGCTGTTACCACCTGGCAAAGATTACACCCCACAGGAGGCAGTTATCAACTGTGGATGAACTGAAGCCCAAACTAAAATCCCACACTTGGGATTTAAACAAAAACATATTTACATAACATAACTGAGTTTGGGCTGGAGAGATGGCTCAGTGGTTAAGAGTGCTGTGTGCTCTTCTAAGGGACCCGGGTTTAATTCCCAGCACCCACATGGCAGCTCACAACTGCCAATTCCAAGGGATCTGACACATTCACACTAATTCACATAAAATAATTAAATAAATTAAAAATTAAAAGAAACAGTTTTTGAAACCCAAACTTCTATTAGAGAGATGTAAAAGATAACCTGTTCACTCCTAAAACATAGCTGAACTGACCTGTAGTCCAGTTCACAGAGTTTAGAAATTGTCACCAGCTAGAAGATGAGCAGTGAAGAAAGCAAATCATCCTGGGTGAGGTTCTGTTCAACAGAAGCTTCGCAAGGTGATGCCTTCTCAGGAGAGCCAGGGGCATCTCTAAGGAGACAGAGCCAATTTAGCATCACTACATCCCAGAACAGGGCCTTGCAAAAAGAGAGAAGAAGCAACCTCCCCATGGCAAAATCCCTTGGCCTGTTGCTATTTCTTACCAGAAACCATGGAGACCAAAGGGAGCATAATGGCATGATGACAGCGTGAGAGAAGAGGAAAAAATCTTGACAAAGAATTCTGTGTTCCCACAAAACTATTCTTCAAAAGCAAAGGGAAGAAACTCCCAGATGATCAAAAATTGGGAGTTTGTTGTTAGCATAGCCGTTGTACATGAATCACTAGAAATACTTTTTGAGTTGAAGTAAAAAGACACTAGATGATAAAGCCAAAGCAAAGAAAGACACAGTGTAGTTAACTGCATAGATAAATGTAAAAGACAGTACAGGTACATTTTTATTTGCAAATCATTTTTTTCTTTTATCTTATGAAAAGACAACCACAGGTGGACTTCACAGTGGTGAGGAGATAGAAAAATGGGGTTGAACATGACCTAAGTACATTGTATGCATAAATGAAATTCTAAAAAAAATACTATCTTTTTAAAAAAGAAAAGACAACCACACTACATTAGATTACCAGGCGCTATATTTTCTATAAGAAACACACTTTGATTTAAAGATATAAATTAAATTCATATTCAAAGAAGGAAAAATATAATACTCACCAAATAATGCTAAAGTACTTAAACTAATAACAAATAAAATAAATTGAATATCAAATTTTTAATAAGACAAAGGATTCTACTTTATGGAAAATGCTAATGGCCATGAATTATAAACAATATTCACTTTAAAACAGGCACAAATTACAAGAAACAAAAAAATAACTGATTTTAAATAAGAAAGAGGCAATCCAATTCAATAATAGCTAGAAACTTTAAACTGCAAGTTTAAAACCCAATGATGGCTAAAAAACAAAACAAAACAAAATCACACAGAAAGCAAATCTACGGAGAACTTGAAGATAGCACAAACTACCGTGACTTAGAAGGTTGCCACAGAAAAATACCACTCAACAACAGCAGAATATACTCTTTGCAAGCATACAGAACTTCATCTAACACAGACCATACAGAAGGCCATAAAACAAACCTAATGAATAGGATAAGATATAAACCAGGTCTTCTGACCACACTGAAATGGACTTATCAATGAGAAAATGTGGAGGAGTTACAGGTAGGCAGAAACTTAAGTACTCCACTCATAAATAGCCAATGGGTTATTTAGGCTAAATAAGAACAAAGAGAAAAGCCTAACTACTAAAGTCAGGAATGAAAGAAGGAACATTACAAAGGACCTAACAGAATAGAAAAGACTGCAAGTATAAACAGTTGTGTCCACCAACTCAGATAACTATATGAAATGAGCCAATTCATAGAAATAAACTACTAAACCTAACTTCAGAATAAATAGAGCTTTTGAATAAACCTATAATAAATAGATTGGGGTATTGCTCAAAAAAATTTGCCTACAACAGTAAATCCATAAACAATCATGAAATTTACTGTACAGTATATTAAATACTTAACATCAATTCTTGACATACTCTGAAGAAAAAAAATAAAGGTTAAACTTCTCAACCAACTTTGTGGTTCTGGAGAGATGGCTCAGCAGTTAAGAGCACTGTCAGCTCTTCCAAAGGTCATGAGTTCAATTCCCAGCAACCACATGGTGGCTCACAACCATCTATAATGGGAACTGATTCCCTCTTCTGGCAGATGTAAATGCAGAGCTAGAACACTCATAAAATAAATAAATCTTTAAAAAAACTGACATCAATTTTGTGATGCTACCATTAGACACCTAATCAAAACAAGGAAGTAAAACACATAGACCCCCCCCACAAAAATACCTACAGATAAGTACCCTTGGTAAAGGTAAATATTCTTTATAGATACTGGAACAAAAATACTGAATGGAGTGATGGCTACTTGAATTCAACAACATACATGAAAAACTACACATCCCTATAAAATAAGACATCCCAAAAGTGAAGGTGGATTGCATTTCAAAGCCAGCTAATGTAATATATCATACTAAAAGATTAAACATAAAGAGCCAGGCATGGTGGCTCAAGCCTTTAACCCCAGCACTTGGGAGGCAGAATGAAAAGAAGAAGGAGGAGAAAATAAATAAGTTGCTAAATAAATAAATATATAAATAAATAAATAACAAGCCAAGGCATTTGACTAGATGCTAACAAAGCATTCATGATTAAAAATACAAGTTAGTTGTAGAAGAGAGCCTCCTCAACTTTCAGAAGGAACCTGTGAAAACCCAATTAAAAGTGTCTTTAGTGAAAAAAAGCAAAACAAAACAAAAAAAAAAAAAACAAAATGTAATCCTTTAACAGAAGCAATAAATGTGTCTATCTGTTGTTATAATGAATGAATCATTAAAACACCCCAAATTATTCTATTTTAACATTTTGGTGGCCCATGTTGGGTGCCAAAATGTTGTTATAAAAAAAGAAAATCCCAACCGTTTGATTTTACCAATGAAGCCTCAGGAGCCAGATGCTGGGGTGAATGCCTATTAACTCAGATAGGCAGAGAAAGCACCAAGCTGACCTTCCTACTCAGTCACGTTTCAGGAAAAAGCCAAAAAGCCAAAAGCCAAAAGCTTGCTAGCTCAACTAACACCCCAGGAGGAAACAGACAACAGCTAAAAGCCTAAAAGCTAGAGAGCTGAAACACCCTTTTTCTTCATGCTGTCTTCAATACCCTTCTCTCAAAGTTTCTCCTTTCTGTTCATCCCTGTCAGCTGGTTACTTGCTCCACCTCTTAACCAAAGTTTAACTTCATTAAATCCTATGTACAAAAAGCCCTAGGATTAAAGGTGAGTGTTAGGGCTGAACCACACCATAATCACCTGTTTACAAACAGGAAGTTCTTGAATTAATGGTGTGTGTTAGGACTGAACCAGACCAAACAAAAGACTGATTTTTACAGTTCACAATCTCTGAGTTCATAATGAGATAAAATATTCTGCAATATCTATCCAAGTAACTATGTCAAGAAAAATAAAGAAAATGTATCAAGTTTGTAGAGGATAACATCAGTATTTTTTTAATAATAAAGGCAGCATTATTTTGAAACACTAACAATGAATGACATCAGTGTGAATTAAAGAAATTAATTCCAGGGACTAAATATGTACTTCAGTGGTAGAACCATGGTTAGTATGCATGATATCCAGTACTCAGTCCCTAGTAACATAACATTTCTCCACCAAAATCTATTAAACATTGCTCAGATAAAGAACTTGATAGATGTAAATATTCTGTGTGCTTTTGAATAGGAGATTGAACAGTGTTAAGATAAAAATATCTCTAAATTGATCTGCTGAGTCAATACAATTTCTATCAGAGTCTTACCAGCCCCTTTGTAAAAACTGCCAAACTGATCCTAAAGTCCCACAGACCCTCAAATAATCCAGAAAAGCCAAAACAGTCTTGAAGTAAGAAAACATCAGAGGACATAACATGATCTCAACCTCACCTTGAAACTACAGCAGTTGGAATGATGTAGGACAGGTTGATCAACAGCACACACTGAAAATCTTAAATAAACCCTTACATTTAAGGACAGTGATTTTTGATGAGTCAACAATGACAGTTTGGTGGGAGAAAGTTCTCTGCTACAGTATTGCTTCAACTGGATACCCACATGTGAAAGAATTGGGACCACTTTCTCAAGACCTATGAAAAGATACAAATTCAAAATGGATGAAAAGCACAATTCTAATGACTGAAACTGTTAAACTCTTAGAAGAATGTGACTAAACTCCATGACCTTGTATTAAGGGACAGTTATTAATATATGAAAATGAAAGGATAAACAGCAATAAGTAAAAAGAAAGTTCACCAAAATGAAAAATCTTTCAGAATCAAAGGACAGTTTCAAGAAAATGAAAAAACAAGAGAGAATGCCACACAAAAAAAATTTCCAAATCTTACATAATGAACTCAACAATTAAAAGACATTCCCTATTAAACAGGCAAAGAAGGACTGGAGCTATGGCTCAGTCCTCAAGAGCACTTTGGGGTTTGATTCTCAAAATCCACATGATTCACAACCATCAGGATCTCTCTCTAGTCTTATGGGATGTAGCACTCTCTTCTGACCTCTGAAGGTTCTGCACGCAATCTGGTACACAGATGCAGAAAAAAACACCAAAAATACATAACATTTTTTAAACGAAAAAAGGTTAAAGAATAAAACAGGCAAAGAATTTGAACATTTTTCCACAGAAAATATGCAAATAGACACTAAACATAATAATCAATATCATTAGTCTCTAGAAAATACAAATCAAAACTTACCGTGTCAACTACCTGGACTTAGACAATATGGTACATTAATGCAATAAAGTATTATTCAGTATGAGAAGGACTGCCCACAACATTAATGAACTTTTAAAAATTGTGCTAAGTGTAAAAGGATAGACACAAAAGCCCACATATTGTTTGAAACTATTTATTTGAAAGCAGATTGTGTCTGCCAGATGGAGGGAGGAGGTGTATGTAGAATGATTTTTAATGAGCATGGGGTTTCTTTATGGGGTGATGAAAATGTTTCTGAGATTGAACACAGGTGATGATTTTACAATCTTATGAACTCAAAACTATTGAACTTTATACATTATCCACATTTTATAATGTGTGAATTATATATTAACAAAAATTAAATTATGTATAGCAGAATAGCAATTCTCAGACTTTTTGTTTTCTGGACTGCTTTACACTTTCCAAGTTATTGAAGACCCCAGTAAGATTTTATTTCTATGCATTAGAACTAATACTATCCCTACTGGAAGTTAAAACTAAGAGTTTGAAAAAAAGTATTGAATTAGAAACTTACTTTGTAACAGAAGAATCTGATTACCTACTAACATAAATTACATTTTTATGTCAAATAACTACATTTTCCAAAACAAAAAGCTATTGTTTTACATTTTTGTAAATCGCTTTCAATGTCTGATCTAATAGAAGGCAGCTGGATTCTCAGATCTGCTTCTTCATGGATCTGCTGTTATATGCATTTAGGGGCTGAAGTATAAAAGAAGATCCAGCCTCATGTAAATATGCAAATAGATATAGGGCAAGTCAGATAACTATTAATATTTGTTGTGGATCACCAAAGACACACAAGTTGTAATTTCTGAAAGACTAATTGCAATATTAATGGGATAAAATGGCATTTCAATGAACTTTTTGTCTTCTGTCTGTTTAAAGACCATTGGCATGTGTGAACTTTAACTGAGCCTGCTACTCATGAACACTTTGAAACATCATGTAGTGATCATTTAGAAAAGCTTTGTTTAGAATTATGGAAATCCTTAAGATGGCTACTGGTTTCATTATATCATCAAAAAGGAAGTTACACTCTCTAATGTCACTACTGTTACTGTATAATATTAAAAGATGTAACTGTTGAGTAGCTGTTGTATAGTAACGGATGTGCAAATGTTATCTTAGGGAATAGTCTCTTAAGGTAACAAGCTCTCATCTGCCTTTCCCTCTCTTCCAGGTCATGAGTACAGGCTGCCCTTGAACTAGCTGTGTAGCCAAAGAAGACCTTGAATTTTCATATGAAAGCTTCATCCCGCCAGTGCTGATCATGCCCAGTTTATCAATGCCCTGGATTGATACCAGGATTAACGTATGTAAAATAAGCACTCTACCAACTAAGCTATATACTCAGTACTCATTTCCTTTTGTAGGATTTAAATTTTTTAGTTTAAAATAATTATAGTTTCACAGGAAATATATAGCCTTCCAATTATGTGCTCTTATGATTAATTACATAATTATAGGGGTACAGGGTGTCATTTTTATTACATGTGCAAGATTATGTAACTACAGTGATAAATAACATATAGAACATTCTGATCTCTACCCCTCTCTCCCTTTATAACCTAACTTCTACCAAAAACTAATCTGGTTTCTATCTATAACTTAATGTTTAGAATATTAATAAGTGGTTACGTAGTATGTGATTCTTTCACCTTTGTTTTTTTCACTTGAGGTCCGTGTAAGTGGCTGCATGTTTCAGCACTCCATTCCTGTCTTTTGACAGACAGCATTGCATGGTATGAATGCACTGCAGTTCGTCTAACCCTTTCTCTGTGGAGTTTCCATTTGTTTTCACATTTGGTTATTTACTATAATTATTCTATTTTGCATTTCCTTAGTACAGAACATCTTTTACAGGAAACAACTTTTATGTATCATTTCATTAATTTCTGAGAAATTATACACTCAATACTTATGATTGAAAAACCATGATTTGTTAGTGTTCTTCAATTAGCAATGGTCTTCCTTGACTAATTCAGCTCACGTCATAATTGTGCAAGTAATTCCCCTTATGTAACAATCTGCTTCAGAAACGAATAGAAATAACTACACTAGAAATGCTTTCCAGTACACTATGCAGAACATTTAAAATACACAAATTTAAAGGTTTAGATTTGGTAAGATGAATACCTTACCATA
Source organism: Pachyuromys duprasi (assembly GCA_028658305.1). NCBI lineage: Eukaryota > Metazoa > Chordata > Mammalia > Rodentia > Muridae > Pachyuromys > Pachyuromys duprasi. The sequence continues at coordinate 37,105,320 of CM053767.1, forward strand.
AACACCACATGAGTGAGTGTGCTAAGAAACCAATATTTTTTTGTTTTTACATAAGCTTTACTTTAAAGTATTTTAGGCTTACAGAAAAATATCAAAATAGTTTAGAGAACTGTATATTGCTACCCATCCATTTTCTTTTTCTTTTTTCTATTACTCATGTTTTTGAAAAATAAAATGACTACGAGCATGGTTTGTTGTCACTGTCTAACTAGTTCTAAACCACCAGTAGCTTTATCTACCAGGGATTTTATACTATCAGCAAAAATGTCAACATAGTAAAAGGTAAGAACAATGCTAAGAAAATAGTTCTGAGCCAGGATTCCCCTGAAAGAACCTTTGGTGCTGTCTTTTCTTGTTGCTATAAAAAAAAAATACCTGGCAAACACAACTCAAGGGAGAATGAACTGATTTTAGTTCACAGCTCAAGGATGCAGTCCACTGTCATGGGAGACATAAAGGAAGCAACTTGATCATATTACATCCATAATCAATATGCAGAACATTTGTTCTCAGCTCACCCTTCATCATGCAGTTCAGGATCTCAGCTGAAAGAACAGTGATGCCCACAGTGAGTTTTCCTACTACAATTAACTTAAACTAGATAATACCACTACATACATGCCCAGAAGCTAGGTAATCCCTCAGAGGTGTATCTGGAGGATTAGCTTCAGATTCTAGGTCTCACATAGGTGACAATCAAGATTAGCCATTGTTATCATGCACAAAGATACACGTACCGCTTTTCCATTAGAAAAAAATATAAATGACTGATGCTTATAGTCATCACATACATCAAAATAAAGGTAGATCTATAATAGAAGGAGACAAAAGAAGGTAGAAGGGAGGGAGGCGATGGAACTCAGGATACCCAGCATTCTCGCCACTTTCCTTGCCCCTTTCCCCTGATCCTGGACAATTGCTTTTGTTGGGAACCTCTAAACAATATCCCGATTAGTTGTGTCCACAATGCTTCAATAGCCCCTTCCTGGAGACTTAGATACACTCACTTGTGAATGGGTTTTGTATCTGCCTATAGCTTTCACTGTAACTCAGACAAGACTGATTGAACCAGGCATAAAAACCAGGTGTGGAGGAAACAAACCAATGTGCTGACCCGGTAAGGGTCACTATAAATCATGACATTGTATCATAGGCAGACTTAATTCAAGGAGACTATATAATATACATTTATGGATTTAGTTTGCAAGGTACCCTGAGGCAATGCATAGAAAGAATGCTCTTTTTACCTGAGACCTTTCTTATGTCAAGTCTAAAAGTGCCACATTCCAGGAACTCCACCGCAGGGCAATGGACAGGCAATCATCCCGTAGGAAAACCACCACAGTACAGCCATCTATATATCCTATATGGCCTAGACAGACAAGTGGAGCTGATACATGTAAGCAGAACTGTAAGATTACATGGGTGGACTTAGAGGCAACATGATCATGTGCCTCGATTTCTGATGCTTTTCTGTCCCTTCATCTGCCCACTCGTTTACCACTTAGAGCAAAGCTTATTGAACATTAATGCCAGGAAACCTGCTAGGATAGAAAAAACCTTTAAGGCCTGAAGATTTTCCAAATACCTATTGTCCCTCCAATAAACCTCATTTTGAAGGTGTCTTTATTCCTTATAACCAAGTTATCTCATATATATATATATATAATATTTAATTATATGTATCTAATGTATAATGATGTGTAAAACAAAAACTAATAAAAAGTTTTAAAACATATATCTATTGTCCCGACCCGCGGGACCTAGTTATTCATGGGGGCGAGGAGGACCAAAACCTGAAAGAGATGGGCAAGAGAAGGAACGGACTCAAGCAAATGTGCACTTGTCAAGAGCCCAATTTTATTAAGCAGAAGCAGGTTTCTTAAAGCTGGTTTTAGATAGGGGTGGGGGTAGGCAGGTGAGAGGGTGGAAAGTTACAAAATCTTCTCGGCACAGGGCCTGGAACATTCTGTGGTCATGACAATGGTTACTCCTAAAAAGTCATGGTACAGTTCTCACATCTTTGCAACTGCCAAGCAGTTACTCCTAAAAAGTCATGGTACAGTTCTCCAATGGTTAGTCCTAAAAAGTCATGGTACAGTTCTCACATCTTTGCAACTGGCAAGCAGGATGTTGATCAGCCAGGTGCAGCAGGGTGGGAGCCAGGTGTAGCAGGGTGGGGAAAAGTCACAAGTTTCTCAGGGCCAGTTCCTAACAATCTATAGATAATTTTTTAACTTTTTATTAGTTCTTTGTGAATTTTACATTATACACCCCAATCCCACTCATCTCCCTCTCTCTTCATACCTACCCTCCACTTTTGTAACGTCCCCTCACAACAAAGAAAAAAAAAATCTTGTTGTAGAAGCTATAGTGTGTCACAATGTGTCCTACAGTATACCCTTTTGTCCATACTTCTTTGCTTGCAAATGTTTGTTGCAACAACTCACTGTTCTAGTACTAGGCCTCTGGATTCTCTAATACTGGAACCTCACTGGGACTTCTCTTGGATATCCCGTTGTTGCTCTGTGTCATGGAGTTTTGGGTCTGTAGAACCGGCCCTTTCATGCACTCCAGCAGTTCATCTATGGGGTAGATGTTGAGGTGGGCCAACTCATAGCCCTGGATCTGAGCCTGAGAAGTATCTGAGCTGATCAGACCACAGAATCTTCTGCTCTCACACCCCTTGGTATGGCTCACCCAAACCCCTACAACTAGTACCAGCTCTTCCATGTTGCCCAGGCAAGGTACAGGGCCCGTTCTCCACGTGAAGGAGAAGGTGAAGGACTGGACCAACTCTCCCACCTGCCGTAGATGGCGAGGGATGAGAGAAGGGAGAAGGCGTCTCTTCCTCACTCACACTGCCACACGGCAGACAAGGCCAAGGCCAGCTCTGCTGCACTCATGCCCTTGGGGCCAGCTCACCTACAACCCCCACATCCAGGGCCAGCTCTGCTATGCTGCCCAGGTGAGGTGCAGGACCTGTTCTCCCAAGTGCTGCAGCAGATGAGGGATAGGAATTGCTCTCGGGAAAACCATAGGGTGGCAATGGCATCTCTCCATCCTCCATGTCACTGCATGGCAGACAAGTGGTGGATGGAGCCAGCTCTCCCATGCCTACAACCCCCACAACCAGGTCCCTGCTCCCCCTAATGCTGCAGCTAGTAAGGGCCAGGGACAGGTCTCCTGCCTGCCACAGGTAATGAGGTAGGGAAGAGGGAGGCGGGTATCTCTCTCCCTGATCCAGGCCACCACACAGGAGATGAGTGGTAGAGTCAGCTCTCTGCAGCTCATAACCTCAGGGCTGGCTCACATCATAGTCTTTAATTATTCACATTTACTAAATGAAAACAGTAATTTCAATAAAGGCAGATTACACAACACCACAGTTAGCACTGTTTCCTCATTAAGTCCAATCTTTAATAAAAGTCTTTCAAGCCTCTACTTACACCCTCTTCTCTGAGTGCTCATAATTTTTTTTAAAGGTGACCCAGGCATGGTGGCACATGCCTTTCATTCCAGCCCTTGGGAGGCAGAGGAAGGTGGGTCTATCAGTTCGAGGCCAGCCTGCTCTACAGAGGGAATTCCAGGACAGCCAGGTCTATACAGAAAAACCTTGTCTCAAACAGTAAAACAAAACAAACAAACAAAACAGCTCACATTTTTTGAAAGATGCCAGAACATATTAAGACAGATAACATGTTAAATACACTGAAATTGTTGCCTGGGAGGAAAGGAAGTAAACAGGGGCAGAGGGCTGAGGAAAGAACAAAGCAAGGAAAAGAAACTGTTCTACCGACATGAAACTATAAAACAGAGTAAGTAATATAATTCTGATTTTTTTAATGTATTATACCTCCCAACTCAAAATCAAGTAAACATACTTATATGTAAAAATTGTTTTATAGTTTATTTGTCCTCACTATATTTAGTGTTCCACAGTCATATTCCTTTTTTTACTTTCTTACTGTCTTTTTCTTTTTTCTTTCTTTCTTTCTTTCTTTCTTTCTTTCTTTCTTTCTTTCTTTCTTTCTTTCTTTCTTTCTTTCTTTAAGTGTGTAGAAATCAGAGGACAATTTGCAAGAGTCAGTTTCTTCCTTCCATACTATGATACCAAGGATTGCACTCAGGTCCTCAGACTTGGCCACAGATGCCTTTAATCACTCAGCCATCTTGGTGGCTCATTATTCTTTTATTTGGTGCTTACAACCCACTAAATGAATTTGTTATTTTCATAATGTCACAGGATACACATTGATGGTAATTGTAATACCACCCTCAAAGAAAAGTGCACTCCTAGGTAGCAGCTATTCCTGTTAAATAATTTTGTCAAGGACTCCAAAATCAATTAAGCACAGAAATGTTTACAGAGGAGTAAAACTGTTGGTATTTTGCTATTTTATGTAGGTAAACTTGGGGCTCAATTATTATTTTTTATTTTTTATTTTTATTTATTTTTTTGGTGTGGAGATTGGGAGATTAGACCCAAGGCTTCATATATCCTAAGTGCATTCTGTAACAATGAGCAGCAGCCTCAGCCTTCCCATTTCTATTTCTGATTGAGCTTTGGCACTACTGTGTGATAAGCAGACGGTCCCCTAAACATACTCACATGCTTATCCCAGAACCTGTTATCTTATTACCTAACATAGCAAAGCAGAATTGAGTTTGCAGATGGAATCAAGGCTGTTAATCTGCTGACCTGAAACCTTGGATTTTCTGGTTGATCCCACTGGAATCACAGGACCCTCAGAAGCAGACAGGAAAGTAAGGATTTTATGAATGCACCACTGACACCCATGGCACTTTACTACAGTAGTAAATACAAAATTAATATGCACAGTTATCTGTGAGTATAATTAGAAAAGTTGAATAAATCATTTGCTACAGAGCTGGTTACTAAAAATCCTAGCACTGAGAACAGAGCTCTAAGCTTCAGGAAGTTATTACTAATGCCAAGTAGAGTTGCTTGGCAACAGAGAAAAAAAAAACTAAATAGTTTCAGATGCATCCAGCTGGAGACTAGAATCAACCTTTTCCAGACCTGTCTCTTGGTACAAATTTCTAATGCTTTTAATCTTTGACTATTTTCATTTTTTTGTTTTGGAAAGAAAAAAATTCAGAGACTAATTCAAATGATACTAATTCAAATGATGGCAAATATCTCAAATATGAGAATTTATTAGGTGGTAGGAAGTAGAGAAGCAGTGACATTCAGAGAATTTTCTTCACTAACAATCATATCTAAATCAGCATTTGTTCCTATCTTTTGTACCATAGATCTATTTGAGACTTTCTGGAGAAATACAGATATAGACCTGCAAACAAAATGTTGCATGTTATGGGTTTTCTAGGATCTATAATGTTTATAGGCCCATATTATAACCAGTTACACTGATGCTTTTTTAATGTTGCATTTATTTTATTGAGAAATAAAATTCTTATACATGATTCATGTGGCATAAACATTAGAAATGGTCTTAGGTTTCTATTGCTGTAATAAAGACCATGTCCAAAAGCAAGAAGGAAAGGAAAGGGTTATTTCGCCTGGCAACTCTGAGGGCTGGAGCTCAAAGCAGGAACGTGGAGGCAGAAATTGAAGCAAAAACCGTGAAGAAGTGCTGCTTACTGGCTTGCTCTTCAGTACTTGCTCAGCCTGCTTTCTTCCACACTGTCAGGGGAGCCGCCACTGACAGTTCCTCCAGGTAATGTAACAGAAATATTTTCTCAATTGATGTTCCTCTTTCCAGATAACTCTAGCTTGTGTCAAGTTGACTGTGGGCCTTGGGAAAACCAACAAGGACAGAAATAAGAACTGTTTTAATTAACTGAGAGGAGCTAGATTTTCTTTGAAGGGCTGATGATATTTGTTTTCTTGATACCAATAAGATCTAAATTCCCTGGGAAAAGATGTGGACTCTGTGAGTGCTGCGGGAGGGATTTTGTAAGTCACACAACCCTGAACTGCCGCTTTCAGTGGAAGCATCTTGGAAATGTAGGATATGGACAAAATGGCCATGAATTCCTGAAGGACAAGCTCCAAGAACACACTATGGGATTTTTTAACTTCCAACTTGTCTATACAATACTTACTTGAATCTTTAAATGTCCCTGTCAGAGGAACTGAAAAATAAAAATGGAGCCAGTGGTCATATGGCAAGTGGTGGGGTGTTGTGGTAAAGCTGTGTTCCTCTCCACTGTGAGGCTCCACCTCACAGGGCTTTTGTGCCCTGAGTGAGCCCTGATATGCTAACACACAGCAGCTGGTACTACTGCAACTGTTATTATGAAGTACATCCTGTAGTGATATGCTTCCCAGACTCCTAGGCTGGTTACTTTAATCACTTCTTAGCTTTTTGCCTGAGTTTAAGGGTTCAGTTTTTGCCTCCGGTTTGACTTTGGAGGTAGATTAATTCTCTGTCCTCTTCCTCATTTTACAAGATAAACAAAGACCAGATTAGGTTATCAGTTTTGTCCGAAGCCAAAAGCAATGCTCAGGAAAAGAGTACAATCCCATTGTGCTTGCTTAAAAAAAAAAAATCTTTCTCCAGTCCAGTGGAGACATTTACAAAACACTACTTCACTGCGGAAGAGAGGACAGAAATAGTGTAAAAACCAGAGGGTCAAGGAGTCTGCTGAGACATTGTGTCCACTAGTGATATCAGGAGCTACATCCATAATGTCTTGTCAGCATGACCACCTAAACATGAGCCAAACAGGAATGACAGCAGTAGATATGCCAAAGTGAATGGACAAAGCCTATGAGACTTCAACCCTACACAAAGAACTACAGGTGCTAAGGAATGCTGAGTAAGAGAAACAGCCTTGCCCAGGGAAGAACAACACATCAGTTGCTACCCAATACCAATGGTCAGCCCTGAAAACATACATATGAACAGCATTATGCAGACACCTCCATATATTTAGGAATATATGTAAGTGTATGTGTGTGTGTGTGTGTGTGTATATATATATATATATATATATATATATGCATGTAATAGCAATTAATATAAAAGAGACGGTGAGTTTGAAAGATAGCAGGGGGAATACATGGGACAGTTTAGAAGGAGGAAAGGAGAAACGTAATTATAATCACAAAAAAAAATTCAGAAGCTTTTAAAACTTCCTTTTAGCATTGTTGTCTTGGCTTGCTTCTTACCAAATCTGTAGTCGTAGTTTTCTGCCTAAGAAAAAAATAACGCTATGCTCAAGAACTTCAGAGGACAGAGTGAATATTTGCTATGCCCGTGGATGGAAGCGTTCTGTGGAAACCAAATAAGACCAGCGGGCCTTTATAGTTTCCTGTTAGTTCCCTGTCTATGCATGATGGACTAGTCACAGAAACAGTGCACAGGCTCAAATGGAAAAACCTAGAGAAAAGAAATATAAAGCAGATGGTCACAAAGATATCAAAACACATGTAGGATATGTTCTAAGCACTTCTTCCTTACATGGGAGAAGCATGAAATACAATAGCATCACTTCACAGCCAACAAAAGAGGTAAAAACAAATGCCAGCTGACTTCCTTCTGTGGTGGCTCATGCAGCATTGAAGCATATTCTGGTTTTCCTTCAGTGCAAGACATTGTTGACTGTTTCTAGGCAGAGAGGGGAGAAAGGAAAGCCAGCAGGAGGCTTGCAGTTTGGAGTGTGGTAATCCTAAAGAGCGAGGTAAAAGGAAGAAGTTCACTTCCTAAAAGAAACAATATAGTTTAGCTAAAAGCCTAAGGCTAGGAGGTCTAGCCAGAGATGAGACAGGATGCAACAGGAAGTCATCAGTAAGGGCTATTCCTGCAGAAGAAAGTCAGGAGTGTGGGCTATTCTTATTCAGGAGACTTAGTTGTTCACGTCACAGCTTCAGATAACAGAGAAGGCAGAAATGTACTTCTAAGGAAAAGGACTAAGATGGAATAGCAGGTTAAGCTGACCCTGCAGAGGACTGAATATAACTGAAGGACAGGTCCCATTCTGGCATCTGTTTGGTATTGCAGGCACTAAACTCTGACCTGGCTCAGCTGAGAATCATGGGTAAGATATCTGTTCGTGTGTGTGTGTGTGTGTGTGTGTGTGTGTGTGTGTGTGGCCCTGAAGGGTGGGGAGTAAGAGGTATAACTTCATGTGTCCCACCAGAAGGAGGTGCTAAGTTGGGGTTTTCAGGAGCCTCTCAGATCATGCAAGGCTGGCTGGGTTTCTAAGAGAATTCTGACCATTAGTAGATGTTTAAGTTAGTTTTCTCACGATATGTGACGACCTAAGGTAGCTGCTAAAGCTATAGATGACTTTCCATCACTGTGACAGAATACTTAAGATAAACAGCTACAGAATTTGTTTTAGGTCAGGTTTTCAGAGATTTCAGTCATGGTTTTATGACTATGCAGCTTAGAGCCCATGGCTGAGGCAGAGCGTCATGGCCAGAATTCAATGTCAGCCTGGAACTAAAAGAGAGAGAAGAGATGCAGGGAGCTGAGTCTTCAGCATACTTTTTAAGAATATGTCCCCCTCCGGTCTAAGGGACCCTTTTCAGGTCAGACCACTAGGAATAGCGCTTCCTCAAGACCCAGCTATACCACTCCTAGGCATATATCCAAAGAGGCTCAAGTACACAACAAGGACATTTGCTCAACCATGTTTGTAGCAGCTTTATTTGTAATAGCCAGAAGCTGGAAACAACCTAGATGCCCCTCAACTGAGGAATGGATACAGAAATTGTGGTACATCTACATGATGGAATATTACTCAGTAATAAAAAAAAAAGGAAATCATGAAATTTGCAGGCAAATGGTGGGAACTGGAAAGGATCATCCTGAGTGAGCTATCCCAGAAGCAGAAAGACAAGCACAGTATATATTCACTCATATAGACATATAATATAGGATGAACCTATTAAAATCTGTACTCCTAAAGAAACTAATCAAGAGGGAGGACTCTAGCTAAAATGCTCAATCCCCAGCCAGAAAGGTAAAGCAGATGGACATCAGAAGAAGAAGAAAACAGGAAACAAGTTAGGAGCCTGTCACAGAGGGCCTCTGAAAGACTCTGCCCTGCAGAATATCAAAGCAGATGCTGAGACTTATGGCCAACTGTTGGGCAGAGTGCATGGAATCTCATGGAAGATGTGGGAAATAGTAAGATAGGGAGAGGACAGGAGCTCCACAAGGAGAGCAACAGAACCAAGAAATCTGAGCACAGGGGTCTTTCCTGAGACTGATTCTCCAACCAAGTACCATGCATGGAGAAAAACCTAGAACCCCTGTACAGATGTAGCCCATGGCAGTTCAGTATCCAAGTGTGTTCCATAATAATGGGGACAGGGACTGCCTCTGACATGAACTGATTGGCCACTCCTGATGAGAGCTGATAAACTAGGATCAGAAAGAAGGAGAGGAAGACCTCCCCTATCAGTAGACTTGGGGAGGGGCATGCGTGGAGAAGGGAGAGGAAGGTGGGATTGGGAGGGGAGGAGGGAAGGGTTTATGGGGGGATACAAAGTCAATAAAATGTAATTAATTAAAAAAAATGAAATGACATGCTTTCCAAAAAAAAAAAAAAAAGAATATGTCCCCAATGACCTAACTTCCTTTCAAGAGGTTCCACATCCTAAATGGTCCTCTCCCTTCCAAGCACATGACCTTTGGGGAAGTTAAGATCTGGTCCACAAGCTGGTGAGAAGAAATAGGACCCTACATCTGTGAATATGTGGGAAGACAGAGAACAAACAAGCTAATAGATAAGTTTAAAACTGATCTCTGAGAGCAGTGTTTATAAAGGGTTGTGAAGGACTATATTTATCCAAAAGAAGTCATTATTGGGCTGGCCACGTGGGGATCTTACAGAGTGTTTTGCATATGAGTAATTAAATCATATTTTAAAATGCTGACGTAAATGGCTTCAGTTGGAAATCAGTTGTCTACTGAGGAGAGGATAATGTTAGACTAAGAAGGGAACCATGCTAGCCTATGAAGGTACGCTGCAGGCAGCCCTTCAGAACTTCTCCATATATTTCTGTCAAGTGTCTGAGTCTGCTGGCCTTACAGATAATCCTGCAAAATGATGATCACATTGTTGCTTTAAGTAAATTACTTACAAATATATATAATATGTATATGAACACATTTAACTGGAGAAAAAATCTTTTGTGAAATCATACTATCTTAGCACATTAGCTCCTTGAAAAGTTTTATTTTTTATTTAGGCACAAAAAAGAAGTGCCCGGAATGATGGTTCCCGGGATTCCCCATAGGAACTCCTTTTATTTATACATACTTCCTATCCCTTACAACACGAATTAGCTATGAAATAGTGTTGTGTAATGTATTCACTTAATAGGAATTCTACTGTTTTTAATCACATCCTTCCTCCATCATCTTCTGGATGTCCAAGTCCTTTACTTCAGCATGTTTATGTTGATCTTGTTTGGGAGAAATGAATAATCCTGAGCTGGGAGCAGTGCATCTACAAACACAAGACCACAGTTCACCTGTCCTGCTTCCTGCTGAAGGCCAGGAAGGCCAGGAGCGGCTCACCTGTGGCGTTTCAGCAAGGCTGCAGTGCAACCTTGGCTCCTGAAGAGCTGTAGCCTCTGGAGGCAGCAACAGTTCAAGAGTTGGGTCCCTACCTGTGAAAGCTGCATTGTCAGTCCTGGGTAGCTCCTGGTTTAAAGCTACTACCCCTGCTGCTGAGTGTCCAAAACAATGCACTTTTCACTTCCAATTTACAACTCAGGCATTTCTTGAAATCCTGTGCAGGCCAAACCTAGTCTTCTGCTGGGGGAGAAGGGCTAGGGCTCACAGTCTGGGGCTCTCAGACTAGATGGCTTAGCTTGGAAATAAATCTTTACACTTGGGTCATTTTATTGACAATTGTTAACATACATAATTTTTTCATATTGAAACTTAAAATAATTTAGTAAACTGAAGTATGTGTTACAGAGGGGGGAGAGAGACGGGGAGAGGAGAGAGTTCCTGGCATAAAAATGTTCGAATATCTCAATTTCCTAAGAAGCTCGGCTATATGTCTAAGAGTTGAAATGTCAGTTAAGCCTGGAAAGTAAAGTCCACTGATTCAAGCAATGCTCCACAACTGGGGGGGGGGGGGGGC